>CM067375.1:40114739-40204739 GCA_034401795.1 Chaetoderma sp. LZ-2023a | reverse complement strand
CAAATATTTAACACAATGTTGATTAAATTGTAGACTCATCAATGACACAATTCAAACACGTACTATCGGACGTTTCTCACTTTTGTGACGGACATATTTCATGTGATTATGACCTCAACTAACGAGTAGCATAGTTTGATTATAACGTTAGATACTTGAGTGACAGATCGGATCGCTCTATTGTTTTATAAGTTGCTCTGTATAAGATTCCGACGATGTATATGCCTCTAAATCCATGTATTTATTAGAAAGGCATCTATTTACATATTCCATACCCATCCGCTCCTCTAATTTTGTACCATTTATATATTCCGTACCCGTATGCTCCTCTAATGTTGTACCATTTACATATTTCGCACACATCTGCTCCTCTAATGTTGTACGATTTACATATTCCATACGC
Source organism: Chaetoderma sp. LZ-2023a (assembly GCA_034401795.1). Taxonomy (NCBI): domain Eukaryota; kingdom Metazoa; phylum Mollusca; class Caudofoveata; order Chaetodermatida; family Chaetodermatidae; genus Chaetoderma; species Chaetoderma sp. LZ-2023a. Next base: position 40,204,336 of record CM067375.1, on the reverse strand, counting down.
ATCTGCTCCTCTAGTTTTACCATTTACTTGTTCCATATGTATCTCCTCCACTAATGTTGTACCATTTACTTATTCCATGTTTATCTACTCCTCTAATGTTGTACCATTTATATACTCCATGTTTATCTACTCCTCTAATGTTGTACCATTTATATACTCCATGTGTATCTACTCCTCTAATGTTGTACCATTTATATACTCCATGTGTATCTACTCCTCTAATGTTGTACCATTTATATACTCCCTGTTTATCTACTCCACTAATGTTGTACCATTTATATACTCCCTGTTTATCTACTCCTCTAATGCTGTACCATTTATATACTCCCTGTTTATCTACTCCTCTAATGTTGTACCATTTATATACTCCATGTTTATCTACTCCTCTAATGTTGTACCATTTATATACTCCATGTTTATCTACTCCTCTAATGTTGGACCATTTATATACTCCATATTTATCTACTCCTCTAATGTTGTACCATTTATATACTCCATGTTTATCTACTCCTCTAATGTTGTACCATTTATATACTCCATGTTTATCTACTCCTTTAATGTTGTACCATTTATATACTCCATGTTTATCTACTCCTTTAATGTTGCACCATTTATATACTCCATGTTTATCTACTCCTCTAATGTTGTACCATTTATATACTCCATATTTATCTACTCCTCTAATGTTGTACCATTTATATACTCCATGTTTATCTACTTCTCTAATGTTGTACCATTTATATACTCCATATTTATCTACTCCTTTAATGGTGTACCATTTACATATTCCATGTTTATCTACTCCTTTAATGTTGTACCATTTACATATTCCGTACCCATCTGCTCCTCTAATGGGGAGGGGGCGTATTCCTCACCTGGTAAACATTATATGTACCAGCCGGAAATTTGAGACCAGTTGTAAAACATTTGTTAACTTCCTATTATTCTCTATTCTGTTGAATTTCTGACTTTCTGACTACGAAAATTCCGACTGATATAGCGACGAATAGCCAATTTCCTCAGTTATGTAGGCCTACTTCTTACCAGATTCGAAGATTTAATATTAAAAAACACATGCCTGTATTTTAAATATTTTGCAACAGCCTTTGCAGTGGTCTTGCGTTATGTCGATATGTGGGACATTTGCGGGGACGTTTTTTGAAGATTTAACACTTGAATGGCTGGCTCGATAATCGAGGCAATCATTTGGTGGTGCATTTTCCGGAGTTGTCTTCTTGTGGCCTGCGTGTTGACACTAGCTGCGAAGAAAATTTTATTTTCTTGACCATTATAATGGTCAAGTTTTGGAGGAATGAAGCATTTAATGTTCTGAGGCGCTGTTGACACAAGAATCTAACCTGATGATGTTAATAATAATATGCTTTGTATAAAGTCTGGATGTAATAAATCTATCAATATCAGTATCGTTACAGTAGCCTGTTTTATGATCCATGTTTTTCTTCTCCCTGTCCTATTAATACCCATGCACAATCAGAGATTGCACACGCCCACCCTCCCGTTTTTGTCACATTGTAAGTTCTTTTTGTCGGATTTGTCGGAGCGCGCCCAAAGTTGTAAAATCCTAATGTATGATCACACCTGTTTCTATGTTAAAATGTGAGCCAAATCGGAACAGTTGTTTCCGAAATATTCACAGATCCAGAATTTGATCCAATCCTGATCCCTGTTCCTTTATCGCGATCACGACCAACATTTAAAAATCATCTAGCACAACAACTTCCTTCATTGTGTTAAAATTCGAGCCAACTCATATCAGTGGTTTTGTTATATACTGCTCCGAGCAAGCAGACCGGCAGGTAGGCAGGCAGGCAGGCAGGCAGGCAGGCAGGCAGGCAGGCAGGCAGGCAGGCAGGCAGGCAGGCAGGCAGGCAGACAGACAGACAGACAGACAGTCGGGCGGGCGGGCGGGCGAGCGGGCGGATGGGCGGGCGGGCGGATGGACGGACGCTCGGACATACCTACAGAAAGATCTGATCGTAATACGTACCATCTTCCTCTTACGGGGTTAGAACAATAATCATCTGTGGCTGTAGCCTGTCCTGCAGTTCTATGACAAATTCACAAATAAATCGAATACTGTTACTATGTCTAATACCATACCAGAATTCAAGACCAAACTAAGAGCAATGTCCGGTATTCCCAGTCCCCTTCCGTGGTATTACGTCAGCTCAAGAGTGGCTAGTATATGTTTAAGTATGCTTCGTAATGGCTGTAGTGGATTAAATAGACATCCATTCGATAACTTCCTCTCTGACTCTGCCAGCTGCGCCTGCGGCAATCCTGATGAATCTGTTAAACATTACCTTTTTTACTGTCCACTTTTTAACGAGCAAAGCACCCACTTTAAAAATGAGATAATAATTAATAATTATTAATAATTACAAACACCACTCATGGATTGTGTCGACAAATCTATAGCCGCGGATGTTTCTGGTTGGCCATGCAGTGTGGACCAGCACGAGTGACTATAGTACATCGAGCTCCTCCTTTCTCCTTACACCGTCTTGTCATTCGTCAAACAATGCTTTTCTCCTTCTTGCGAAGATTTTATTCTTTCATCATTAGGCTACCTACAACATCTCTCCTCCTCCTCCTTCTTGTTCTTGTTCTTGTTCTTGTTCTTGTTCTTGTTCTTGTTATTCTTCTTCTTCTTCTTCTTCTTCTTATTATTATTATTATTATTATTATTATTATTAATGTTATTGTTGTTATCACTGTTGTGACAGTTGGCAATATTATTATTCGCCTCTTGATTTATTTAATGTAATATATGTGTACGTAAGTGGGAGACACGCTAATAAGACATGTCTTATTGTGCTCCCACATAGACTAAAATAAACTTTGTTTAAATCAAATAAATCGAATATGTTTTGGCAGTTGCCTATGAAGAACTAGTATATCTATAAAGAATTGGCGAGCGTGGTGTGGTGTGTAGTGGTGGTGGTGGTGGTGGTGGTGGTGGTGGTGGTGGTGGTGGTGGTGGTGAAGGTGGTAGTGGAGTTTATGTAGATAGATACATTAGTTCTTCGCAGCCCGTTGGCAAATAGGAACACACATATGAACTCTCAGCTCTGGTCACCACCAATCTGAATAGGTGGGCGAAGCCAAGTGCCATAAGTTCAAAAGTTCCTAGACTGTAAATTACCGTCTGTAGGTCTAATAGACAAGATAATAAAACAGATAACTTTTACAGGCAATTGATGAAGGTCCATATTTTCATCTAGAAACGCATGAGATGCTCCCTGAGACAATCTAGATTTCTAAAGATTTTCGGGTGAGAACCCCCACCCTCCATTTTATAGGAAGGGGAACACCACCCCCTAACCCTCCCCAAAATCGGAAATCTACAACCGGTCCTCCAAACCCTGAAAAATATCACGATACGGCACATCCAAACGTCCCGCACCGTCTGGCAAGCATGCCCTAACATCCATCACATGGTTGGTTGAGAGTCAGAACAGGCCGGACTATTGATTCGTAAACTCACTTTTCCGGTTTAGATGCCATCCATCTAAACATCCTTACGAATCTTTCAGTAGTATATTATTTCGTTATTAATAATTTCGAGGATCCTCTTTGTCGTCGTTTATTTGTACAGCGGTGTAACTACAGATCGTCATATGACATATCTAGATAATCAACATTTATAGTATATTTAAATCTACATACCTAGACACCTGAGAGATATTTAGACATTTAGCATGAAGTTATAATGTATCGCTATATATCAGTTCCATTAGCTTTACTGGTGATTAGATCATCCTTATATCAAACTCCTCGTTAATGGAACTTTCCGGTTTTAGCTATGCCCCGCCCATCTCTAGCTAAGCTCCACCCACACCTCGCTCGTGTTGGGATCGATCGATCTCTGAGCAGCCTGACTATCAATTTCCAAAAAGACTACACAGGTAAGCTGTTGAATATTTTGAAACTAAGGCAGCAACAGCGCCCAGTCAAATTAGTTTCAAAATATTCAACAGCATGTTTATTAAATAGCAAAGAATTACAAAGACATACAATTCATACAACGTATCGGACTGTTTGAGATTTGATGACGTCTATATGGAACCCTTTGTGACGTAATGATGTGATGTCATCATAGACCCACTGAGCTGATTATGGCGTCACATGAGGTCATTTGATGGATGGATATTCTGAAAAAGTGAATTCTTTAGTCCATTTCTTTTCCAATTCCCCTTTGCAATAGTTGCTCTTTATCTTGATTCGTTATAATGACATGTCCAGAGGGTATTATGCCACCGCACTCGCCAAGTAGCTAAGCGAGATATGTTGCTATCTTCTGATTCATTCTCTAACTACTAATACGAGTTTTCTGAACTGCTTAGACGATCCCTTATCGTACCAGGTATAATCCTGAATATAAAGATCGCGGAGCTAGCAGAAATTTGGTTGAAGAGGCTGTTGTGCATGTTTTTGGTTTTCCGAACTGGCATCTGTAGAATATGCAATGTTAACTTTGCTTGTAAATGGATTAATCTATTCTTAACTATATGCCATCTGCCTGTCCCTCAATTAGCCGACGTGAGAATCAATTACATCACTAGTTAGCTGACGGCACACTCATAATGACGTAAAGCTCCTTTAGGAAAATCAAAAAGCCTGCCAGTAGTATGTATGAGGTATGCTTATTTTACGGCTATAGTAGTAGAAACATCCTACTGCCACAATCTGTCCTTCTTCGCTTTCGACCACTGTATCTTGTCCTCAGCCAAAATATTTAGCTTGCGCAGGTCCATTCTAGATCTGAGTGTACCGAGTCCTGTTTTCTTGAGGTCACTTCACAGCACGCTTAACATATTTATGCAATGACGTGCTGCGTCCCAGTAGGGCAAATTCAAAGGCTCTCGGAGCTGCGTGTCTTCTGGCATGCTTAGAACATGGCCAAACATGGGCAATCTTTGTTGGGCGACTTTTTCGGAGCGACAATGTGTTACATATCTGGCATCGTGCATCATTGGAAATTATGCTGTCTGATCATCGGTGTCCAGTGATGGTGAGGACGTGTTTGCGATGGCACGCATCAAGTTTAGGGACTAGTCGCAGCTCATCTTCATGTGTGTAGTACATCTAGGATCCTTGAACGTTTAAATGTATCGAGGGTTTGATACAGACTTCACTGTGACCACTTTGATAGATGCGCAGACATAATGCTTTCTACTTTGTTGATAGTTTTATTACTACAGGGTCATTAGTATACATAGTTCGGTTGTTGTTCTTTAGAACTCCGATGGTGCTGGTGGTGGATTATTCCATACAATTGAGTATTGTGGTTAGGGCATCGTTTGGATAGCAGCTGTGAATGATATTTGGGTGTCAATGTTGCTAATCAGCTTAAGGAGCTTGCATGTGACTCTAGCATCTTGCCTGGTATGATGTGTGTACATTATGTAGGGATGGCTCAGCGGAAGTGTGTAAGGATTGGCTTGCAGCCAGAATTGAGGTCTGCACGTCCGTAGGCCCGACCATCTTGAAGTAAGGCCTTTGCTTCTGCTTTACATAATACGAAGTCTATTTGGTTGAAGACTGCTGTTGTTGCGTTTGAGCCTGCCTGGGCTTTGCGATCAGCAATGTGTCTTGTCCATGATCTCCGTAAGTCTGGTGATGGCATGGATGACGGAAACCCGTATTTGTGGGAAATATGTCACGGAAACTAATGAATATAACCAGTGCATCTCCATTGCTGTTACATCTGCCCTCTCCATATGACCCCACCCAAGTCCTGATTTATTGTCCGCATTTCTGAGTTTACCGAGCTTGGAATTTAAATCTCCACACACTAACAGTTGCCATATTGCTGGAATAGTAATAGCTGAGCTCAGTGGTGAATGAAATGTATGTCTTTTAGCCTAAGCGATACAATTTAGTTTTGTGGTCCAATTCAATATACTATGCAGAAAATGTTTGATATGTTTGTGTGAAACATTATTATCCTGATATTAAGGAAACATATTTCATCAAGCTTTTTCGATGGTCGATCTTGAAATATATCCACATTTATGTGTTGAAATTTGTAATTTTTCTTAAATTTTGATCAATGTTGCCATGGTAGACGTTTTGTTTCATGTTACATGCTAATATCATTTAAAAGCAGTTAGCTATAGAGTTTTTGTACCATTTATTGTTTTATTCATCAAAGCATTTATTTATTTCAAGTTATTTAGTGTTACTGCACCTTATTATCTCTTAGGCTACAGTCCAAGTTACCCCCATTGTTCACAAAAGACACATTCCCATGAAAGTCTATCAATCACCTTATAATTAGGCAACAGTTTGAAATAGCTTAACCATATGAACACGAAATGTTGAATTCCAAACTAATTCATAATTTGAAATTAATTTGACTGTTAGCTGTTGCTGCCTAGAGGTAAGAAATCTGTAGAAAGAGTAGATATCTTTGCTGAAACATTTAAAAAACTAATCATTGAAATTAAAGATGTTTTCTCGATTTAAAATATCATATCTATTTAACTTATATAAAAATTACCTCGTCGATCGTGGTTACCAGAATACTAAATCACATAGTACACAGAGACGGAAAGCTAGGATTGAAAAGTACTTTAATGGAAAATTTATCTTTCACAGCTTGCCAAAGAAGAATGAACAAGAACTTGTATACAGTAGTTGTGTTGATGTAAAGAAAACAATCATGAGATTTGTGATATGAAGTGCCAAGCTAGAGATGAAGACATCGAATTCGATCTTACTGTCTCAGAGCTAGATGAAGATAAACGATCATTATTAATGAGACATTGAGACTTAGAAAATATTCTAGCAATGGTGAAGAGAATTTCATTAAGTCCATGCATTGATAGTATATACGTATTTATGTATTCTTGTATTTGGCAACGCAACGGAAGATGTAAGTGAAGAACCTCACTTATACAGGGGAGTGATGGCCATTACACAAGATATTATATATTCCGCTTCGTATTCAAGATGTAAAACAGCTTAGCATATCGGTTTGTCTATTTCATTAAAACACTTCACTGGAAGTAGGCAGGTCACAGATTTAGTTCACAGCCAAGCCCATTCAATTGTCTATGGCGGCGTGTCTAGGATTGAACCTGCAATAGCAACTAAGGTTATAAATACAGGGATTCCAGGCCACCATTTTTTACCAACCAATATCATATCCAATGTGCTTTCCCATACTGCACTGAATAACATTGATATTAATGAAGAGACTAGAAGTAGAATGGGCACTAACCCGTTCTCGGTAGTCCTATTTATCAAGAGGGAAAGGAGAAATGAAAGTGTCCAAAACCTTCAACTGTCAAATAAAGAAGTAAGAGAGACGAGAAAGTAATTCTTGAGTTTCCAAACAAATTCAAACGAATTGTAGAGATTCAAAATTTGCTAGGAAAAGTTGACACAAAAAGTTGGTTTGATGTTGGTGGATTTAATATGTCACTTGATAGATGTATAGCGTTTGCCGGTTTGTGTCCCATACACATTTACGGACTTGATATTAAGCCAATTGACATAGGAATGGATTTCATGCTGTATTAAGTGTCAGGTTTGGTGAAAAGCCAAGCAAGACACTGGTAGGATACAATACAATTGTACCAGGTATACCTACTGAAGGGAACACTATCTACACAGGTCTAAATATAATCGATTACCAGATGCAGGCAATAGGACAACACGTTCCTGTTACAACATTTGATTTGCAACTATACATTGGTGCCCAGGAAATACGCCTACGAAATCGGGATGAGTTTGGTCACCATGCCATTCGATTAGGTGGATTCCACATTATGGGGTTGTTTTGGAAAATCCTTGGCAAGTGATATAGTTTATCTGGGATTGAATACCTCTTATGAGAAGCTCGTGTGTTTGGCCCAAATGCAATGTCAGTGATCATGCTCGGTGGGAACCACAAACGGTGTACTCTTGCACATAAACTTATGTTTGAGGTAATGTGCAGGCCTTAGGTCATTGGTTTCCCTTCGTGGCTTGTACAGAACCACAGGATCTCTGAGGAAGAATTTTCTAGACTCAAAGAAGAATGTTTAAGAGTACAGACACACATGAAATCTCTACTGTCGTCAAGGAATTCGATCCCATATAGCATGCACACGTGGTGAAGAACATTCAAGCAGGTTGCAAGAGTACAGTCCATTGCATGAGGAATTTCTTGAAAAAATACAAAACTCTAAATGTACTTTTGCTTTTTTGGAACAATATATGCAAGATGTTGGTCTAGGATTTGAATACATTGCAGCTGAAAGAGTAGAGGACTGGACAACTCACATAAAGTGTGCTATGCCTTTGCATATGACTGAAAAACTATGCCCATTAGAGACCCATGCACATCTCTGAGATGATGCTTCTCCCAGAAACTGCTCCAAATGTGCACACCATATTTCAAGCAGAAAAAAAGTTACAAGATCAAGGTTAATGTCGTTCAGCAGTGTATGGTCTGATCTTGGCCTAGAACAAATTGTAATTAAAGATACAAAATCCAAAAATAGCTATTATCGGATTTAGTAGACCAAGAGAGGCAACTATAAATGGTATTTAACAGTCCATGAACGAAGCTCTATCCTTAGAAACTGTAAAATGATGTGTGGTATGAATAGCATGGAACAAAGTGTACATTCTGATATAAAAATGCAGCGATCATAAAAGATGATATTGACATTCAGAAGGTAATGGGTGTGATTATGGATCGATTTGGTAAACCATTTATTCTAGACATTAATGCTGAAATGGAAGAAACATAACCATTAACACACATTTCTACAGAAATAATCAGTCCAACTGATATTGCGCAAAGCCTACTACAAGGTAAAGAAATTTGTAAAAAAGCAATGATTGAATTCGTTGGTGAGCGCTTGGATACCAGGGCAAACCAGTAAGTGCATCTATCAAGAGTCTTAAGTTAAAAACCTTCGCTAGTATTCCTAAGAAGAATACTAAAGAGAAAGGAAAAATTAGTTCTCTAGAATCAGATCATGACCTGTCTGGAAATCTAGTAGTACTCTCAAATGAGAGGAGTGTGAATCTAGAGCATTTATTCAGATATGGACGTTCTACGATTCCACAGATTATGCGAGACGTAGAGATTGAAGCAGCATCCTCATTGTATCCAGAAGACATCATAAACAAAATAAGAGACAAAAAGAATGAAATAGGAGTGTTCATAGATCATATGGCATGTGTTCAGAAAATTTCATCAAGAGCAAGTGTGAACACTTTTGGAGAACTTGTTGATAGCCTTGACATTTTCATAAGGAATGCCTTTGCTGAAGAAAACACAGCCAATACTGTGTCAGACAGGTATGATCTAGATGAATAAAAAAAACTAGAGAGGGGAAAAGATGTGGCAATGTAGAAGGATCACCAGAAATAGATATTCATTCAATACAGCAGATTATACATACAAATATCAAAACATACCTTGCGAATCCTAAGGACAATTTTAATGATTTGGTTTCACACTATGCCTATCTAGTAATACATATACGGCTAGAGCTGTGATGGAGTCAGAGTACAATAGGCTTAAAAGCCAAGGATTGAATAGTGGCAGGTGCATCCACAGATAGTCCCATATGAATTGTCAAAGTTTCAGTATATTAGACATGTGAAAGCTGGTCTGCTAAACCAAGATTTTTATCTTGGCGCGGTCATCCAGGGGAAAGTTGTCTGGTTGCTGATGCCATGTGTAGTTGCAGTATGGTGGTTCGATCCCGGACTGGGGAGATGGTGATCAACAAATTAAACCAATGGGTGCATGGAAATTGAAGCCGCACATTGCCAGTGCATCAATAAAATAAAATACATATACTGCCAGAGCCGTGATGGAGTCGGAGTACAATAGGCTTAAAAGCCAAGGATTGAATAGTGGCAGGTGCATCCACAGATAGTCCCATATGAATCGTCAGAGTGTCAGTATATCAGACATATGACAGCTGATCTACTAAACCAAGATTTTTTTATCTTGGCGCGGTCATCCAGGGGAAAGTTGTCTGGTTGCTGATGCCATGTGTAGTTGCAGTATGGTGGTTCGATCCCGGACTGGGGAGATGGTAATCAACAAATTAAACTAATGAGTGCATGACTGTCAGCTGGTTAGCATGTGGAAATTGAAGCCGCACATTGCCAGTGCGTCAATAAAATAAAATACATATACTGCCAGAGCCGTGATGGAGTCAGTGTACAATAGGCTTAAAAGCCAAGGATCGAATAGTGGCAGGTGCATCCACAGATAGTCCCATATGGATCGGAACGTTTTTAGCCTCAAGGAAATCACTGGTGACCCTAGCTGAATGAGGACGGGCGTTGTCTTGCTGGAACAAAAAGTCTGCATGATGCTGCATAAAAGGGATGACAACAGGGGCGAAACTTCTTCACAGTAACGTTGAGCCGTTAAATTTCCGCGAATCACAATAAGATCTGTTTTACCATTTTGATGGATTCCAGCCCACACCATGACGCTGCCGCCACCGAATCTGTCGTGCTGAATGATGTTGGCTGCATTATACCGTTCTCCTAAACGTCGCCAAACCCGTTGCCTACCATCTGCCACATCCACACAAAACCTCGACTCATCACTGAACAAAACGTGGCTCCATGGTTGAGCACGCCATCGCTTATGAGTTCTTGCCCATGCAAACCGATTTTCGATGTAACGCTCTGTACGTGGAACAGCAACAAGTGGACGACGGGCATGCAGTCCAGCATCATGGAGCCTGTTTCCCACAGTTTTTGCAAGCACTGTAGTGCCGGTAGCGGTGTGCAAATTACGGGACAGCCGCCGCGCAGTCTCAAACCTGTGACGTCGTGATGACGTCACTAAGTAGCGGTCTTCTCGTGGTGTTGTTGCTCTCGGTCTGCCAGATCGTGGTCGGTCATTAACATGTCCAGTTTCCTGCTCACGTTGGCGGAGACGGGAAATAGTTGAGGCGTGAACATTAAAATGTCGAGCAACAGCGCGAACGCTCTGCTCTGCGGCGAGTCTTCCCATTGCTTCATTGCGCTGATTTTCGGGTAGCCCTGGGTGGCGGCCCATGTTCGGTAGGGTAAACTTTTAAGCGTTTTCTGTTAACGTTCGTTATCTGCTTTTGCAATATGGTGAATTTTTGCCTTCGCTACCCACCAATGTGGGCCAGTGCATGAAAAATGCATTTTCACATGCAGTAAGCGTACGGCCGAGAAATGCAAGAAATGATTTGCATTTCTTCATGATCAGCGAGACATTACATTGACGAAACATGCCTGCAAATTTGGTTATAAATGGACGCATAGTTTTAATACAACAAACCAAACTTCATTGTTGATAAACCTTTTTGGGGAGACGCGGTTAAAAAACTTGTCAAATAAAATAAAATTATGTTTACACCAATTCTCTACCTCGAGTTATTCACGTAGAAAACCAGCACAACAACAACGACGACGACGACGACGACAACAACGACGACGACGACGACGACGACGACAACAACAACGACAACAAGAACGCTAACAACTACAACAACAACAACAACAACAGCAGCAACAACAACAACAACAACAACAACAACAACAACAACTGCAACGCTAACAACAACAACAACAACAACAACAACAACAACAACGCTAACAACAACGCCAACAATAACAGCAGCAGCAGAGCAACAACAACAACAACAACAATAACAACAACAACAAAAACAACAACAACAACAACAACAACAACAATAACAGCAACAACAATACCAACACCACCACCAACAAGAAGAAGAAGAAGAACAACAACAACAACAGCAACAACCAAAAGCCGCAACACCACCACCACCACCAACAACAACAACAACAACAACCCAACGACGACGACGACGACGACGACGACCACGACGACGAGGCCAATCAGCGATTGTAGATTCTCGCCCTACCCCCAACTCCACCCCACCCACCTTGTTTTTAAAACATTGCAGAAGGTTTTCTCAGAAATAACTTTAAAAGTTTCCAAAACTAAATAAAATGTACTGTTGGATGTTTTGAAAATAATTGGATTGGAAGACATTGCTGCCTGCAGCAATGCCAATTCAATTATGTTCAAAATATTCAACACAGCATTTCTTACTAACTAACACGTTTCTGCTTTTGTTTTGGAAACACGATAGCTTATTTCTTTGCTGTACCGTACCGCGCGTATAGCGACCCTTAGCTGATGCTCCACATAAACTCACGTGAGAACACATGCGCAGAATACGGCAGTCTTGTTGGTTAATAATAAATTGATTATTGCCGTAAATTCTTCTTTACCTGGATTCTAGCTTGCCTACTGAAGACGAGAATGGACACGTTTAAATTTTAAACTACAAATACATTCTTTGAGAATGGCCTATTTCCGCCTGTCTGTCGATTTAGTGGGAAATGGCGGTGGTCGTCAAATTGTAGCCATATATGTGTGACAACACGCAGCAAGGATTATCTTGGACGTCCCACACAGAACTCCGTCTAAACCGTTATATGACACGTTAAAATGGACAACCATAGGTGAAAGAATGACCATGAAAACAAACATCATGACATACAAAGCCCTTAACAATCTTACACCTAGCTATATTACGGATATGTTTACACCCATAGATGAAGCCCACAAACGAAACTTACGATCTAAAACTTATGGTCACTTAAGACCTCCTAAAATCCGAACAGATTATGTCAAGAACAGCTACATATATATGGCATCCCAAATGTGGAATACACTACCAACAAGCATTACACAGTCACCATCCCTTGCGTCCTTCAAAAATAACATCTATGCTCATTTAAAAGCGAATTGATCAAGAAAAGTGCCTTTGTAAGAACAGGGGTGTATGTGTAAATATCCTCGTATGTAAGTTCTCTGCGCGCGTGCGCGCGTTCATGCATGTATATATGCCTCTGTTTGAGTAGGCACGTACGTAGGCCTACTATGTTTATTGGAAACGTATGACTACTGATTTTTTTACTCTCCAAGACGCATTTTCAAGAGTAAGAGTTGCCCATGCGTCTTTAATTCATTAGACACTAAATAATCTGAAAGAATAAGAACCAAAGATGAAAACCCTAATGTAAATTTGCCGATCAATAGAGTGCGATTTTTAAGATTTTACCGCTGAAATTAATGGCTAGACTAGAGAGTGTCAGTCATTTCAGTGGTAAGATTGCAAAAGTCGCACTCGCGTGGTCTACCAATGGACATATTTCAAGATTAGGAAGCATAATGGTAATATTTGCCCAAAGAATCGATCTTAACAATTTGACTGATTTCCTCATAGAAAATGTTATCTTGCAGAGCATTAGTGTGTAATTTATGAGATCTTACCGCTGCAATGATTGGCTCGATTGCCGAGCCAGTCATTCCGTCGGTAAAATCTCTGAAATGGCATACTCATGGTCTGCAAATAGACATATTTCAGAGTAGCGACATGTGCTTTATATGCCGCTTTAAGAAGCATAATGTAAATATCACATACCTTCACGAACTGATTTTAATAATTTATTCTCCACTGTTGCTTTTGTTGTACAAATTGTAATTAGCTGTTTATCCTGTACATAGTTTAATTAAATTAAATAGATGCCTTTCTAGGTAGGTTTAGAACATAGAAGGTAAATAGCTCCACAAAGAATTGATGTTTAAATATCTGTAATCTAGATCCGCTGATAATAAAAATAGACATATTTCAAGATTAGGAAGCATAATGGTAATTTTTGCCCAAAGAATCGATCTATATATTATTTGACTGATTTCCTTATAGAAAATGTTATCTTGCAGAGCAAAAGTGTGTAATTTCTCAGATCTTACCACTGCAATGACTGGCTCGATTGCCGAGCCAGTCATTCCATTGATAAAATCTCTGAAATGGCATACTCATGGTCTGCAAATAGACATATTTCAGAGTAGCGACATGTGCTTTTATATGCCGCTTTAAGAAGCATAATGTAAATATCACATACCTTCACGAACTGATTTTAATAATTTATTCTCCACTGTTGCTTTTGTTGTACAAATTGTAATTAGCTGTTTATCCTGTACATAGTTTAATTAAATTAAATAGTGTACATAGTGTAAATATAACTGTTCCGAGAGGGCCTCGGGTAGATCAGGCCACTGACGATGTACCCTCTTTAAATAAAGTTTATTATTATTATTATTATTATTACAAAGATGGCTAAAGTCGCGCCTATAACGGACACAATCACGTTAATTTATGTCATAATTCAACATTTATCTCCCTTGCACTATTATTTCAAAATGGAAAAACTTGTCAAATCTACTGGATTTAACACACGCAAGTCCAGTAAATTAAAGCCAGAATTTAGATCAACCTAGAACAATTGCAACAAAAGATCTTTTTGTTTCATACTACTAATAAGACCGCATTGAAGATTACATCCAAAATCCGACAAAATCCGACACCGGGAAAGGGGATAATTTATTAAAAATCAAATATGGCTGACACCACCAAATTTGAGGCCATGTATCTCGATTGGTTTTATACCCTATACATGTATTATAAGTAGATAGAAATATGATACCAAAGAATTAATTTAGCTCATTGAAAATATAATATTATGTAATTACGTTGTATAACATAATTACGCGTAATTATTCCGGAATAGCGCCATTTGGATTACAAATAAGTTCATATCTGCTTCATTATTTGTTTTCAGTTAATGTGTTGGGATCGATCGATCTCTGATCGCTGACTATCAATTTTCAGAAAACTATGCAGGTAAGCAACAGCACCCAGTCAAATCAGTTTCAAAATATTCAACAGCATGCTTATTAAATAGCAAAGACTTACAATACGGACAACGTGTCGGATTATTAAGCGTTGAAGACGGACTATCTGGAAACATCCATGAAGTCATGATTATGACGTCAGCCTACATGTCACTTAGTTGATTATGATGTCATATGATGGATGGGTACACTTGAAAGGTGACTTGTTCCAGGTGGTGCGCATTTGAGCATGCAATCATTCAAATGCATTCACGGGAAGATCATAAATGTCGGAATAGAGGTTCCAAGGTCATCTACTACACAAGGTGATTAATATGGTTTTAATTTAATGGACCTCTCCGGTTTTTGCTATGCCCCGCCACACCTCGCTCGTGTTGGGATCGATCGACCTCTAAGCATCCTGCCTATCAATTTCCAAAAAAACTACACTGGTAAGCTGTTTTGAAACTAATTTGACTGGGCGCTGTTGCTGCCTAAGGCAGCAACAGCGCCAAGTCAAAATTAGTTTCAAAATATTCAACAGCATGTTTAGTAAATAGCAAAGAATTACAAAGACATACAATTCATACAACGTGTCGGAGTATTTGAGATTTGATGACGGTCTATATGGAACCCTTTGTGACGTAATTATTGTGACGTCATCATACACGAGCTGAGCTGATTATGACGTCATACGAGGTCAGATGATGGATGGATAGGCTGGACAGTTGAATTGTGTATGCCTCGATCTAGTATGGTGCCCATTGAACCATGTGTGCTATGTCCCCCTCCCCCACAACCACCCACCAACCTCAACCCCACCGCACACCCGCATCACTGGCTCAATGTACCGCAGGCTCCTCACCCACGTGATAATGTCCGCCATGACAAAAGTGCACATGACATATTGCGGTGCTAGTATTATGGCAACGTATGACAACTACGGCAATACTTATAAAATACTATCTATGTCTATTTGTAGCATATTAGATGTACAGTTACTGTGTTAGAATGTGAAGACTTTACCCGAGTCATTCTACAGAAATGTGCAAATCCAGAGCCAGCAATAACGTTGGGCGTAAACCTAATTGACTCAACTCCGTGACATAACCATAAATGAATATATATGTCAGAACATGCAGACAAATGAACAATTATTGTGTTGAACATACAAGTAGACGGGGAATTTCTCTCTCAACCATAAACAATATCAATACAATTACTTATATTTACCAAGAACCATTGATTTATAAACACAAATTGTATATGCTTTTTATTGCATAGTTACAATGTGTCTATGGTGTGTGTTAGTTACTCAGTACACAAATAAATCGCTTTTCGGCAAAGGTTACTGAGATGAATTAATCATATATCAGATTCATAATGATATGGCCTGACATGGTGTTGACAATATGTAAAGGTGTTGACCATCACTCAAAGGGCTTCACGTGAAATGATAAGATAGATATTTTTTAATATTTAACGTTTCAATAACCTTAGTAATTAGCTACTTATCATTAAATTATACATCGATGGCAGGCTGAGTAACAGTAAGTGTCCAATGCGTCTTCCTGGTTCACCAAATTGGTTATTATGTCCTGGAGTTGACCACAGGCAGTAAACTATTAAATCTAAATTTTAAGACCCTTTAAGTTTACCCCCACCACCACCCCCCCTATAATAAACAAAGTAATCAATACAGTCAAGTTAGTCTACAGCAACCACAAGTTGACAGCGTCGCTTGCCCTCCCTCCTCCCCACCCCACCCCACGTGAAATTTAACCTCAACAATTAATTACATAAAACAAACCACTGTCTTTGGGGTCACTATTGAAGTACCATAAGGTTTGACTGTAAATGTTAATGAATTCATAATGAAATCATATATGAGTTTTACAAACAAAACTATAATTCTTTATGTTGCAATTCATACACAGCTTTAAGTCAAAGGAATAAATTACCCGTATGCCATTTGCATTCCGTGGTTCTTATGTCTATCATATATCACTTGAATAAATCTTTAATTGAGTTACAGTTATATAATAATGTATAATACTTATAATTCGGGTTAGATTATCAGACACAGCCCGAGATATAGCCCTAGTCTAATTATTTTTGGCAGAAATCAACGCATTTTCGTCAACCACACAAAACAAGAACGTGGTGTTGGTTTCTGTGGCTTTGAAATGCAGTAGACTACGTCATCAGAATGAAACCATACCTCGTCTGGCACGTCATGCCGAACAAGAGGCCTACTGGCCTGTGACGCTCACCTGGCCGTTAGCATTTGCATCATTTGTATTTAAATAAACATGAGGGCTAATTTTCGTGAAAATCCAAAATGGCCACCAGAAAAATTGACCAATCAAAATTCGCGTTTAAAATTCTGAAGCTTACCACGATAAGATCGTTCCACCCAAGTTTCCTTGAAATCGAATCATTGATTAAGGAGGAGTAGTGTTTAAATGTTTTCATTATTTTTTAATGGAAATTCCCGCATGATTGCCAAAAATTGTCATCGATTAAAATTGTGAAGACAAATTCTAGAGCTAACCTTCCTGCCAAATTTGCTTAGAATCTACCAAAGAGTTATGGAGGAGATGCGCTTTGACAATTTCCGGGAATTTAAAAATAAAATATAAGATTTTCACCCAAAAGATTTACCAGTCAAAAATTGGAATAGACCGTCTACAGACTGCCGCGATAGGGTCCTTCTAGCAAGGTTTTGTTGAAAGCTGTCAAGGAGTTAAGGAGGAGATGTGTTTTGACAATTTCTGGTAAATTCTTAATAAAATCTAAGATTTTTACCTCAAAAATTGACCAATCGAAATTATGTATAAAAGTTCTGGAGCCAACCACCATATGATCATTCTAGCCAAATTTGGCTGAAATCGGTCAATCGTTAAGGAGATGCGATTTGATGGACGAACTGCTGGACGGACGACAGACGGATGGACGGACCACGGATGGGAGCCATGGTATAAGCTTCGGGCCAGGTGAGCTAACACACCATTTTTATCCAAGGAGCAACGTCAAGACAAAGTTCAAGTTCGACTCCTAACCATAGTTATCTATAGCTAACTAGATTCCCAGTCGAACTACAAACAGTTAACTAGCTAGTCAACCATAGTCGACCGAGCACCCTTGCTCGGTTCAGATGGTTATTGCGATATTTGCGTAAATTTGATAATGGCGGACCCCGATCGCTTGCCACGAATAAATGCATATAAAAGTGTAAATATTTCACTAAATAACTTAGGTTTGATGAAATTATGCTTTCCCATTGTATGTCAATGTTCCCAAGCCCATATTCCTTCCCACGTTATGTCATATGGACGCTTTTTGACGTCTTAGCGGACAAAAATACTCCATTTTCGTAGGCCATCAAAACGGACGACAGAAAGAGTTAATGTAGACCTGGTACCCGGCTCCATCCTTTCTGCAATAGTAATTCAATGGTGAATCGGGAACCAACGAACTATACTTAACTATTTAGCGTCCGACTGTGCATAGCAACTGCGCATGTTAAGTAAACCAGCAAACTGACTATAGTTTGCGAGTCGAACTTCAGCAAAGGTACTGCCATCTCACCCCAACCACAAGAATAAGCCCAGTATATAAGCTCATCGGATCTAACTAGACACCACTCCCAGACATTTGCACTTAGGTTTTTTTTTATTAGTTACTCTTCCACCAGAGCTACTCTTCTGTTCAGTTTCCATATTTTTGTCTGAGGATGGAGTGGCACAGCCCTTGCTTCTTACAAGAGCATAATGGACCTTTCCAGTCTTAGCTATGCCCCGCCCACCTCTAACTAAGCTCCACCCACACTTCGCCCTGTTGGGATTGATCGATCCCCAAATGCCCTAAGTATAAATTTTCTGAAAATTATACAGATAAGCTGTTAACTAATTTGACTAGGTGCTGTTGCTGTGCCCGGTCAAATTAGTTTCGAAATATTCAACAGAATATTTATTAAATGGTAAAGCCATACAATTCGTACAACACCGCATAGTCCGTTTTCAAATATGCGTTCGTGGGGTACTTATCTACGTCATTCATGACGTCATAATGACGTCATTCACTATGATGTCATTCTACACGTACCTAGTTGATTATGACGTCATATGGTTGATGGATAAATTGGAAAGGTGAATTTAGGAAACACACAATAACAACTTAGGTTCCTTACTACAATTTCATCAGCGGATTCTGAATGTACGTTTTGGTGCAAATTCATGGTTCCCAGAATTGCCTTAATTTAGCTATATTTTCACGCATTCTGGGGTGGACGTGGGGGCTGGTGTCTTTTTTTAACCGACAGTCTTAACAGCAAGTGGCTTTCAAAGTACAGTTCATTTCCATCTGCCTGATTATTTGTGAATCAGATGCATTGTAGGGAAACAAATTATAGAGCATAGTTAAACAGAACAAAAAACCCAAGTGGCCTGTATCGCTCATCTGGAACGTAGGCATTTCAACCAGAAAGGCCATCGGCTATAAGTAGGATCCTATGGTGTTGGCCGGAATTGTAACAAAAACTAAAATGTCCCGGTCCCTGACCATACATCACAACTTTTGGCGCGATCTCTTCAGCTGTTCAAGACGAGAACTTCTTTTCGTGGAAATCAGGTCATCCAAAATGGCTGTTGAAGCAATTCACCCTTCCAGAGTATCCATCCGTCATCTGACCTTGTATGACGTCATAATCAGTAGGCAGCAACAGCACCCAGCCAAATTAGTTTCAAATTATTCAACAGCTTACCTGTGTGTTTTTTTGGAAATTGATAGTCAGGGTGTTCAGAGATCGATCGATCCCAACACGAGCGAGGTGTGGGTGGAGCTTAGCTAGAGATGTGCGGGCCATAGCTAAAACCGGAAAGGTCCATTAGTCGTTCAACAAGTTCCCTCGAAAAACTCATGAGTTTCCAATCAATCCTCACGCGGTTTCGGAAAAATAATTTTAAAGACATTTCTAAAAATCAGACAAAATCCAAGTTTGCTACGGGTCATATTGGACGATCAGCTTCGTTTGAACAAACCTGAATATCTATGGAATACGGATGTTTCATGCCAAATATAATTGAAATCGGTCCAGCATTTCTCGAGGAGTCGCTTAGAGAAAAAGTTGACAGACGGACGTCATAAGCTCACTTGGCCATTCTGCCCAGGTGACAGACGGGCGGACAGAGAAATGGACAGCATGAGCTTACTTGGCCATTCTGGCCAGGTGAGCTAGCTAGCCATGAAAAACTACGAGTGCCCACTCGAACAACTGTTTTAGACGTGTTAAAGAGGTGGATGCGTTACCGGAACCCTTGGAACATCTAGCCAATGGATAGCTAGGGAACATCGTAATAGCAAGCTAGGCGGTATTTTAAAATCATATTTTAACGCATTATACAGCATCAAATAATCAAAATTCACGAGCCCGTTTGTTTTGTCCTTGATATATCAGTCAACGCCACGACAATACATGCTATTATGGAGTTGACTTAATGATGTTGATATGCGTTAATATTCCAGTTGAATCGCGTGATATCTCAACCAATTCACCTTTCCAGAGTATCCATCCATCATCTGACCCCTTATGACGTCATAATCAGCTCAGCGCGTGTATGATGACGTCACAATCATTACGTCACAAAGGGTTTCCATATATACCGTCATCAAATCTCAAACAGTCTGACACGTTGTATGAATTGTATGTCTTTGTAGTAATTCTTTGCTATTTAAGAAACATGCTGTTGAATATTTTGAAACTAATTTGACTGGGCGCTGTTGCTGCCTTAGGCAGCAACATCACCCAGTCAAATTAGTTTCAAAATATTCAACAGCTTACATGTGTAGCTTTTTGGAAATTGATAGTCAGGGTGTTCAGAGATCGATCTATCCCGACACGAGCAAGGTGTTGGTGGAGATTAGCTAGAGATGGGCGGGGCATAGCTAAAACCGGAAAGGCCCATTATCTAAGACCCAGCATGCCTCATTTATTAAATATTATTATAAATATTAATAAACGAACTTTCAGTTTTTCTCTGATTTTCTACATAAAACAAGATTGGCATGTAATTAATACACTATACTCACTTGTGGTGTTCAGTATTATATAATCCGAGTTCTCTGACTCCGCCCTATGCCGTTTCTGATATGCCGGGCGAGAAACGGCATAGGACGGAATCCGAGAACTCGGACTAAGTGTTGTAGTATGTTAAAATGCCCAGCCTACCGCCATACTATTTTGGATTATTGACGAGTGAAGAGCCAGGATGTGTGCAGGATGACTGATTGGCTGTTGCGTTTTCTGACGTCAGCATGATTCAATAACCAAATGGATTTCTACATTTGAGCAATTCTATGGTGAGTCAACTAATAAGGAGGACAATGGATTAATATTCCGCGTTAAGCGTCTTGTTTCTGAAAATGTCGAGTGTAATGTAACTGTTACAGTCTACCCAACCACATCCGTCATACATGTACAAGGAGAGAATTGTCGCTACTGGATTGTAACAGATCTTTTGCATTTGTCACGCATGATATTTGATGACAAAAAATTCGATAAGCGTGATGATGACAATGGCGACAAAAGTAATAATGATAATAATGACACCCGTATTCGTATTGCAGATGTCGCTCAAACTCAAAATGGACAATTCGACATTTTAAATGAAAACTGTTCTGGTCTGACCTTGCGCGAAGATGAACTGTGTTTTCACCGGAAACTACTACGTTTCCTAAGCAGCTCTTCAGTCCAGATTATGCCAGCACACCTGCTGCGCGTAATCAACGAAGATCTAGCCTTAACCAGATCACGCAGCAGATCACGCAGCAAGATTTATTCAGTTATAGCCAACCCAGTCAGCAAGACCTATTTAAGCAAATCTTTATGCTTAATGAACTGCTTCTGAGCAAGGAAGCCATAATCAAGGAGCTCCATGAAGAAAATAAGCGGCTTGCCAGTGACTTACAATCTAAATGTATTACAATGGCAAAAGAAATTGGTGTGATGACATGCCCAGAGACAAAAACAATGACAGAAGTCGGGGTTATGACTGAAATGGCCGTTGCTGATATTGTTTTGCAATGTATCACCCAACAGGCTGTCACGGAAGCTACCGTGAATGGAACGCTTGATGAATCTAAAGTTAATAATAAACCTTCTTCATCATATCCACGATCTATCGCGTACCAACCTATGCCAGCGCCAAGGCTTCCTAAACCAAAGACTTCCAAACAAATAAGCTACGCGCGAGTGGTTAATGGACCTGCACCAGATCAGTTACATGAACGTATCCCGCAGGTAAATGAGAACTCCACTACAACACGCGTCCCGCTAGTAAGCAAAACACTTCCTAAAAAAGACATTGATAATTGGGAGTTCTATAATAAAAGGTGTTAACACCAATGGCCTTCAAGATTCGGTCGAGGTCATGTGCCTCAGAGGAGCGAAGATAGAGGATATTCACTCCAAACTACTTAGTTCCGACTTACATACGTACAAAGACATAATTATTATGGCAGGTACAAATAATTCTGATGGATAATTAGCTGATGCCTTTATATCCATGGACAATTTAATTATGGATCTACAAACGCTAGTACCAGAATGCAAAATACGTATATGCGAGCTATGTCCCCGTGGTGATGCAAAGTATCGACAGGACTTCATCCGCTCATTCGATAAGCATCTTGAGGTGAGAGAACATTTTCTAAACTTTTCAATGATCAGGTCCGCAGATTACTTTTATTCATCATATAGGCCTGGTTCCATAAACAACGCGTTATATCACGTAGATAAGCTGCACATAAACAGTCGTGGATCATCAGTTCTTGTTAAGTGTCTGAATGACTATGTTCCAACTGTCAGGTCGCCGTCGTGTAAATTTTGCGGGGAACCCAACCACAGGTATACCAAGTGTCGGCATGGTCAGCCTGTCCGTTGCTGGAGTTGTATGGGATCCGGTCACAAATTGAACTCGTGTCCAGTATATTAGGAACGTGGCCAAGAAGTAGAGCCAAAGAAACATTTTAGATACAATATAAGCACAACTAAGTGTTTGAACAGTTTGGATGCAGTTACTAACGGGACTATGACTAATGACAT
Source organism: Chaetoderma sp. LZ-2023a (assembly GCA_034401795.1). Lineage (NCBI taxonomy): Eukaryota > Metazoa > Mollusca > Caudofoveata > Chaetodermatida > Chaetodermatidae > Chaetoderma > Chaetoderma sp. LZ-2023a. The sequence goes on along the minus strand of CM067375.1, from coordinate 40,181,492 downwards.
TGATATGAATGTAAAACTGTCTGGTATTCCCGCAGTAAGCTCCTCGAGTAAACATGATGTCAATTCAGTATGCATGGTATGCAGTGATGAGTCCAAACATTGTATTGAGTATCATAATTATTATAATCTGTTGCTCAGTAATAGATATCAACTACTCAGTAACAATACGAGTAATAGTGGTATCTTGCCAAAATGCGGCACGCGCGCTAATAATATACTATATGATGAAGACAACGACGATGATGACGATCATGACAACTATGACGATGATGACGATCATGACAATGATGACGATCACGATAATGATGGTGATCATGACAATGGTGACAATCATGGCAATGATGACGATCATGACAATGATGATGATGATGATGATGATCATGATAACGATGACGATATGGCAATGATAATGATCATGCCAATGGTGATGATGACGACGATGGCGTAATTTGCGGTGCTGCTGCTGCTGCTGCTGCTGATGATGATGATGATCATGATAACGATGACGATATGGCAATGATAATGATCATGCCAATGGTGATGAAGATGACGATGGCGTAATTTGCGGTGCTGCTGCTGCTGCTGCTGCTGCTGCTGCTGCTGATGATGATGATGATGATGATGATAATGTTAGTGACGGTGGTGATGATGGTGTTGGTGTTGGTGGTGGTAGTAGTGGTGGTGGTGGCGGCGGCGGTTGTTATGGTGGTGTTGGTGGTGGTGGCGGGGGCGGTGGTCGTACTATTAATAATAATAATAATAATAATAATAATAATAATAATAATAATAATAATAATAAATCCATTGATCTGCCGTCTTTCAATATTAATTCTAAAGGAATTAGGATTGGTAATTTAAATGTACAGCACCTGGTGCCTAAGATTGACCAGTTAAAACTGCTCATGGAGATGTGTGAAAAAGAACTTGAAGTTTTCTGTGCCACTGAAACAGTTCTCTCATCAACAATCCCAAATAACTCTATTGAAATTGAAGGCTATGTTAATGAAAGAAAGGACAGAAAAGAACGGGACGGTGGTGGAATTGTACTATATATAGCTGATAACTATTCATATGTGAGGAAACTAAATTTTGAAACCGATGATCTGGAAACTATGGATTGAAATTAAACCCTTTAAGACCAAGCCTTTCCTATTGGGCTGTGTCTATATAGACCCCCTGATTACCCACTATCTGGATTGATGAATTTGAAGCTATGTTAGAAAAGGTATATTCCGAAAACTCAGATATTATACGTGTAGGAGATTTTAATTTCGACCTTATTAAAGCAGATAATCATAAATGGCAATCTTTAATTGAACTTTTTCATTTAGAGCAACTTATACGTAATCCAACCAGAGTTGCTGAGAAAACATCAAAACTGATTGACCATGTGTATGTCACAGATAAAGACAAAATTCAATCGTCACATGTCGGCTCTTTGGCACTAAGTGACCATTATCCAATATTCGCTGTACGCAAATGTAAACCATTCAAAACTCAAAATTCGCACCAACTTATTAAATACAGGAGCATCAAAAGCTTTAATGAAGCTAAGTTTCTTAGTGACCTGTCTGTATGTGATTGGCGTTCTATAGGTTATTTAGGTAGTCCTGATCAAGTGCTTGATCAATGGTATGCAAAATGCATCAACATTATAAATAAACACGCTTCTGTCATTGATCGCAGAGTTAAACGTGTATGTCAACCGGGATGGATGAAGAGATAAATTTGAAAAACAATGAAAGAAAGGGATTATCATAAAAACGTAGGAAACATGTTGAATTTTAAAATGTTAAAGCAAAGAGTTGCGTATTTGATTAAAGCATCTGAACGAGATTATTTTGAAAATAAATTAGAAGCAGGCAAAAATAATCCGGCTAATATATGGAAAATTCTAAAAGCCATAAATCCCAAGGCAAACAAATTACCTTCAGTAATCTGTGATGATAATGGAAGTGAAATTCAAAACCCACAAATGCAATCTGAACATTATATATATATTTCAGTACAATCGCGTCAAAACTGACTCACTCCATGATAAAACAAAGGCAAATGGCATTTGATAAGCTATCAGAAGTCCCAGAAAATATAGAGTTTCGAATTCCATATATAACCGTTGAATATGTGTCCCGAGAACACAAACTTAAAAACAAATAAGTCATCTGGTTACGATGAATTGAACGCACACTTCCTCAAAGCTGCAGCATCAATAGTTGCACCCTCAATTATACTTATTATAAATAAAAGGATAGCTACGGGAGAATTCCCCAAAATGTGGAAATGTGCAAAAGTAAAGCCTCTACATAAATCTGATTCAAAAACCAATGTTAGCAATTATAGGCCTATCTCTATATTACCCATTATCTCTAAGGTTACTGAACGACACATACATGATCATATTTATAAATTTATAACCAAGTATAATTTATTAGTGGAGCCGCAATCAGGCTTCAGACCTAACCATTGATGTGAAACTGCTTTGTTAAATCTAGTAGAAAGATGGCGCTTTTCGATAGATAATGGCGACCTTATTGGTTCTATTATGATTGACTTTAAAAAGGCCTTTGATCTTGTCAATCATGACATCCTATTATAAAAATTAAGTATTTACAAATTCAGCTATAATACATTAAAGTGGTTTTCTTCATATTTAAATGGCAGACAACAATACATTTCAATTTCTGGAAAGAATTCTAAACCACTGCCCATCGATATAGGAGTACCACAAAGCTCAGTTTTAGGGCCACTTCTGTTCATTTTATATGTTAATGATTTGCCCATGTCTGTCAACAATCATATGGATATGTATGCTGATGATACAACTATGCATGCTGCTAGCTCAAATGTCGCTGAAATCTCAAGAAAATCTAATATTGTTAAATACGGACAAAACTAAGTTTATGATGTTAGGAACTACGCATAAATTGAAACAAGTAAATAACAATGTTATAATCCCTACAAATCGTGGAAGCTTAAATGTTGTGGAATCTTTGAGGAGTATACATAGACAATACGCTTGCATGGAAAGAACATATAGGCACATTTTTGTAAAAAGATTTCGTCCTTGATTTATATTCTACGGAAAAATAAACATTATCTTAGCATTGAACAACGAAATCTTTTCTATAAGTCGTATATCCCTTCACACATTGATTATTGTAGTCTTGTATTTTGCCGGTCTTCACCTACATTATTGGATAGCTTAGAAAAACTACAAAAATGGGCTGCTAGGGTGATATTAGACATGCCTTACAGGACACCATCTGCACAACTATATGAAACATTAAACTGGACAAATTTAACTAAAAGAATGCAAATTAAAATGGGTATTATGACATATAAATCTAGAAATGGTCTGGCCCCTGGTTACATGAAAGACATGTTCACTTCCGTTGGGGTGGCGCACACTAGAAAGTTGCGTTCCAAAACACGCAATCACCTACAACCTCCGAGGATTAAAACGGAATATGGCAGAAAAAGCTTCAAATACACTGCAGCGCAAGTGTGGAATTCTCTGCCTGAAACGATTACTCAGTCTTCTACTCTGCTGACATTCAAATCAAATATACATGAATATTTTACTAAATTATAGTGATATATGGGCAATGTGATTTCACCTTTTTACTTGTGTTCTAATATTGCATATTTGTGTATTTCTAAATAGCTATATATGTGTGTATGTGTGAATAAATGTGTACGACCTGGCGCGTATGTATGCGTGAACGGTGATTCGAACATCGACATTCGACGAGGTAATTATTCTGCAATACTGTTTTAGTAATATCTATCGAAAATGAACAAATATGTTAATTGTCTAATTTAACAGTCATTTTACTTGTGTTATAATATTGCATATTTTGTATATTTGTAAATAGCTATATATATGGAAAGTGGAAAGTAATTTTTGTTGCCTCAGTAAGTCAGTGGAAGCGGTCCGAAGCTGTGTTAAACGGTTTTTGATCGGGAATCAGTAGGTCTACATTCAGTCATTCATTGATTCTCATAGTCATACTGTGGATAGCCGAGTTTTTTTCGTAAAATTTAAAGAAAGGCAAGGTAGGAAGAAACATTGTTACAATGTTACTGACTAAATTAAAGCTACGTTGTCACGGTTGGCTATATGAATATTTTTTACAAATTGTAAATTGTATATTACACCCTTGTATCTATCGGGTCAAAAATATATACCTTAATATACCCAAGCAATGTCCGTTTGGGTAAAACGTAAAATTTTAACCCTTTCACCGAATAATCCATGAAAACCGAAATTAATTATTATGTACGAAACATTACATATTCTATTGAATATTTTGGAAATAATTTGACTGAAAGCTGTTGGTGGCTCGGGAACCAGCAACTTTCAGCCAAATTGTTTTAAAAATATTTAACATGGTCGGCGATATGGCGTATGGGAAATGCTGTCTGCAAAAAAACTCGGCAGTCAATGTGTTGAAAACTCCGTTTTGTCTGCTATAAAGCCTATAATAATTAACTAAAATGATGTCAAATATACGTCAGATTGCACCACAGAGCGTCTAGATTTACAATTTTTCCGGACCCCCGCATGGTCTTGTGCCTAGGGCCTCGCTCAACCTTAATCCGCCACTGGTACGACCTTGCGCATATATGATGTATGAATTTATGTATGTATGTGCGTTTTATGTATGTATGTATGTATGTGCGTGTGCGTGTGCGTGTGCGTGTGCGTGTGCGTGTGCGTGTGTGGGTGTGGGTGTGTGTGTGTGTGTGTGTGTGTGTGTGTGTGTGTGTGTGTGTGTGTGTGTGTGTGTGTGTGTGTGTGAGGGCCTCCGGAAGATCAGTTTACTGACGATGTATACCCTGCTAACTAGTGCTGTAAATATTTTCTAAAATGTTCACGCAATTAGGTATGCACGGACAATTAAGAGGATATATATTAACATCGTAATTTTATCGCAATTGTGATTACAGGTTATTAAAAGACAAAATATAAAGCATTATCTGTTATTAACTGGTTTAGAGGACACGTCACGGTGTTGATATTCTGGACATTTGGAAGCAAATATTTTCGTAAATCATGCAGTAATGTTTATATGCCACACTGTTCTATGTTCATGCCGATGCCCTTTGAATTCGTAAGTGGTTTGTTTGTATAACTGATTATTTGGTTTAAACAAATTTAATTTTTCTGTTAAAGTGGGAACACATTAAGACATTATTAGTGTGATTCCCACTTGAGTTATGTACATTCTATTACTAACAAGAGGCGGTTACATAGGTATAAAATGTATATAAATTTACGGCATTATGCAGTATATAAGTTAAGGAAATATACTGAGATAGACATATAGAGTGGGGGGGGGGGGGGAGAGTGTTTCGTGAAGAGCTGGACAAAGATAGAGTTTAGATGGTGGTAGGAAGAGGATTGAGGAGATAAGGTGGAAGGAAAAGGAGGCTGGTTCCGGTGGCGCCTGCCAATGTACTGATTAGTAATGTTTACTAGTGTTTACATCGTGCGGTGGGCGATTATTATAGGAGCATGGGGTCATAGTTCAGTATCATAACATCATTATTGAGATTTCACTTAGTATGGCAGCTAGTTAGATCACGAGGGCATGTATGTGCAGACGGCAGGAAAGAATAGATTAAGAACGGACGTGTATTATTTGAAACGTCCAGTATCAGCAATGTATTGGCAGAGGATTGTGGATATGTTCGGATCGAAATTCTCATTGCCAAAAAGTAATTCTTTAGCTGTAAGCGCAGTGGGAGAGACATTAATTAGTGTTAACCCGTTGTTAAATGATGTCATTTGGTTATTATATAATGGGCAATGGAAAATATAATGATCAGGTGATTCGCTTGGAAATCCAAAGGAGCACATACGGGTTTCCGATATGAAATTGTCATTTAGGTGGCTATTTAGGCTGCTACAGCCATTACGGAGTCTAGCAAAGGCGATATTGGCAGGTCTTATGCCTGCATAATACCACCTAGGTGTAGATTGAGACAGAGACATGGCTTTCAGCTTGCGCTTGAATTCTGCAAGTGTAGCAGATGATCTGACAGGATCGGCGAGAGCGTTCCACGCGCGTACAGTTGATGGGAATAATGACCCACTGTAAAGCTCTGTTCGACATCTTGGTGGTGTGTACATTAATTGATTACGGATAAGGATATGATACGGGTTTGTTCTTTCGAGGGGCCGGAGATAGCTAGATAAAGTGTCACAGGTCATCCCGTTAATTATTTTGTATAGTAGTACAAGTTTCTGCGTTTCGCGTCTTTCAGAAAGTGTTTCCATGCCTGCTTCGATGTAGAGGTCCTCAATTCTGGCGCTGCATGTGAGGCCACTTACAGCCCCTAGGGCGTCCTTGTGAATATTTTCTAGTCTTTCTACGCAATGTTGTGGAATGTTATTCCAGACGGGGCTTGCATACTCTTGTACATTATTTCGAGGGAGTCTCTATCAAGAATATATTTAAGACCATTTAGTAGCGAGACTGTACGTTTGGCCTTGCTATCACGTTTTCAACATGTTCAAGCCAGTGACCTTTATTGCTAAACGTTATACCAAGGTGCTTGGGCGAGAGAGATGGTTGGATATCAGAGCCTTTAAAATGTATAGGGAAACCTGTTGGCTGATGGCGTAGAGATATAAATAAAGAGGTTGTTTTGGAGGAGTTAAATTCTACTAGCCAGGTTGTTGACCATTGAGATATCGCTTCAAGGTCATGGTTGATTGTTAGAATATGAGCCTCGAGGTTGTCTGATGTCACGTAAAGACAGGTGTCGTCAGCAAATAGTCTCAGACTGTTTAAAATATCACCTGGTAAGTCACTGATAAAGACTAGGAATAGCAAGGGCCCAAGGACAAAACCGTGTGGTACACCAGCCTTTACCGAGAGGAGGGGGGGGGGGGAGGTGGATTCAGTTCCACTTAGAACTACTTTTGGTTTCTCATAGAGAGATAATTGTTGAACCAAGCAAGGAGATTTCGTGAAATTCCATATTGTTCTAATTTATGTATCAGACCGTGGTGCCAGACTCTGTCAAATGCCTTCGAAATGTCGAAAGATAAAAACATGACTTCTTTTTGTTCATCAAGAGCCTCCACTATAGCACTGTAGATATCTAATAATTGATATAGTGTCGAATGAGAGGGGAGAAGACCTGACTGGTCTACATCTTTCCATAACTTTACTAAGGCAGCTTAATTGGGCGGTAGTTAGAGCATAGACTTCTATCGCCTTTCTTAAAAATTGGAGTGACGTTTGCAGTTTTCCATGGGGTGGAAAATTGGGAGACGTTGACCAAATAATTAAAGAATTCTGCTATAATTGGTGCTAGAATCTCGTTGCCCTCTTTCAATAACTTAGGGCTTAGATTATCAGGGCCGGTCGCTTTGGAAGTGTTTAGATTCGACAGCACATCTAAAACATCGGTGGTGGTTATTTGTATAGTGTTTACGAGTGCTCAGTGTACATGTGAAGGGGGTGGGGGTGTAACTCTGCTCCAGTATCATCGATTTGGGCGATACTGGCGAAATAGCTGTTTAGGAGATCGGCCTTTTCAAGGGGTTCGTAGGCAAACGAGGAGTTGTCTACTCTTAGAGGGGGCACTTGCTCGAAATTTGAATTACTATTGTGCAGAATGGATTTGCATATTTTCCACCACTCTTTAGATGATTTGTTTCCCTTGTTTATTTTAGCCGCTAATTTAGTTTTATGATCCTCTTTGGCGGTTTTGACGAGAGCGTTGACGTAGTTTCGTTGCTTTTTAAAATTTACAACATCGTGATCTAAGTTAGATTTCCGAGACTTTTTAAATAGTTTTCCTTAACTCTCATCTCATGTTTTATTTTGTTTGACATCCAAGGTTTGTCATTTGGGTTTATCGTTACTGTTTTATTAGGGATACTATAGGTAGCTGCGTTTATGATGTTAGATGTGATGGCCTGGCACCAGACATCGACATCGTTATTATTATCAGGTCCCCTCCACCCGCGCGAATTTAGTCCAGTCCGCTTGGCCATAGCTCCAGATGTGTCTTTTGAATGATTTCCGCTTAGGGATAATATAATTAAGAGTTACATAAGTTCGTGTGTGGTCGCTGCAGAAGCGTGCAAGTATACCACTATCCTGGACTAATTTGGGGTTATTTATAATTATTGGGTTTAGTAGTGTGTTAGAGACAGGGCGCGTCGGTTCCCTTATTAGCTGGGAAAAGCCAGCCAAATTTATGATATCAATATAAATAATGTTTAGATGGGTCAAGAAGGTCATCGTTAAGATCAGCGATAATAACAATATTTTTATTTGGGTTTTGGTCGCGACAGTTGTCTAAATTATCCGATATCAGCTGCCATTTACCAACATCGGAGTTAGGTGGGCGATAGATCGTACATAAAAGAATGTTCGGCTGGTCATGGATTTCAAGCCAAATCATTTCTACGTCGAGACTTTCTAGGTCAGTACGCCTAGAGGAAGCAATATTGTCAGATATATAGACGCAAACTCCTCCCCATGCATGATGGCTGTCCCTGCTGTATGGGTTTTGGAAACCTGGTAAGTTTGTTGAGTTATTGTCAATACTCGATGTGAGATGGCTCTCTGTTATAGCTACAATGTTAAAGGTTGAAAGATTGACTTCAATTAGATGGATTTTATCCTTGAGCCCATCTACGTTAATATGGACAATAGAAAGTTCCCTAATCTGGGGGCCTGGATTTGATTCCACGTCACCAGCGATGCAAAGAAGCGTGAGAATTAGAACCAAGTTAGCTGTATTTTGGCATTGAACAGGAACACTTATTATATTTCGTGGAACCTTAGCAATGCAAATCAGCGCTAACATATCGGAAGGGATAAAATACCTCTTTACAGATGTAGTTGATACAGCGCTACGACAATTAAAAAGCCCTATAGCCGCACGATAACTATCTATATCATTAGCCATTGTCAAAGTTTAAGGTCCATATGCTAGTGCATATGGTCCAGTACAATGTAGGCAGGTACGGGGGAGAAGCAGTCAAGGGTCTAGTTGCAGAAAACAGGATAGATGTGAAGTGTAGAGGACAGAGGAATACGGAGAAATAGTAATAGGATGTAACAAACATTAGAGTGGTTGTAATAAACAAGGTTGGTAGTTTTGAGAAGCTATGCAGTGTTGCATTTAGTCCGAGTCCGCTCCGACTCCGAGCCAGCCCCGTGAAAAAGATCTGGACGCGGCTGGCTGGTTAGTCTAACCAGCCCTCCATGTCCAGATTTCCCCCACAGGGCTGGCCCAGAGTTAGAGCAGCCCCGGACCAGTTGCATTAAAACACTTAATATAAAATGGCGCTAGAGTGGCAGAGCCAGGAGAGCTTCGTTCGGAGTTTATACTGGGGTGGCGCGTACACTTGAGAGGTGACACGCAGCCAGTCCCATAGAGTACCTGTGGACGCTCGCCTACTCACTATACAGTGGTAAACGAAAGTCTGTGAACAGCCGGGGACTCCCCGGGTCGGCTCTCCAATGCGAGCGCCACCTAAAGTTGTTATCCACTACTTGGGTGGTTAAAGATGGTGTACATTCACGTGTGGCTATTACGCTTCCAATTCCACCTTCGATTAACCCGTAGCACCGTGGTGTCAATATAGACATCTTTTGCTGCATCGATTGCATGGAATCTGGCGTACGTTATTCAACAATTTTGGTGGATGGTGTTGCTGTCTACGACAGTACCATCCTCCACCAAAACCGCCAGATGATGAACACCTGTTATTCTTATGATTTAATTTAAAAAATTTAGAATATGACATCAGTGTGCAAGGGTTATTTATTCGTACGTGCATTGCTATGACATTTATTTAGCTTACAGTGTATATTTTAATTTGTATAAAATGCAATACAGTACATATAGCTTACAGTAGTTTATTGTAGTGAATATGAGCGTGGCAACCGCACTATTAATCAGATTTGATAAATAAGATATAATAATCAAAAAGCTACCGATGTTTTTTTGAAAACAAGTATGTAGGGAGAGAGTATCAGTTATTTGAAACGTGAAATGTCTTGTGATTGTCAAAGGGGGGACGACTACCCATCAGCATATCTACTTACAGATCAAGGGAGACTATCCCCGAATTGTCCACCACCGGAATGGCGCTCTCGATTACCAAGAGAGTCACTCCAGTGGTATACCCCTAGACACATTCCCCTCTCAGTCCGATGGCAGACATGTAACATATTATTTAATAGGAGGTGCGGAGAGAATATTATGGAATATTACAGAATGAGACTCAAGTTATTGGCTGTTTGGGCAAATACAGTATCAACAATGGCCACCATAGAGGACCCGTCAAGGGGCATTAATTGCGTCTATTACCAGGGCGGTCATTCCAGTGATAGGTCTAAGAAACTGGCCGTGACTAACTGTATAGTAGTATCTTGTAGTAGACAGTCGGTCAACAAATATATGCAGGATTTTTCATAGGGGGGGGGGGGGGTCCATGGGATTCTAAAAAATTGATATAGACGTGGTTGTTAACCCCTTAACGCCTAGATTTTTAAAAGAAAAACTAAATTTTCTATTAAGAACGTCGGTTTGCGGACAATGAGAAAGCGGTTTCAGAGGATTTACCACTGGGATAACCGGCTCGATTACCGATGGAAATGTATAATTGCATACAATTATAATCAGCGACGTCAACGTGTGCAAACGGCCATAAGAGAATCATTGGGTACGACATGGCGATATACCGTCTCCTCGTCTCAGAAATCGAAAGGGGCGAAAGAGAGACGAGTAGAAACGCCTGCCCGTCGTACTGTTGCCAGACCGTTGTATCAGTGGTAAGTTTCGCAAAAAATTGCCCGGGACTAGATGTATAGTTGTATAAAGTAATAATCAGCGACGTCAACGTGTGCAGACGGCCATAAGAGAATCATTAAGTACGTCATGGTGATATCCCGTCTCCTCGTCCCAGAAATCGAAAGGGGCGAAAGAGAGACGAGTAGAAACGCCCGCCCGTCGTACTGTTGCCAGACCGTTGTATCAGTGGTAAGTTTCGCAAAAAATTGCCCGGGACTAAATGTATAGTTGTATAAAGTAATAATCAGCGACGTCAACGTGTGCAGGCGGCCATAAGAGAATCATTGAGTACGTCATGGCGATATCTCATCTCCTCGTCTCAGAACTCGAAAGGGCGAAACTGATTATTTAAAAATATAAAAAATGCAGAGGGACAAGAAATTTGATATTTTGGTAGACGGACTCACCTAAACTTACCTAAAACATGGTTTCTTTTCTCCTGTCTAAATGGAGCGTACCTGATACGGTTTATTAAGGATATTATAACACGTGCAATCCGATTAGATATGCACGACGTAACAATATTAAGAGTCCCTTGTTATTTTCACTTATACGGTGACTGGATCAACCAACACAGTGGCTCACTGTGCTCCCATCTCCCCTAAATTTGTTGCGATCCCCAGTTGGCCTATTTGCAAAACTGTCCTATATAAAATCAATCATGCGCGAGTCAAATTCTCATATACCAGACGTCTAGTGTGACATTACATGACCCAGGTAGAGGACATATGTACTCTTTTGTACTCTTATAGGAGGACGAGAGGAATAGAGGGGGAGAGAGGGAGAGCAGGACGAAGAGCGATATGGATGGATGGATGGATGGATGAATGGATATGGGAGGGAGGGTGGGAGGAAAGGAGAAAGGAGGTAGGAAGGGCGGGAAGGAGGGAGGGAGGGGGGGGGAGAGAGAGAGAGAGAGAGAGAGAGAGAGAGAGAGAGAGAGAGAGAGAAAAATGTACTTCAATGTAATGAAGCGAAATAAATCTAAATGTTTTCCTTTCGTACAAATTATTATAGCTTTTTTTAAGTTGCCAGGTGGAATGGAGGCATCCAGTTTTAGCCATGCCCCGTCCCCATTCCTATCTAAGCGCCAACCACGCTTCGCCAGTGTTGGGATCGATCGATCTCTGATCTCCCCGACAATCAATTTCAAGAAAACTATACAGGTAAGCTGTTAAATATTATGAAACTAATTTAACTGGGTGCTGTTACTGCCATATATGGCAGCAACAGCGCCCAGTCAATTCAGTTTCAAAATATGCACCAGCATGTTTATTAAATAGTAGACATGCAATACGTACAACAATGCTTTAGTCCGCCATCAATTATGCGTTTGTGACGAACTTAATTATGCCATTTATGACGTCATTGATCATGACGTCAGCCTAAGCGTCACGTAGTTGATTAAGACGTCATATGATCGATGGATCAACTGGAAAGGTCCCTTAGGGACTCGTGTTAAAATTGTCTGAATTATATATATCGTTTCCCCAGCGCCTTCCTTGGCTACACCACTGCCTCCCAGTTCAAAATGGAAATTGGTGAGATTTCATACGTGGAGCGCCATTGGTAGATCATGCAACATATTTTACAGCAGCGGGTATTCTCTCTTTCGGATAGTAGCTGTGTCCACCCGGTATGTGGGGAAGCGAAAATCCTGAGGACTAGCTCTTCTGAGAAGCCATTTCTTGCAGCAAAGTCGTTATTTTCGTTTCAGAATTGCTGTTAATATAATATAGTAGGTTCATTTTTTAGAAAACGGTGTGTCTGAATGCCAGAAGGGTACGCACCCTTCTGTATCCGCGAGGGAGTGAGTGGATTTAACCCCTCTTGTGTCAACAGCGCACCAAAGCGCTCAAAATACTACTTGATTAAACATTTTGATGGCCAATATTATTCAAGATATTTTAATTTTAGAAGATTATTTTTGTAAATTTACCACTGAATTTTTTTTCGCCGGCTTGGCAATTAAAGGGGTATCCCAATGTTAAAGAAAATTAAAGATTTTACTTAGCCAGTGTCTATCTGCAGGCCGAGAGAACAATATTTCTGAAGATTTACCACTAGAATGACTGGCTCAGTTATCGAGCCAGTCTTTCTGGTGGTAAATATTAAACAATACTCTTCTCTAGGCCTTTTAAATAGCCTTGTCCGAAGACCACTGCAAAGTTGTTATTGGTCAGTTTGATCATTAAAGGGGTTAATTTGACCCAAGCGGTGTTAAGACATGTAATTCTAGTACTTTCGTTTTAAATAGTGGAAGCCCCCCTAACACCATCATCCGTAATGACGTGGCGCCTCGAGACCGGAGTAGCCACCCCTCCCTGGCAACGCTGCCCCCCCCCCCAATATGCGGCAAATATCCATAACCCTTTAGGCAAAAAACTCGGCTTCTGCAGTGGTCATGGGAAATGTCGATTTGCAGACCAAGAGATGACTAGTTTTGAGAATTTACCACTGGAATGACTGGCTCGATTATCGAGCCAGTCATTCCAGTGGTAAATTTTCAAAAATAGTCTCCTTTTGGTCTGTAAATGGACATTTTCTTTAAATTTCTTGAACAAATTCGAGAGCTAAAGTGTTAAACGATTCGCCTAGCTTATATGTTCTTACCGGATGATCGCTACGCAAACTCAATAAAATAAAGGCACTGATCTTAAATTGTGTCGGTTCGATACGGGACATGTATATACCGCAACATGCTTGAATAACTAATTATGTATTCGATTACCGTTACAAGGACTTCAACGAACTATTATTGTAATATACATTTGATAAGATATATGACGAACAACCCTTTTTACCATACATGAATTTTCCTTTTCCCAGATGGCTCGTGTTAATTTCGAAAACTAAGTTCATGAAAGCTGTTGCGGTATAGGACAGCAACAGCTAGAAATACAATTTTCAATATCAACATGAATTTATTTACCATTGTGGCAGAGAAATATAACATTGATGCAAGTGTTTGGGATATAGCATGCACACGATTAGGCCTACCCATTTGATTATGAAAGGACAAACATCAAAATCTTTTACGATACAATAAATATTATTTTGTGATTGATTTGACTGGATCTTATAATAACAGATTCCTGTCAAATTAGTTTCCAAATTGACAACATCTTACCTGTATAGCAACCTTGAAATTGCGATTCTGGGAATTCAGGGTTCGGAGGGTTAAACACGCTACACAAATAGCCATAAAATGAGCGCAGGATCGTAAATCACGTTTTCTTAGTCTAATGTCCTCTAGCCGGTGATATGTGTCAGCCTTGAAGCAATTATATACAACACAACTACGCATTTTTGTCGTACCGAGATCTCCGATACAAGATTGAGAAAAGAATTTCGTGTGAATACAGCGGACATTGGCGAAGTAGCATACACCCTCCCCCCACCGCCAACGCACGCACGCACGATCGATCGTGCGTCTGTCAATCGATCGATTGATCAGTCGGTCGGTCGGTCGGTCGGTCGGTCGGTCAGTCGGTCAGTCCGACTGACCGACCAACCGACCAAACGACCGACCGACCGACCAACCAACCGACCGACCGACCGACCGACCGACCGACCGACCGACCGACCGACCGACCGACCGACCGACCGACCGACCGACCGACCGACCGACCGACCGACCGACCGACCGACCGACCGACCGACCGACCGACCGACCGACCGACCGACCGACCGACCGACCGACCGACCGACCGACCGACCGACCGACCGACCGACCGACCAACCAACCAACCAACCAACCAACCAACCAACCAACCAACCAACCAACCAACCAACCAACCAACCAACCAACCAACCAACCAACCAACCAACCAACCAACCAACCAACCAACCAACCAACCAACCAACCAACCAACCAACCAACCAACCAACCAACCAACCAACCAACCAACCAACCAACCAACCAACCAACCAACCAACCAACCAACCAACCAACCAACCAACCAACCAACCAACCAACCAACTAACAAACTAACTAACTAACCCATCAATCAACCAACTAATCAATCAACCAACCAATCAATCAATCAATCAATCAATCAATCAATCAATCAATCAATCAATGTGCAAATCAAATGAAAGGTTTTTTATGAGTGAAACACGTACCATGACTATTGTTAATACAATGGAGAGATGAGATCTGTCACTCAAGTATCCGACGTCATAAGCGTATGTGTCACTTATTATCTGACGTCACAGTCCAAATTACGTAGGGTCGTCACGAATGTGACAACAGTGTGTCACGAAATTGATTGAATTGTTTGTCTTTGATTAATTTACAATTTAATAAGCATTCTGTTGAAGAGGCAGCAACGTCCCCCAATCAAATTAGTTTCACAATATACAACATCTTGCCTGCACTGTTACATTGCAATTTTGAATTTGCGAATTCAGGTTTCAAAATTTGAAATCGATTCCAATACATGCAGGAAGTGTTTGGCACATGGCTAGAAATATACGTCTCTGTTCACATCTCATACAACAGAGCTGCGACTGACTTGAAAAACGTTTTGAAATGGACCATCTAAGGATGTTTGAGTGTAGCCGTAGCACCCTGAAAGCTTTCAATAGGACTTGTATTTTCCAGTTTATCCATCCATCATATGATGTCATAATCAACTACGTGGTATATAGGATGACTTCATAATCAATGACGCCATGAATGATGTAGATAATTACGGCACGAACGCACACTTGGTGGCGGTCTACGTATTGTTGTACGAATTGTATGTCTTTACTATTTAATAAACATGCAGGTGAATGGCAGCAACTGCGCCCAGTCAAATTAGTTTCAAAATATTCGACAGCTTACCTGTATAGTTTTCTGCAAATTGATAGAGATCCAACCTATTCTTTATTTTGTCTGGTGTGTAGAATTTTATTAATTCGGTGTATCATGCTGTTGATTTTTGACCTTGATGCCCCAATGGCAGCCTTCCACCCAAGTTTGGTCACGATCCCTCAAGTACAACCTGAGATATGACACTGGAAAGACAGACAGACAACAAGACAGACAGACAACAGTGCCAGTTTAATAGGGGGGGGGGGATGGACCACTAAACATGCTAATTGGAATTGGAATTAAATTTAACTGATTGAAAACTCAAATATCAAATTATGTTTTAAGTATAATTTTGCAATTTAGTGACAGACTGCACGCTCGAAGAATGGCAGATCTGTGATGTCAGAATAGCAATAATCACACCAGAGAGTGAACATTCAAGTCTAATCTGTATACACACTCAATCATACTAACTTACAATCTACAGGAAATATGCAAAGCTCTGGCTTGCGTCATTGCTATATTATATAAACTATTAAAGATGTTAATTTCTGATGTGTCTCAGTTAATGATCAAGCAATCAACCATGTAAGCACATATGCAAAGCTTGGCTATTTAACAGAAAATGTAATAATGGAATGACTATGGATAAAATACTATAACAGACAAAACACATACTCAAATTTCCCATGAAAGTTGATTGTGACTGATATTACATCTAGGAATATATTGTGACTGACGTTACGATTTTCAATGCCATTCTATAAAGAATAAATAAAACTGTGACAACTATTATTCTTATTTATACTTTAGGTATGTTGTGAAGGAGGAGGATTCTAATTAGCAGGTTTCTACTGCTTGGACTTTGTGTGGTAGAGTAAAAAGTGGTTGTGTTTGTGACTGACGCTACACAAATACTAGGGCAAATGAATATAGTCAAATCTTCAGTATCTGACTATATACTTGTTTTGCCTATACACATGTTCTGAAGCAAATACTAACGAACTCTTATAAATTTAATATGAACATAACAAAAGCTTCAAATATGTTGCCTAGAAAACCCGTTCTCTAAAATGAATGGTACAATGAATCAATAATTTCTCTACATAAGTAAATAGGAAAGGGTCCACCTATACCGCCTGCCAAAGATGGTTGTCTGAATGTCATAACTCTTGTCAATAGAAGGCGGTTTACAACTTAGGGTGTGTGAAAATGTAACGTCAGTCACTGTGGAATTGCCGCACTGGATGCATGGGATGGCCTACGAAGCAATTTTCAACCTTCATCACGACTGACCTCAATGGTGTCCCATGTATGCTCCGTTTTGCGCCAGTAATGATCTGCAATGACTGAGTCTAGATTTTCTGTAGAAATTGATTATCCTTTAGCCCAGTTGACCCATATTCTAGATGGGAGGGGGTGTTGGAGGGGGGGGGGGCGCGGAGGGGGCCTGACTGCCCTTTCACACATTGTTTTCAGATCTCGAGTTCTACCGAAGAGAACTTCGGGAATGTTGTGTGCGATGTTGGGTTTGTTGTCTGGCATAATAACTTAAGGCCTACGAAATCTAACATTTGATGGATGCTTGCGCTTCGGGTACAGTAGAATTGCATTGATTTCTGGTGAAAAGGTCAAATGTCAAGGTGCACAAAAAGGGCTTGATGGCGACGCCCGGATTTCTCTGGAATGGTTAAAACAGGGAGTTATTTTCAATAGAACATATTGTATGGATATCTAAGGCCGTTTTCATAGGAAGCGAGATAGGATTCACATCCGGAGTTCATAGATGGACAATTGATCATGCATTCGTGATTGACTATTACATCATCATACTCGTCACATAGTTGACTATGACGTCATATGATAATGGATGGATAAACGGGAAAGGTCCATTAAGACACACGTAGGCTCTATGTCACAACCAGAGTTTCTTCCATAAAACTGCAAAAGCCCGTCAAGTGTACGAAGTATATGTCTTTGATGGATTTGTAATTTAATAAACATTGTATTGAATGTTTTGAAACTAATTTGACTAGGAGCTTTTGCTGCCATGGGCAGTAACATCAATTCAACAATAATCTGAATCAGCCGTTAGTCCAATTCACCTTTCCAGAGTACCCACCCATCATATGACGTCATAATGAACTGCGTGATGTGTAGAATGACATCATAATGAATGACGTCACGAATGACGTCGATAAGTACGTTACGAACGCATATTTGAAGACGGTCTATGCGTTTTTGTACAAATTCTTTGCTTTTACTATTTAATAAATATTCTGTTGAATATTTTGAAACGAATTTGACTGGGCGCTGTTGCTGCCATAGGCAGCAACAGCACCCAGTCAAATTAGTTACAAAATATTCAACAGCTTCCCTGTATAGTTTTCAGGAAATTGATAGCTATGGCATTCTGGGACCGATCAATCCCAACACGGCGAGGTGTGGGTGGAGCTTAGCTAGTGATGGACGGGGCATAGATAAAAATGGAAAGGTCTATTAGTTTCAAACATTCAACAGCTCACCTTCAAATTGCGATTCTGATTATTCAGGATTATTCAGTATTCAAATTATAGAAATCGATTCCAACACGCGCAAACAGTGGACAGACCTTAGCTAGAAATGGTCGTGGTATAGCTATAAATTACTCCCTCTATTGCAGGCCTTGTCTTATCGTATCCTACGCCATAACTTCGAGAAATGGCGTATTGTTAAATGATCGTATCTACAACTGGGGTATGTATCTTGAACTACAGACTGCAGTCAAACCAAATAAAGGATTGTGGAGGAATCCATGGCTAGCTATATCCTGCCCATTTCTAGCTATATCCTGCCCATTTCTAGCTATATCCTTCCCATTTCTAGCTATATCCTTCCCATTTCTAGCTATATCCTTCCCATTTCTAGCTATATCCTGCCCATTTCTAGCTATATCCTGCCCATTTCTAGCTATATCCTGCCCATTTCTAGCTATATCCTGCCCATTTCTAGCTATATCCTGCCCATTTCTAGCTATATCCTGCCCATTTCTAACTATATCCTGCCCATTTCTAGCTATATCCTGCTCATTTCTAGATATATCCTGACCATTTCTAGCTATATCCTGCCCATTTCTAGCTATATCCTGCCCATTTCTAGCTATATCCTGCCCATTTCTAGCTATATCCTGCCCATTTCTAGCTATATCCTGCTCATTTCTAGCTATATCCTGACCATTTCTAGCTATATCCTTCCCATTTCTAGCCATATCCTGCCCATTTCTAGCTATATCCTGCCAATTTCTAGCTATATCCTGCCCATTCCTAGCTATATCCTGCCCATTTCTAACAATATCCTTCCCATTTCTAGCCATATCGTGCCCATTTCTAGCTATATCCTGCCCATTTCTAGCTATATCCTGCCAATTTCTAGCTATATCCCGCCCATTTCTAGCTATATCCTGCCCATTTCTAGCTATATCATGCCCATTTCTAGCTATATCCTGCCCATTTCTAGCCATATCCTGCCCATTTCTAGCTATATCCTGCCCATTTCTAGCTATATCATGCCCATTTCTAGCTATATCCTGCCCATTTCTATCTATATCCTGCCCATTTCTAGCTATATCCTGCCCATTTCTATCTATGCCCTGTCCATTTATAGCTATGCCCTTCCCATTTCTAGCTATATCCTGCCCATTTCTAGCTATATCCTGCCCATTTCTAGCCATATCCTGCCCATTTCTAGCTATATCCTGCCCATTTCTAGCTATATCATGCCCATTTCTAGCTATATCCTGCCCATTTCTATCTATGCCCTGTCCATTTATAGCTATGCCCTTCCCATTTATAGCTAAGATTCGTCCACTCTTTGCGCGTGTTGGAATCGATTTATGGCCCTATACTTTGAAACCTAAACCATACCTGAATTGAAATTTCAATTATACAGGTGGTAAGCTGTTGAACATTTTGAAACTATTTTAACTACGGGAGTGTGTTGCTGCAACATCTCCCTCTCGAATTAGTTTTAAATTTGTAAATTTATAAAAGCCAAACAATTCGTACACTAGGGACGGATGTATCCAGTATCATCATTCATGTGTCACACTTGCTTTGTCAATATCCATTGATATGTGAATTCAAGCAGAAGTTATTTCCAGAATTCGAAGGTGGTAGCGTATGCTTACGTGTTCGATAATTAATCGGTGTGGAATGGCTTGCCGTAGTTACCCGTATTTATCACGTCAAATGTCAGAAAACTTCACCGTAGTAGGCTAATAGACGTAAATGGACCTTTCCAGTTTTAGCTATGCCCCGCCCATCACTAGCTAAGCTCCACCCACACATCGCTCGTGTAGGGATCGATCTATCTGTGAACTCACTAACTATCAATTTCCAGCAAATTATATGGGTAAGCCGTTAAATATATTGAAACTATGGCAGCAACAGCGACCAGTCAAATTAATTTCATAATATGATACGTGTTTTATCATCATCATCATAATCATCATCAGCAGCAGCAGCAGCAGCAGCAGCAGCAGCAGCACACGAGCGGCCGTGGTGTTAGCGATAATTAACTGCACTTTGAGACATATCGCAACAACCAAGTTATTTCTCTTCAGAATAAACAAGAAGTATGAAGAAACTATGTAGGAAAAGTCACACAGATGTGGTCATTTTGTGGGCACAAGCGCGCGGATATCGATGGGAGACCGGACGTACAGTTGCACGAACTGCTATTCAACCAATTCTTTACCTACACGTAGGCCTATAGTCCTTACATAAAACAGTCGTTATCTTGGTTAGGTCAGACTAACAAAATAGATAGAAACTACACCCAAGCTCGCTGAAACGACCACCTACTTTTTGGTGCTAAAATATGGTGGTTCTTTAAGATAGGTGGTCGACACCATCTTTTGTATCCACACGGCGTATCCTATATCATGTCACATGACGTAAAAGACATCATTACTTAGAAACTAATGGAGGAATCCAGTTTTAGCTATGCCCCGCCCATCTTTAGCTAAGCTCCACCCACGCTTTGCTCACGTTGAGATCTTTCGATCAGCGCACTCTCCGAATCTCAATTTCCAGAAAGATATATAGGTAAGCTGTTGAATATTTAAAAAACTATTTTGACTGGATGCTACCTGTGGAAGCAACAACGCAGTCAAATTTGTTTCAAAATGTTCAACAACATGTTTATTAAATAGTAAAGACGCACAATTCGTCAAGCGTTTATGACGGAGTATATCCCGCCATTCATGACGTAATTGATTACGGCATCAGCCTACAACGTGACGTAGTTGATTATGACGTCATATGATTGACTGAGAAACTCCATTAGTTGAACTTCATAAGGTGGTCCATAAGCCACGATACAATAAGCTCAGAAATAAGTTAACATGTTTTAAAAAAACACCCCAGAAACATGATAGTTAACACAATTTTGAACACGATCTAAGAAACGTTATGTTGCATATTTTGAACATAATTTGGTTGAAAGCCATTTCTGCCTCAGGCAGAATTTACAACAGTACGGCTGCGATTCCTTTTGTTTTAGAAATATGTTAACTTATTACCGAGCTTACTGTAAGTTATATATATATATATATATATATATATATATATATATATATATATATATATATATATATATATATATATATATATATATATATATATATATATATATATATATATATATATATATATATATATATATATATATATATATATATATATATATATATATATATATATATATATATATATATATATATATGCTAAATGACAGTGATTTATAAAGTCGAAAGCTGCAATAAAATTATTTTGTGCTAAATATTTATGATTATGATTTCGGATTGTATGTGTGATTTATAAACTGCTTACGTTTGAATTGCAATAGTTATTCTCCGGAGCATGCCTTGGCATTGAGAGATAACGTGACCGCCAATAAACAGCACACATGTTCACTTGACCAGGTAGATTGGGAAGAGCTCGACAACATTGCCTTGGTAAGTAAAATTGTATTCAATGGTTTAAAATTGTGTAAAATATCTAGTTTTGTCATTCTAACTGTGCTACCTAGAAACAAATTTAGCTCCAATCGGTTGCAGATGCAACATGTGGTTTGCTTATCTCAATTTGCTTTTTCGAAAACGGAGTTTGTGAACCGTACTAGGTCCTATACGGGGAATGTTGTTGTCAAATTTGAGATTGTAGACCCCTCATTGTTGACATTTAATGAAAATGTACAACAGGTTTTAGTACCGTGGTTTTCAGTCGAGCTGGACGTCAGTTTTCAGTGTAGGTCTGCTCGGAATTCTTGAAAATAACCTCAAATCTGCTGTTTGTTGCATTGATTAACATCTTAAAATTAACCCATCTGTACACTGAAGGCCAAAACAACAAGAACGTCTACGATATAATAAATATTCTGTTGAATATTTTGTGACTAGTTTGACTGGGAGCTCTAAAAGTATTTGACCCTTTCGTGACGAAACCGGCCAAAACCGGCCTCTGTAGTGGTTTTCAGTAATGTCCATTTGCAGGCCAAGAGAAGACTATTTTGAAATTTTACCACTGAAATGACTGGCTGGGTTACCGAGCCAGTCATTCCAGTGGTAAATTTTCAAAAATAGTATTCTCTTGGCCTGAAAATGGACATTCAATAAGTAAATATTTAAATTTTTCGAAGAAACTTAGTCATTAAAGGGTTAAAAGATTTCAAGCATTTGCTTGGCCAATCGCAATTGATGAATCCAGTTTCTCAGTGAATTATATGACGTCATAATTAACTACTTCCCATGTAGGTAAACTCCATCATAAATGACGCGTTTCATTGCGGTACACGATCTAGTGTCGTGTTCTCACTAGAGAGTTAATCAGGAATAACGCCATACTTCAGTATGGCGTTATTCGGCGTTATTCCGGATTAAGTCTCTAGCAAGAACACGGCCTAGTTATACAATCTCGACATGTTATTTTTCAAGCATTCTGGCGTGAATGCACGCCTTTAAGAAGCGATTCAGTATGTCCAGACGCGTGTTTACCTAGAATAAATTAAGAACGAATGTGGTTTAGTCCAGAAGGCGTTACTAGTAAACCCCCATGTCGGAATGTTACGTCGAGACTGTGTCAATATACCGATACGTTAACCCAGCTTGTGTCAACAGCGCCTCAAATCGCTCAAAATGATACTTATATCAATTAACCCTTTGATGGTCAAGGCTTAGAGAAGGCCATGTTTACCACTAAAATTTACAAAAATAGCTTTCGGTTGTCTTGATAATGGGCATTCATTCATACCACTGCGTGGATTCATGGCCGGCATGAGCGTTAAAACGTTAGCGATAATGAAATTCAAGTTTTTGCTTAGCCAACACCAATTGATGACTTCAGTTTCTCAGTCAATCATATGATGTCCGTCCCAAACGTTTCATTGTCCGACAAGTTGTACAAATTGTATGGCATTACTATTTAAAACATTCTGATGAATATTTTGAAAGTAATTTGACTGGGCGCTGCTTCTCCCATGGGCAGCAACAACACCCAGTCAAATTAGTTTCAAACTATTCAACATCACACCTGTTTAGTTTTCTGGAAATTGAGATTCAGAGAGTGCAGACATCGATTGATACCAACACTGGCAGTACGTGGGTGTGGTTTACCTAGAGATGGGCGGGGCATAGCTAAAACGAGGCTCCTCCATTAACAGGCCAAGAGAAGTCGATTATTTTAAATTTTTTGAAATTTTAACGCTGGAATGACGGGCTCTGTTACCGATCCAGTCATTCCAGTGGTTAATGTTTAAAAAAACCAGTTGAACCACGATTTCCTAGAATTTTAATTTCAAGGCAAACCATACAAGTACGCTGGTGAATATTTTGAAACTAAGTGGACAAGCAGCTGTTGGTTCCAGGGGCAAGAACAGCTCCAGGTCAAATTAGTTTCAAAATAACAGAAAAGTTCTTGCTTTGTAAATGATTTTTCGTATTTTGTCTATACAGTGCATTCAAGACATATCGGTGTTAGGTCAGAAACAGCTTCTGTGCATTCTCATCTCTACATAGTGTACGGTAACCTATAATCTTCATTGTTCGTCTGTCTGTGCTAGCGTACGTGCTTCTACGACCGGGAGTCTGCCTGCCTGCCTGCCTGCCTACCCGCGTGCCTGCCTGTCTGCCTGCCCGCCCGTCCGTCCGTTCATCCGCCAGCCCGCCCGCCCATCCGCCCAACCGCCAAATGTGACAGGGAATTTCTGTCTGTCTGTCTGGAAAATGTATAGGGATTTTCGGTATTTATCTTCTACACCTAGAGTTTTTATCGGATCACTACCATTTTTACCCTTTGGGTACTGACGATGTCTGTTCACCTACAAGGTGACCTCGACATTTGACCTTTAACCTCCAATGCATGGAAAATGGCCCCATAGGGAATGAATGGGGATTATCCGGATGGATCTTTGAACTGTGACTACACCTAGAGTTTTAACCAGATTACAACCATACTTGGTCAGGATGTTAAAATTTGAGTCCTGAAAATGTTTATTGATCTGGCAGACATATGCCCCAGTAGAAAGGCATTACTTCATCCGAGGAGGTCAATGGACATATTAAACGATACCATGTGATGTCCTTTCATGTTTCCACCACACGTGGGTCACATTACCAGGTGGAAAAACACCGCTTGGGCCTCAAAATGACGAGTTTTCATGTGTGGCATAGTTTACTTCTATTACCATTGCAAGCTGATTGAGATTGTTAGATTGAGTGAAATGCTTGGTTTTTGGACCGCCACCTAACTTTGGAAATTTTTCGTTTTTTACCTCTCAGGGCGTTTTTCTTGATTTTCATGAAAACTTTACAAAAGGTACGTTACGTATGCCGGATCCAATGTTGGCGGTTTCAGAGTGATCTGACCTCAAGGTCAAGGTCACCCAGTAGAGTTGCAGGATACCAGTTTTTGGTGTTGGCATATTTTACCTCCCTTTACTCATACAAGCTGATTGAGAGTCTTTGATTGAATGAAATGTTAAATTTTGAATCCAAGGACCTACACAAACTCAGCAATTTTTCGGATATTTGACACTTCAGGCCCTTTCACCCCGATTTCATGAACACTTTACGAGAGGTAAATCACGCATGCCGAATCCAATGGTGATGGTTTTGGAGTGATCCGACATCAATGTGAAGGTCGCTCCTTAGGCATCATAATTCATTGTTACGAGTTTTTATCCTCTACATCAAAGAATGTCATTGGACATATTAGATGATACCCTGTCACGCCCTTTCATGTTTCCACCACACCTGGGTCAAGGCCCATGGGGCAGGGCACTTCTTGGTCCTCAAAATTACGAGTTTTCGTTTTTGGCATAGATTACCTCCCTTTACCCATACCAGCTGATTGAAATTGTTAGATTGAGTGAAATGTTAGGTTTGAGGACCCCCCCCCCCCCCACCTATCTTTGCAAATATCGGGGTTATTTGACCCCTCAATGCTTTTTCTTCGATTTTCATGAAAACTTTACCAATGGTATGTGACATATGCCGTATCCAATGGTGATGGTTTTGGAGTGATCCATCCGACTTAAGGTCAAGGCCACCCAGTACAGTTGCAAGATACCAGTTTCCGTTTTTGGCATAGATTACCTCCCTTTACCCATGCACGCCGATTTAGAGTCTTAGATTGCATGAAGTGTTATCTTTTGAATCCAAGGACCCACACAAACGTTGAAATTTCTCCATTATTTGACACAGCTTTTCCTTGATATTCATGAAATCTTTACGAAAGGTATATTACGCATGCCGGATACAATGGTGATGATTTTGGAATGATCTGATATCAAGGCCAAGGTCAGCCATTAGAGTAGTAAGATACCAGTTTTCGTTTTTGGCATAGATTACATCCCTTTATCCATACGCGCTGATTTAGAATCTTATATTGAAAAAATGTTAAATTTTTAATCCAAGGCCCCACACAACTTTGCAATCGCTTGCTTATTTGACACTTCAGGGCCCTTTTCTTGATTTTCATGAAGACTTTACCATAGAAATATCACATATGCCGAATCAAATGACGATGGTTTCGAAGTGATCCGAAGGCAAGGTCAAGGTCAATCCTTAGGTATCAATATTACCAGTTTTCGTATTTTGCAGACATGGATTACCCTTATGCATGCCCATTGAACATATTAGATGATATTAGATGATGATTAATGGCCAGACATCGCAGATTTACAGTTACTACAGTAAATGTGCTATAGTTTGATATTGTTTTATTCTATTTCAGGGACTGAATAACACAGGCGCAAAGATGGTAAGGCTCAGAGCAATCATGTCCCCCTAACTAACGTAACACCAGTCCTATGTGACCTCCTTATAAAGCACCAACATAGAGGCATCCGAGCTGTCACTCAAGTATATAACGTAATAATCAATTACGCCACGTGTAGTCTGACGTCATAATAATAGTTACGTATCTAGCTGTATCTAGCTTTGTCATGATCATTGAGCATTCCGTCAAGTGCACGAACTGTATGTCTTTGACACATCTGCAATTTGTTAAAATGTTCTCTTAGAATAGCCCCATTTAAATTAGTTTCAAAGTATTCAACAGTCTCCATACATAGTTACCTTGAAACGGAGGATTGCAGTTTATCCATCAATCTTATGACGTCATAATCAACTACGTGGCGTGTAGGATGGTGTCATAATCAATTACGTCATTAATGACGTGGCTAAGCTCGCCACGAACGTTTAATTGATGGAGGAACTAAGCGTTGCTACGCGAATTGTGTCTTTACTATTTAATAAAGATGCGGTTAAATATGTTGAAACTAATTTGACTGATCGCTGTTGCTGACATGCACAGCAACAGCAGCCACTCAAATTTGTTTCAAAATATTCAACCGCATCTTTATTAAATAGTAAAGACACAATTCGCGTAGCAACGCTTAGTATAGTTTTCTGGAAATTGATAGTGAAGGAGTTCAGGGGTCGATCGATTCCAACACGAGACTAACCAGAGATGGGCGGTGCATAGCTAAAACTGGATTCCTCTATTGTAATTCTAAAGATTCATAGTTCGACGTCTATACATTGATTCCAACACGCGTACAAAGTCGGCGAAACTTAGCTAGAAGTGGTCAGAGAATAACTAGAAATGCGATACAGGTACTTTTAATCATAGATAAAGTGGAGGTTGCATTTTAAGTCCATTCACCGGTGAATAGTAGACATACCGTTGGCTTGGAGTATAGCCATGAAAACCCCGAGTGAAATCTGTGCTTCAGTCACATTGAATGTATAATTGCGTGGCCTAGTATCACATCCAAGATGCCATGCATGATTGTGTAACAAAGGCTGGATTAGAACTCTTTTTAAGCCCTCCTACTTGTAATAGGGACGTTGGTATCTCAGTGATCTTGCAATTAATTTCTTCTTGATTTTTTTTCATTTTCCTAGATGATGTACTTTCACTTTAGTCTCAAGGAGTATATCCTGTTTGAGACGCTTCAGACCACGACTGCTGGTGGTAAGTCTGTCTGTGTACGCAATCTTCGGATAACATTTATTCTGGATAAAGGAAACCCTGCCCATTCCGTGATCCGCCTGCCTTCCTGTCTGCATCCCTGCACCACCACCCCACCCACCCTCCCGCCTGCTTGCCTGCCTGCATGCATACATACAAATCTCAGACAATAAAATAAATAAAAAATATTTTTTGAAAATTCTGAGTCAGTGTGTTTACCATATTACTACCTACCTACCTACCTACCTACCTACCTACCAGCATGCATGCCTACATACCAACACGCTTACCTACATAGCGATTCATATATCCACACATCCATCCATCCATCCATCCATCCATTGCTTAACAAATGTCCAAAGCAGCCGCTATTTTGCCGCAGGTACCTCGATGCTATTTTCATTATTTGGCATCATACACAGGAAGAGCGTAATGAATTTTTTTCGTCATTTTGAACAACCATGACGTGAATATCAAACTAAAAGTCAATATTGCCCAGATGTCCGTAGACTTTTTAGATATAACGCTATACAAAAGTGTAAAGTATGACACAAGTTGACACCTTGATTACAAAATGTGTTTTAAGCCGACAGATTCGCATCAACTACTGCACAAGAAATCTTCCACCCGTCTTATGCCTTTAAAGGAATTGTAAAATCACAAATCATCCGTCCGATTTCATAGAAATTCGAATGATATGAAAAGCTTTGAATCTGCACGCTCGCTGTTATGCAAGACCCTTACACCGAAAGGGAAGATGTCGAGCAACTAGATACCGTCGCTTAAAGCTTTAACCTACCTGGTCGTTCAGTCGATCGGGTCTTCGAAAATTATACCTATTGAACAACGACCTCTCTCTAATACCGCTGAAGAACCAGATAAACAAAGGAAACTTAGAAAATCATTTTAGATTAAACAATTAGAAACAAAATGGTCAAGAGGCATAAATGTGGATCCAGATCTTACTGATCAGCATGAAATACTTCCATTCAGACTGACATATAATCGAAAAAAGTTGAAATTTCCGAAATTGTGCATGATGAATATCGTAAATGACAGGACAATTTAAGACAACCTCTCAACTTGCCTCCAGTAATAGCATTTAAGAAAAATCCGAATCTACGTGGCATATTGGTACAATCGAAGCTAACTGGTCAAACATTTTCATCTTGAAGTTGTCCAACATTTTTAAAGCCATATTGCCTTTGAGCTAGTGCGTTAACCACATTACTACCTACCTACCAGCGTACATGCCTACCTACCAACCTGCTAACCTACATAACTATCCATCCATACATCCATCCATCGACCCACCAACCCTTCCATCCATCCACCCACCCACCCATCCACCTACCCACCCACCCACCCACCTACACACACACACACACACACACACACCCACTCACCCACCCATCCATCCATCCATCAACCCACCCATTCATTCATTCATTCATTCATTCATTCATTCATCCATCCATTCATTCATTCATTCATTCATTCATTCATCCATCCATCCATCCATCCATCCATCCAGCCATCCACCCATCCACCCACCCACCCACCCACCCATCCATCCACCCACCCACCCACCCACCCACCCATCCACCCATCCATCCAGCCCTCTCTCTTTCTCTCTCTCTCTCTTTCTCTCTCTCTCTCTCTCTCTCTCTCTCTCTCTCTCTCTCTCTCTCTCTCTCTCCCTCCCCCCTCTCTCTCTCTCTCTCTCGCTCGCTCTGGCCGTAAATAAATGTCCATACAAGATTGTTGCAATGGTTTTTTTTGGTAGGAATGGTCGGTGCCTGCATTGTCATATTTTTCATGACCATCTTTTATGAAGGAATAAAAGCTTTCCGGGAATGGCTTGTGTCCTATCTTAGTCAGAATAAGGTTGACACGGACGGCAGCAAAACTACCGAGGAGGAGCCCAGGAGTGTACGGTAAAGGCACATCTAAACCGGGCACGGTTAAATCATTATATATTACCCTAAAGTTGCTATAACCCGCCGATATCAAATTAACCAACGGCGCGAGGTCAACGGCGCGAGAACCAATATCAAATTCGATATCAGCGCTCAGCTCGGTCAATGGCACAGCTAGGACACGAATATCGAATTCAATATCGGCACGCCCGTTGCTCAATGGTACAGGTGACGAATATTACATTTGATATTATCGCAGTCTTTGTTGAACGGCGCAGGGGAGCAATAGCAATAGACATTTCCAGTTTTAACTATGCCCCGCCAATCTCTAGCTAAGCTCCACCCACACCTCGCTCGTGTTGGGATCGATCGATCGCTGAACACCCTGACTATCAATTTCCAAAAAACTACACAGGTAAGCTATTGCATATTTTGAAACTAATTTGACTGGGTGCTGTTGCTGCCTGAAGCAGCAACAGCGCCCAGTCAAATTAGTTTCAAAATATTCAACAGCATGTTTTTTTAAATAGCAAAGAATTATAAAGACATACAATTCATACAACGCGTCGGACTCTTTGATATTTGATGATGGTCTATATGGAACCCTTTGTGACGTAATGATTGTGATGTCATCATACACACGTCGAACTGATGATGACGTCATACGAGGTAAGATAATGGATGGATACTCTGGGAAGGCGAATTGTTATGTTGCGCCGAAATGAGACAATATTAAAATACAGAAATATGTGCTTTCCAACAATGTAGTAGGTTATAGCTATTTTCATAGGTGTTATATAGTTGTGTTGGCTTCATGCTTGATTTCCCCAAAATCTGGAGCCTATGCAACGTTACTAACTATGTCTTGGAAATTCGGACCCTGTTTTATAATAGGTTGCGTTATTATTAATACAAAAGTCGGCGTTATTCTACTGTGCTATTGATCTGGTGGATTGCAAAGTTAAAAAAAAAAAAGGTTATTAACCCTTAATACGTACATCAGCCAAAAACGGCTTCTGCAGCGGTCTTGAGAAATGTCAATGTGCAGACCAAGAGAAGACTTTTTAGAAAATTTACCACTGGAATGACTGGCTCGGTAACCGAGCCAGTCATTCCAGTGGTAAATTTTCAAAAATAGTCTTCTCTTGGTCTGCAAATGGACATTTTCCATGAGAAGATTTAGATTTTCTTAAACAGATTCAAGAGTTAAAAGGTTAAATAATTAAGTTTATGAATCATCGTGTTTTACTTATTGTGTCCATTAAGGACTTCCTTCCATGTCACTTCTAGTTATTCTCACAACTATGGAGCCGATGCAACTTTATATAACACCTGAGTAAGGGAGTACCAGCAGAGCCTACATTTTACCGTCGATAATGTTCGGTACAATCTGGCAATCAAAAATTTGATATTGTTCATATCGCCATGCATGCGTGCGTGCGTGCGCTCGTGCGCGAGTGCGTGAGTGCGTGGGCCAAATTCTAACACAACCAGGGAGCGTACAGTACATTACGATTTCCAGTCATTGGCCTTGATCCGGATAAAAAAACACTGATCATGATCGGATCAAATTATGAATCTATGTGTATCTCGTAAACTCCTGGCCCAATTTGGCTCAAATTGGAACACACGAAATGACATGATCGTATACCATAGGATTCCACAGGTTTAGACATGACCCGATAAATCCTGAAAATCGAAAGATATTTCAGAAAACAAAGTGTGGAACAAATATTCCGAAACAGATTTTGAAGTTTGATGAAGCATTTCTAAATTAGGGTTTCTAAAACATTTGGAAGCACTGTTTCAGACTGACAGTTGCAGAAACAATGTTGCCTAAATATATTGTCGTAGGGTTATGTCCGTAAAGGCGTTTATAGCGGCACTCTTTTCACAATAGCCACAAGGGTGTCCCTCCATGCCCGATTATAACGATAACCTTGGCATTGTCTTGCCGGTATAAAAGCGTTAGTTCTGCTATAAGTACATTATCTGTTATAAGGCACTAATGTATAACGGTACCAGGCTCTCTCTTTTAACCCTTTCGGGACAAAGTCGGCCCATGCGGTGGTCTTGACGAATGTCCATTTGCAGGACAAGGGAAGACTATTTTTGAAAATTTACAATCTGAATGACTGGCTCGATAATCAGGCCAGTCATTCCAGTGGTAAATTTTCAAAAATAGTATTTTCTTGGCCTGCAGATTAACATTAACTAAGCAAATATTTTGTTTTTTTAGACAAATTTAGATATTAAAGGGTTAAAGACACTAGGCTTACTACTATAAATGCAATAGTTTGTCTGCAACAAAGGAACAGATTCCCCGTTATCAAGCTACTATTTTCTCTGTTAGCTGGGCCTTAGTGTCTCTGCTAAAAAGGAACAAGTGTTCCAGTTATAAACGCGCTATAGGCTATTTTCTATAAAGGTACTATTTTCTCTATCAAAAAGGCACACTTTCGTTGTTATAAATACACCAGTTGCTCGGCTAAAAAGTTACTATTTTCTATGTCGCAAAGGAACTAGTTTTTGTGTTATAAATACAGTAGTTTCTCTGCTATTATGGTACTAGTTCCTATGAAGATAGTATGCCCTATATCATAAAGGCACACGTTTCTGAGTTATAGAGGAACTATCTTCATCCTATTTTGAACAACTTTCTCTGTTATCAATGCGCAGGGTCGTCCATCCACCCACCCCTATGCCATAGATGCACCACAAGGCCTCAACTCTGAGAACTCGACGGCCTTCCGCTGTGCGGTGGTGGGTGGGGTTGGGGGAGTGCACGGGGCGGGTGTGTGTGTGTGTGGGGTGGGGGTGGGGGTGGGGGGGGCGTTTGTGTGTGCTGTGGCTGGGAGGTGGTATTAACTCAAACGTGCATATTTGGCTAAACACATTTACATTTGCAATTACAATCCTAGCATTGCCAATATAAGCATAGTAGGTAAGCCACTATTATCGTTATGTTTAGGCATGGAGCCGTCAGTGAGTGGTGTGACCTGATGGGGTGGGGGCTCAGTACCGATGATGAGAATGGCGTCCCACCCCACCCCCACCCAACACCTGGATTGAGGTGGACACAAAATGTGTCCTTGACCCCCATTCTGGGCGCCCCTGTAATACACTAATAACTCTGTTATAAATACACTAGTCTCTGTAATAAATACAATAGTCTCTCGGTTATAAATACACTAATATCTATGTTATAAATACACTAATATATCTGTATTAATACACTAATATATATGTTATAAATACACTAGTATCTGAGATAAATACAATAATCTCTCTGTTGTACGTACACTAATATCTCTATTATAAATACACTAGTATCTCTGTTGTAAATTCACCAGCATCTCTGCTATAAATACACTAATATATCTGTTATGAGTACACTGGTTTCTCTGTTATAAACACACGAGTATTTATGTTATAGATACGCTAATCTCGCTGCTATAAATACACTAGCGTATCTGTTATAAATACACTAATATATCTGTTTTAAATACCCTAATATTTCTGTTTTAAATACCCCAGTATCTCTGTTATAAGGACACTAGGTTCTCTGTTATAAATATACCAGTGTCTCGGTTATAAATACACTAGTAACTCCGTTATAAATACACTAATATCTCTGTTATAAATACACTAATATCTGTGTTATAAATACACTAGTATCTCTGTTATAAATACACTAGTATCTCTGTTATAAATACACTAGTATTTATGTTATAAATACGCTGGTATCTATGTTATAAATACACTAGTATCGCTGTTATAAATACGCTAGTATCTCTACTATAAATACACTAGTATGTCTGTTATAAATACACTAATATATCTGTGTATAAATACACTAATATCTCGGTTATAAAAATACTAATATCTCTGTTATAAATACAGTAGTATCTCCGTTATAAACACACTAGTCTCTCTGTTATAAATACACTAGTATCGCTGTTATAAATACACTAGTATCGCTGTTATAAATATGCTAGCATCTCTGTTATAAATACACTAGTATTTATGCTATAAATACAGTAGTATCGCTGTTATAAATTCGCTAGTATCTCTGTTATAAATGCACTAGTATCTCTGTTATAAATACACTAGTATCTCTGTTATAAGTACACTAATATCTCTGTTATAAATACACTAGTATCTCTGTTATAAATTCACTAGTATCTCTGTTATAAATACACTAATATATCTGCTATAAATACACTAGTATCTGTGTTATAAATACACTAGTATTTATGTTATAAATACGCTAGTATCGCAGTTATAAATACACTAGTATCTCTGCTATAAATACACTAATATCTCTGTTATAAGTACACTAGTATATCTGTTATGAGTACACTGGTTTCTATGTTATAAATACACTAGTATGTATGTTATAAATACAGTAGTATCTCTGTTATAAATACACTAGTATTTATGTTATAAATACGCTAGTGTTTCTGTTATAGATACACTAATGTATCTGTTATAAATACGCTACTATCGCTGTTATAAATACGCTAGTATCTCTGTTATAAATGCACTAGTATCTCTGTTATAAATACGCTAGTATATCTGTTATAAATACACTAGTATCTCTGTTATAAATACACTAATATATCTGTTATAAATACACTAATATCTCTGTTATAAATACAGTCGTATCACTGTTATAAATACACTAGTATCTCTGTTATAAATACACTAGTCCCTTTGTTATAAATACACTAATATCTCTGTTATAACTACACTAGTATCGCTGTTATAAATACTCCAGTATTTCTCTTATAAATACACTGGTATCTATGTTATAAATACGCTAGTACCTATGTGATGAATACACTAGTAGCTCTTTTATAAGTACACTAATATCTCTGTTATAAATACACTAATATCTCTGCTATAAATACACTAGCATCCCTGTTATAAATACAGTAGTATTTCTGTTATAAATACACTAATATCCCTGTTATAAATACGCTAGTATCTCTGTTTTAAATACACTAGTATCTCTGTTAAAATACACTAGTATCTCTGTTTTAAATACACTAGTATCTCTGTTAAAATACACTAGTATCTCTGTTATAAATAAACTAGTATCTCTGTTATAAATATACTAATATCCCTGTTATAAATACACTAGTATCTCTGTTATAAATACACTAGTATTTCTGTTATAAATATACAGTATCTCTGTTATAAATATACTAATATATCTGTTATAAATACACTAGTATCTCTGTTATAAATACACTAGTATTTCTGTTATAAATATACTAGTATCTCTGTTATAAATATACTAATATATCTGTTATAAATACACTAATATTCCTACTATAAATACAGTAGTATCGCAGTTATGAATACACTAGTAGCTCTGCTATAAATACACTAATATCTCTGTTATAAGTACACTAGGTGCTCTGTTATAAATACACTAGTATCTCTGTTATAAATACGCTAGTGTTTCTGTTATAGATACACTAATGTATTTGTTATAAATACGCTAGTATCGCTGTTATAAATACACTTGCATCTATGTTATAAATACACTAATATATCTGTTATAAATACACTAATATCTCTGTTATAAATACACTAGTATCTATGTTATAAATACGCTAGTATATCTGTTATAAATATACTAGTATCTCTGTTATAAATACACTAATATATGTGTTATAAATACACTAATATCGCTGTTATAAATAGAGTCATATCACTGTTATAAATACACTAGTATCTCTGTTATGAATACACTAGTCCCTTTGTTATAAATACACCAATATCTATGTTGTAAATCCACTAGTATCTGTTATAACTACACTAGTATCGCTGCTATAAATACGCTAGTATCTCTGTTATAAATACACTAGTATCTATGTTTTAAATACGCGGGCATCTTTGTTAAAATACACTAGTATCTCTGTGATAAATACACTAGTAGCTCTGTTAGAAGTACATTACGTTCTCTGTTATAAATAAACTAGTATCTCTGCTATAAATACACTAGTATTCTGTTATAAATACACCAGTATCTCTTTTTTAAGTTCACTAATATCTCTGTTATAAATACAATAATATCTCTGCTATAAATACACTTGTATCGCTGTTATAAATACACTAGTATCTTTGTTATAAGTACACTAGGTTCTCTCTTATAAATACACTGGTATCTCTGTTATAGATACACTAATATCTGTTATAAATGCGATAGTATCTCTGTTATAAATGCACTAGTATTTATGTTATAACTACACTAGTATCTCTGTTATAAATACACTAGTATCTTTGCTATAAGTACACTAGGTTCTCTCTTATAAATACACTAGTATCTCTGTTATAGATACACTAATATATGTTATAAATGCAATAGTATCTCTGTTATAAGTACACTAGTATCTCTGTTATAACTACACTAATATCCCTGTTATAAATACGCTGGTATCTCTGTTTTAAATTCACTAGTATTTATGTTATAAAACGCTAGTATCTCTGTTATAAATAAACTAGTATCTATGTTATAAGTACACTACGTTCTCTGTTATAAATATACTAGTATCTCTGTGATAAATACACTAATATATCTGTTATAAATACACTTATATCCCTGTTATAAATACACTAGTATCTCTGTTATAAATACACTAGTATCTCTGTTATAAATACACTAATATATCTGTTATAAATACACTAATATCCCTGTTATAAATACACTAGTGTCTCTGTTATAAATACACTAGTATCTCTGTTATAAATACACTAGTATATCTGTTAATAATACACTAATATCTCTGTTATAAATACACTACTTTTATTCTTCAGATCCATGATCCTGAACGTGAGTCACGTGGTACAGAGCATAATGCACGTCGTCCAGTTTGTCATTAGTTACTTCCTGATGCTAATTTTCATGACGTACAATCTCTGGCTCTGTTTTGCGGTTTCCCTCGGAGCTGGCGTTGGCTACTTCCTTTTCGGATGGTATCATGGAAAGGGCCAGATTGGCCGCAGCAATAGAAATGAGCACTGCCATTAAATTTGAACTCTTGAAATACAGGTTTCCAAAGATGCGATCTAAGCTTCAGGGAATGCTTCTTCTTTGTGTACAAATGATGGCGGTATTTTGACGTAGGTGGCCGAAACACCGCCTGCTTTAAGAGACCACTATCATTTGTTTCTAAATGTCATATCCCATAACATATACCTTTTCTTAAAAGTCAACTGTCTACATAGGGCTCCATTTCTAGCTAAGCCCCGCCCATTTCTAACTAAACTCCGCCAATGTTTTGGGCGTGTTGTGGTCGATTTACATAGTTCGAACACTGAATTATCAGAATCGCAATTTCAAGGTAAATTATAAAGTAGTTAGATTTATTTAATAAACACCAAGTTGAGAATTTTGAAACTAATTCAGTTGGTTGCTGTTGCTGCCTATGTCAGCAACAGCTCCCTGTCAAATCAGATACAAAATATTCAACCTGATGTTTATTAAACACTAAACCCATCGAAGGCATACAATTCGTACACTTGGAGGAAATGTCAATGCTTATGACGGAGCTAGATACGTTATAATTACTGTGACGACTGCCTATACGTATTTGATTATGACCTCATGTAATTGAACAACATATCTGATCCCTCAATTGTAAGTTGTTGTTGACACAAAATAAGGTGATTGTATATGGCAAATTACTATTCAAAACTCATGGCATTTTACAACGATCTGTGACAGCACTCATTTTGAAAAGTATCTTTGTACATATTTTTTCACGCACAATAAAGTCATGGCGGTTTGAACGTTTTCTGGCAAATTATTCTATATTTACATTGAGTATGTCATACAGTACAAATGCAACCAAACAGCAACTCACGAACGAACAATGCATTAAAGGATAACTAACCTCATCTCTTGATAGCTATTCAAGTTCTCTAATATGCCACTCATAAACTATGCAGCTAGTTTTAAGCTTTTTATCATGCTGCTAAAGAAAGATATTCAGGTTTTAGTAGATAAATGTTGCTACGTGCTATGCTGGCTGTCATTATATATTTTTCAACCAATTAGAAGACGTCTAACCTGTCTGCCTAGGTATATACGCTCAGTCGTAGAGGCGCCAGCTATAGTTTGACAATGTGTTATAAAAGCAATCATACAGGTAAGCTGTTGAATATTTTGAAACTAATTTAACTGGAAGTTGTTGCTGCATAGGCAGCAACAACTTCCAGTCAAATTAGTTTCAAAATATTCAACGAGATGAGTATTACATAATAAAGAATGTAATGCATTAGTATTTACATGGCATCACACACTATCGCTTATGGGGACAAAATGGTGGCGATCGCTGTTCAACAATTACGCTATATTACAAAGCAGATAATTGTGATAGAGTGACGCGAATGTCCACAAAATATGAATGATATGGAATATATAAAGCATAATCTATCGGTGCAGTATAACATTTGATATGAGATTAGCATCCCTTTAAACCCCTTCATGGTAAAGCTGGCCAAAACCAGCCTCTACCATGGTCTTGACGAATGCCCATTTGCAGGGCAAGAGAAGACTACCTTCGATAACTGATTCCAGTGGTAAATTTTCCAAAATAGTTTTCTCTGCGTCTGCAAATGGACATTCAATAAGCAAATATTTGTATATCCTTGACCGAATTGAGCCATTAGACGGTTAATGGTAGGTTAGCAGTTGTTAAATTCTGAATTTGGTTGAATTACGTCCAACAGTGTCAGAGGAATTGCATTACTATCAATTTTTTTACCTTTTGACCCCACGCCACCCACCTCTGGGGGCAGGGCCAAATGTAAATGAGATCATATACTCCACATTAATATGGGTAACCAACAGACCAAATTTGGTCTAATTCGGTCCAACGGTTTTAGAGAAGATGCGTTACAATCAATTTCCGCTGGTGAAAATTTGACATTTCCCGGGATATACAGGAATTCATGTTCAATAGCAGTCCCGGTCTATAAGAAATCCCTTGATACCGTGCGGGATATCCCAGTCACAAGCCTTGAAAACGATTGGAACTTTTCTACTTGCTAGTATTCCCAAAGTCCCATCCCTGGAAAATGTTGGGATTTAAAAATATGATAGGGTTTGAAAAGTTCCCGCCTTAGGAGAAGCTGCGGCTTTTAAATATCCTTGGTTTCGCAGAGATATCAGAACCGTGGGGCATTATAAGCATCTGTACTGAAAGCATATACGTTCCCAATAACGGGATATCACCTTCCCTATTGTCACATTACAGTCCCGAGATATCCCATGGTTGAAATGTCCCAGTCCCGAGATATCACGTGATTGGGATGTCCCAGTCTTAGGAAACGCTGCGATCTGGAAGAAGGCACCAGTCCCGGGATACCCCGGAATATCCTAGAAATACATGGTATTGGTAAAACCTCAAAGGCGCTGAGATATCTGGAATGTTCAGTGAAATGGTAAACATCGTCACGTCCAAATCCTGGGATTGTCAATAGTCATGGGATCCCTGATAACGAAGTTTACTGGGCCGATGCTGGGCCGATGTATCTGACGACATAACTAGACAGGTTGCTCAACATTTCTATATATATCGGAATTAATTATCCATATCTAAATCACTGTACTCAGCATATAAAGCTGATAACGTTAGTGAGTTTGTGTAGACCTCATCTGAGTCTTCGTTAAGGACATAGGCCTCACATTTACAGACTGGTCTACGTGACTTGCAGTTACACACTAGGTTATTCAAGAGTCCCGGTGTTGTGGCTATACCATATCGCCAACAGCTTTCACTAGCATCTCGATACAGAAACAAATGTTCCTCAACAAATTCAAGTATATCGTAGGCCAACTTACCAAACATTGCTTCCGAGTCGGGTATTTCTTTTGCCTCGTAAATATATGTATGCATAATGCATTTTTAAATATGTACATAGCAAAGTATGTAAATATGCAATGAATGTCTTTAACAAAAAAGGAAACAATGTGAATATTGGCATTTACCTTAGGCCCTCATGTGCCACGTAAATACATTAGCTGAGAGAAAAATGACACCCTCCCCCCAAGACACTATCAATTAAAACCTCCAGAAACTAATTTATATAACATTTATATGCAGAGCCATTGCTCTACCATGCTTTGACATACTGATATGTATTGTCTCGTACTCTCACATTTTTATTATGTGTACTTGCCTCTCTTGCCTACGCTCACTCTCTTCCACATAGATTTCAAGGGACCTTGATATCTGATTTAGACACGTATACGAGATCATTTCGTCGCTATGTTACGTGGGTTCTTCCCAGTTAATACATCTTACTGGTAGTCCAGTAAAACTACAAATTAACCTAGAACAAATTGCAACAAAATTTATTTCTTTTCTGCGGCATTCATGGGACTGCCAGGTGTCACATATCAAAAGTCCTCCAAAATCCCTCGATGGGAAAGTGGGTAAATTCGCATATTTAGCTACCGCCATTATCCGAATAATGAAACTTCCCTTACCTGCTTCATTCCGCAAATAAACGAAGTAGAAATGTTGTCTAAGCTCTGAATTTCATGGTCACGGAAGACAGTAAGCAATTGGCAATATTGCCTTGAACCACTTGTACAAATTCTCCAAACCACAGATTAAATATGGTTGTATGCACAGGGCCGGGGTAATTAAAAAAAATTATATTTAAAGTAAGTTTAATTTTGTTTATCGCTTTTAAAATTTTATCTAAAATAAATTGCATTTTAATTTTCACTTTTATCTCACAATTTGAATAAATTTCTATACAATTCAATCAGAATATGGACATGGATTTAGATACATGCGTTATTTGTAACCAGAGCCTAGAAAATGGCTCACAAACTGTTAAGCTTCGAGTTAAAGGCTGTGACGGTATTAACAATGCTAGCAGAGCCCGTGAAAGCGATGTCATAGCTGAAGTAGGACAGAGGGTTCATGTAAAATGTCGACGGGAGTTCATTGATCCCAAGCGGATTGCCCGTGACACAGAGAAAATTGAACAATCTCCGCCACCCATGCGAACACTCCGTTCAGAAAGTCCAACATTCAATTTTAGTGAACATTGTTTGCTATGCGGATACCCTGTAAAAATTCAAGATGGAAAGAAACGTGGCTATGATATTTATCCAGTAAGTACTCATGACTTTCAATGTAGTATCGCCGAGGCCTGTGAGCAGAGAAAAGACGAATGGGGCAAACTTGTAGCTGGGCGGCTTGCCTTCACGCCGGATTTATGCGTTGTCAATGCAGTATACCATCAAAGCTGCAGCGTACATTTTCGAACCACGAAAAATATCCCTCAGCTGCACTCATCTTGCTCATCCCAAAAACATGGAAGGCCAGAAGACTTGGACAGAGTAAGAGCATTTAGTGCGACAATGGCATTTCTTGAAAATAATGATGATGAGCAACTGACCCAGCACGACCTCGTTAATAAAATGCAAGAGTATCTCGATGATAAAGAGAATAAAGCATACAGTACAAAATACATGCAGGATAAAATAAAAGACAATTATGGCGATGAAATATTTATTAGCACTGTGAATGGTAAGCCAAACGTTGTTACCTTTCGTTCTAAAGCATCTACTATTTTGACTGACTTCTATAAGGAACAGAAGAGAAAGGATTCCAAATCAGAGAGCATGCTAATCATCCAGACAGCTGCCAAACTGCTTAGACACGATATTAAGTTAATTGATTCATGCACATCATCTGAAAGCTATCCATCAAGGGAGCAAATGAGCGACCCAGTAAAGGCATTGAATTATTTACCAGAGACACTGCGGGAATTATTGCGGATTTTGTTTACTGGAAAAGACATAGAAATGAAACAGGCATCAGTTGGACAGGCTATTATGCAAGGAACTCGTCCTAGAGTTATTTTGGCACCTTTGCAGTTCGGGCTGTCATGTGAGATGCACCATAAATTTGGATCTAGATTTATTGTTGACACCTTGTACAAGCACGGATTTGGATGTTCATACGCGGAGATACAGAGGTTTAGGCGCAGTGCATCACTTCATGGTGGAGATCTACCACAGCCATTATCAGGCGAGTTCATTCAGTTTGTTGCCGACAATGTGGATCACAATATTTGCACAATAGATGGGCATAATACATTTCATGGAATGGGAATCATTGCATCTGTTACACCAGGAAACCTTTCGTGCAAACTTATTCCAAGGATAAATGTAACATCTGAAGATATCAAGCAAGTTGGCAAGATCTGTATCAGGAACTTTGAGTCTCAGCATACCAGGAACTTCCCATTGACCTTTAAGGAGTTAACTGCGATGGAACAAACAGACCCAACAGCTGACATTGACATCATCTGGGATTTCTCTTTGTTTCTGCGTTCAAGGAGACAGTCATGGTCTGGCATGATGCAAACTGTTCACCAAGGAGTTTATCCAGGTAAATCGTCTGTTATTTTCCTTCCGATGATAGATCTAGAGCAAAGTAACATGACCTGCATCTTTTCTACTTTGACTTATGTTTGTGAACAGGCAAACCGATACCATGTTGCACCCGTGATTACATTTGATCAGCCCTTATTTTGGAAAGCTATGACTATCATAGAGATTGAGCCGAGCTGGAGTCCATTAAAGAAAATTATTCTAAGACTCGGAGGTCTTCATATGGAGATGAGCTTCCTTGGCTGCATTGGTCACTTAATGGCAGGAAGCGGTCTTGCGCCTATTCTAGAGGTAGTCTACGCTGAGAATGCTGTCAAACACATTCTTAGTGGAAAGGCAATTTTTCGAGCAGTTCGAGGACACCTCATGGTTTTTGCTTCTCTCAGTACAATCTTGATTGCAAATGCATACAACCTACCACTACCTACAATTGCAGATGCTGAAGTTGACACAGTAGAATATTGGAGACGATACCGACCTACTGGTGTTGCTTCTATACCATACTGATATGAATGGCTGTCAGCTATTGTTCAGACCAGAGCCAAAGCAAAATGCAAAGAAACCCCGACTGTGGAATATCAAAATGGCAAAGGAAAAACTCTGGTTCTTTTTGTGCTCACAGCTGTTATTTATCCATGCTATCCTTGGCTGTGACTCAACATCTAGGCTTTATGGAATTGGAAAATCTGCATCCCTTAGCAAAATCCAGTGCTGCAAAGAACTCTCTCAAATTGCTGACGTGTTTACAATGAGTAATGCGAATAAAGATGACGTGATAAAAGCAGGTGAGAAGGCAATGCTTATTCTATACAATGGCACTTCAATGGATAGTCTAGTTGCTTTGCGGTACAAGCGATTCAGGGAGAAGGTTGCAAAAAGTTCCAAGTATGTTGAAGCACGAGATTTACCACCAACACCCGCATCCGCAAAGTTTCACAGTCTTCGCGGGTACTACCAAATTCAAGTTTGGAGAGGAGATGCTGGAGATATGGATCCAACAGAATGGCGCTGGAAAGTCCTCAACCACCAAATGCTGCCTGTTAAGACTGACATGCTGGCAGCACCTGACGATTTACTGTATTCATTTAGATGCAGCTGCAAAACTGGCTGTGAATCAAAGAGATGCACCTGTAGAAAACATGGGCTCAGCTGCACATCCGCCTGCGAAGACTGTAAGGGTCTCAGTTGCTCGAATTCAATAACGCTCATTGAGGAAGATGACTTGGATAATTGATGCAAGATGAAATTAGTAGAAACCAGGTACCTATGCCATACTATTTCATCTTAGCTTAGCTTAGAAACACACAATACCGTGACATAATAAAATATAATATGTATTGTATCAATATCAATGATGGTATTAGGTAAATTCATGCAAGTGGCATAATACAATACATTTAATTTGTGGAGAATTATGTCAATTGTATTCATTTATTACTAAAAAAGTCCAAAAATATCCAGTCACACATATATTACATACCGGTTTTAAAGAAATAAAGAAAAATTGATTTTTTCAGGTGAAATGGCCCAAATCTGGTAATAATTATGCAAATTTTACCCTTTCCCCTATTGGAATTTTGGAGGGCTTTTGATATGTTATACATGATGGCCCCCTATACACTGGGCGAGGTAAAAAAAATTCTGTTGCAATTTGTTCCGGGTTAAAATATTTTTGGCCTAGATTGACTGGACTATGGGGCGATGCTGGGACAATACCGTGCCGATAATTTTAGTATCGGCCCAGTATCGCAGCCCAGTAAGCCGCGTTAACAGGCTTGGATATATGAAATAGATTCAAGATTGGCATTATAACTCTGGCTGTTTCTGGAGCATATTTCGTTGTAAATGACAATTCGTGTTTACCCTGTGCCCTCAAGCTGACACTTCGCAATCAAATTTATAACCCGAGTTGAACAACATCTGAGTGAGAATGAACGTCAGCGGGGTACAAATGAGGCCCTACTAAACGAGTCAGTTTGTCTCCGCACTGCACATGCCCATTGGCCATGTTTAGACGAACGTCTAGACGAACGCGCGCTCGTTAACACGATGTACTTGGTACCATAATTTAAATTACCAGAACAGAGAATTTGGAGAGGGCCAGTACGATGGACAGCAAATGAAGGGATGTATCGCTGACACGGATCAACTCTGGATGTTCTCAGGTGGCATCTCTTGTATTTCCGTAAGTGAATATGGACTATTAGTTGGCGGTTAAATGATTATCTCTACTTTTTCCGTCGCGTTACTTTATCTTATATTTTGCCTACATCAGTGGAACTCGGCCTGGCCAGTGGTGGTGGGGTTATATTGCTTTCCTAGTAACGGCATCTCTTGTTTTGACTGATTATGGAAATTAGTATTTTTACGATAAACCTTATAGCTCCCACTTCACCAGACGGTAGGGAGCTGGGGGTTGGGGTGGGGTTGGAGTGGCTTGAGGGAGGGGATGCGCATGCTTCAAGAGAAAATGTCTAATAATAATAATAATAATAATAATAATAATAATAATCAGACAACTCTATAGCCAGCTAAACGTACATATTTACCTCTCGAATACATCAAAAGAATTTCGAGAGAGGAGCTTCGAAAGCCTGTCAGGCCTTTTACGCCTTTTACGTAACCAGGGCCACGCTACGGCCATGGAGTAGGAGACTCACTTTCAGACAACTCCGCCTTTCTATACCACCATTTTAAGGCGTCCGCTGAGATGTGCTCTGTATGTGCGATATAATGTTACGGCCTGGAGCAACGATATGGAATCTGTGAGAAGAACTATGCTCAACAATGAAGACAATTTCTTGGTGCGCGTGCGCTAATTTGGCTGTATGGTTTGCTCAGATAGTGATTTTTCTGTGATATAGCCGTTTGTGTTGAGAATGCATCAACATCGACCCTGTTTGCAAGTTTGAGGTCCTATTTGGATATCAGATGGACCCCAGATGGAGGGAAATATTTCTAGCTATGCCACGCCCATTTCTAGCTAGGCTCAACCCACTGTGTACGCGTGCTGGAATCGATTTAAAACTGAAACCTGAATTGCCAGAATATAGATTTCAAGGTAACTATATAGGCAAAGGATTAATGATTATAAAATTGTAAATTCACCAAAGATATGCAATTCAGACACTTGAACGTGACTGACTTTTGAACAGATTTATGACTGAGCAACGCCATTTTGATTGTAATGTCAGACGTGACGTAGTTAATTATGCCGTCAGATGACTCAGATACATGAGTGACAGCTTGGATGCATCTATTAAGATGTTCTGAGTGAATAGCACGACGCATAATTAGAACACTTGTTTCTCGTCAGCTATGCGCAATAATGCGTTAACCT
Source organism: Chaetoderma sp. LZ-2023a (assembly GCA_034401795.1). NCBI lineage: Eukaryota > Metazoa > Mollusca > Caudofoveata > Chaetodermatida > Chaetodermatidae > Chaetoderma > Chaetoderma sp. LZ-2023a. Next base: position 40,136,656 of record CM067375.1, on the reverse strand, counting down.
CTATCCAGAAAACGCAGCTTACTTGGCCGATGCTCAGTATCGTCCCGGTATCAGCCGGGCATCGGCCCAGAAAGCTGCGATATCAGGGTATGTTCCCAATGCCATTCATCAAGCACACATTTTAACATCCCTGATTAGTTCAAACTCAGCGTGACTTAATTAGTGTTGCGGGATTCTCATCCACTGATGAATAGGTTATCGATTGAGAAATCTAATAAGCATGGAAGGGGCACGTGTCTACCGTCACTACGGAACGAGTTGTCTTGACCTCTGTTGGCGTGCGTTCAGTAAAATGCAACTGCGCATGTTCGGACGGACTGACGCAGACGAGCAGCGGCATTTATATATAGCCTCCAAAAGTGAGTAATTTCTCTTTTGGTATTTAGAAAACAAATCGAACAGACGCAATGTGTATAATTTTATCAAAAATAAACTTGTAATGGTTATATTAATATGACATTTTATTTGACTACGTAATAGAATTAGTAACAAGAACATATTAGTTTGGAGACTATGATAAAATACTGAACTGAAATTCTACATTTAAGAGGGTCGTGGTCATTCAACGCTTATTAGATCAGATTAGGTTATCTATTAACAATGGGCTCTCTTGTTCTTTTAAGTATAGGCTCCCCTCTTCATGAGGCACCTCCCTATGATGTAATGGATGAATCCGTCAGATGTACGAATTGTATGGCTTTGACATTTAATAAACAGTCTGTTAAGTATTTAACGAATTGGGGGAGATCATAGCCACACCGGAAAACCCTGGAGGCGGCTGTAATCGAGATGGGGTTAAATGCCTATAGATAACTGAACTTAGAACTGGTCCAGTCAAGGACTTGGGTATAAAGGTTGAATGAGCAAGGGGTGCCTCAAGCGATTGAATTGGAGTAGCGGTTACATTGTTTACTCCCATTCCATCTCCATGCCCAACTATTCGAGGAAGCCCCCTATCCACATCTGAAAATCAACCTTTCAGATTGGAAATTTCCCGCTCTTCGAGGGAGAACTGATCCATGAGATCAGTCATCTCTCGCGTTATGCCCTCTATTTCCCAGTCCAAGTCCTCCTCCATAGTCACAGAAGACTTTATTCTCTGGTGGCGAGCGCATTCGCCGAGCAACTGTCGTGCCCGAGCGATCCACTCTCCACGAGATGATGAAGCATTCATGATTTCAGAGTCAGGTGACTCTATTGGACACCTTAAGAAGAGTACAAAAAGTGCAGATGTGATGTTAGTGCATTCAGTGCGGTGTAGAGGATGTTATTTAGTGCAAAAGGATGGGGGTGGCACTACAATCCAAATGGGTTATCTAAGGCTATGCCTGACTGCAAAATTCTAAAGAATCAAATTATTAATGGAAGTGTAATGCAATATAAAGGCTCTAAAAGAAATGACTGAGCTTAATAAGAAAAATAGATCTTAAGTCAGAATGTTGTTAGTTGAAAGGTTGTTGGCCAGCCTTGCAACTTAATTTGCAATCGGACAGGACAACAGTTAAAATAACAACAAATGGGAACACCTAATGAACTAATAGCCAGCTAATGGCTCAGAGGTCAAATTAACCTACTGTGTCCCAGAAAGGTGTCATGGTAATCTGCTGAATCACTTTTTTATAAAGGTCAATTAAAAACTGACTAAGTGATTGGCATCAAAGTTAAATGTTATAAATAAATGTCACTTATTATAAACAATAGCTAATGTAGAGACAAATAATAACAATCTAACAAGTAAATGGTGCATGGATAAAATACGGTAGCGATAGCGTTTTGAGCGCACTATCTGGCAATATTCAATTTAAATTCTATCTGTCTTTGATATAACGATAAATACTAATGGGGTAGCAGTGTTTAAACCATCTGGCAACATAATACCATGAGTACAATCTGGCAACGACTACCAAATAGAAAGGACTGACAACAAACTACTGTCATGAAATCTAACAAGTGAAAAGGAAAACTAACTCTACAAATTAACTAGAACAACCTGGCATGGAAAGCAGTCATGAGCCGCTGATGAACCATGAGGTGAATCAGCAGAAGGAGATTACTTTGCCTGCAAAGCTATTCAAACGTAATAAGAATGAGGATAAGGACACCAAAGAAATTTAAATTCTTGGGAAGCTAGTTACTGAGTTGATTTAATAAGACTATTGATTTTTAGACTGTCCTGAGGCTAACTTCTTAGGTAAAGCATGATCACATAAAGCAGACGTATAACTTAATTGTAAACCCTTACTGGCGAGGAATATTGTTCAAATGTGTTCTTGAAAACACATTTAACCAACATTCATCCCAAGAAAGAGTTTATATCCTGCTGCATTACCTTCGCACTCCCTGCTAAGATGGACAAGCTTTCCCTTGATAAATAAACACCTTAAAGCTTACAGCTTTCCCTTGGGGCCTGGGTTAATGTGATACCGGACTAAGTTTTGAGCATCCAAAGGGTGTTGATACCTAAAGCCAAATTTGTGGCGATCTGGAACTAATTTTAAAGTACCCAGTCAAAGTTTTACTAAATTAATCAAAAACAGTCAAGACAGAACTGATAAGCACCCTAGGCTGCTATCTAATAAATCTGGTTCACCTATCCTAGCTATAAAGATGAAATGTCTGGACAGATTCAATAGCTAAAATTTCCTAGTTTATGATGCAATAGCGCTTAAAGCATCACTAAGTGCGGAAGGAACACCTCCTTAGCAAAGATTTAAGTGACGTACAATAAAACTTCAATAAATGATATTTTAGAAATAAATGTAAATCCCCTAGTGAATATGTACAATAAACAAATAAGCAAATCGGCTCCATGTGTGCACTAATGAGTTATGTTCCTATGTGGTGTAAATTCATAAGTAGTAGCAAATATCCACAACAATAATAAGTTTCTAACACAGTTATAAATAGTACCGTGTATAACAATGCACCTTATAATTTTCAGTTAGGTGCTCAATACATTTATAAAGTACACGCACCTTTGAATTTTCAGTTAGGTGCCTAATATATTTATTAAATCATGCATCTTATAATTTTCAGTTAGGTGCCTAATACATTTATAAAATCTTGCACCGTATAATTTTCAGTTAGGTGCTTAATAAATTTATAAAATGCATCTTCTTCTTTTCGTTCGCTGATCATACCGCCAGTCCTGTATGATCATGTCGATAAAATACACGCACCTTATAATTTTTAGATAGGTGCTTAATAAATTTATAAATTCATGCACCATATAATTTTCAGATAGGTGCTTAATAAATTTGTAAATTCATACACCCTATAATTTTCAGACAGGTGCTTAATAAATTTGTAAATTCATACACCCTATAATGTTCAGTTAGGTGCTTAATAAATTCACAATAAATTCATAAAATACTGGTACAGTAAATACATGACGTCATTATGTACAATTACCCTGAAATTTACTGTGGAGCTCTAATTTCTCAAAAGAAAAGCCTAATATTATATTTCAATGAATATAAAATTCATCCTGGAATTTTGACAAGAAACACTTATTTTAAAACTTACTTTGCTTCTGGTCGAAAAAAGAGTAAGATGGTGCCTCTCCAAGTGCCGGCGGCATGGAAGTCCTTACTTCAGGCGAAGCGAATAATTAACTTAATAACACTACAATAAATTAAGGCCTTGACTTATAAAATCTTTTAAAGTGTGCTTAACACATTCAGTGTCAGAACAGTCTATGGGCACCGTCTGCATACGATACACACCCTGGTTGCTGTTCTCATTTATTTTAACTGGCAAATCAAAACATGCCCCAGAACTATTTCAAAAGTTCAAGACCTAATTACATAAGTTACGTTTAAGGTAGCTAAATATTTACCACAAGCAAAGACTTCTAGCCCTATAACTTTTGATATTTTTATTAGTCAAGTCAAAAGCAGAAGAACGGCTACATCATTTTTCTAAACCTTGAAACAATAGCCTGCACGAGCTGTCGTAATTAGACGTAAATCTAAAACAATGAGATCTGTGATTGGCTGAATAATAAGTTTTAAGCCAATCACTATCTCTATAACATGATTAAAGCAAATGTCACGGACTGTATAACAAGACTTATGACTCAAGTTTTGCACGGTCAGAGTGTTAACCCTAAATCATTGAAGTTGAAACACCCACAAGGTAATTGAAAATTCAGAATATGCATCCAATCACGTAAAATAAAATGCTAAATGACCTGTGCTGATTAGGCACAATGCCATTATATAAATTTCACTAAACAAGATGAGAATTCAAAAATCGCAATCACTGACAGAAAGAAAGGGTTAACAAGCAGGCTGACTGTCGCCTGTCATTTGATATGCAACTTTCTGCACCAGTCATGTTCCGCAACATCGTCACAGAGACAGACATTCAGTAATGGCTTACGGAAAATGTCCACATGACAGGCAATATCTAAAAATAAATCAACAACCGAACATGCGTGACAAACATTAAATAATACACGCAATGGCCGGCAGACGTGATAAAAGATGTTAGAATAACCAGAATTCTGTTGCGTCATGAAAAGGGGATAAATTAATTGGGTGTTCCCCAGAATCCATGACTGAAGTTAATGCGGCTACAATAATAAACTCTTATCATCCCAGTGTGTACAAACGATGGCATTGCGCAAGGCGAAGTTTGACCCATTGAGGTCACAAAATCTAACCTACATAATTGTCATCATCCAGAACATACCAGGGTAAATGAACAGGGCCGATTCTAACCTGAAAATTCATTATTATGTCAAAAAACTAATCAGACATAATCAAATGTGAAGGAAAGCCCAAACACCATATTTGAGTCCATACAAACAACAAATCAATAGAAGCTTGCCATGGAATCATTGACGAGAACCGCTAAATCTGACGATGTTCATTTCACCACCCTCTCCAGCACTTCCATATATTCCACTTTTGGAAATACGTAAAAGAAAAGAAAAATCAACATCCGAAGATTTACAAAATTTTCAAATATTCAAAACAGATGTAGGTTAGATGGAATCCTGTAAATTACGTTCGATTAGGAAGACAAATATAAGGGGGAAGGGAAGGTTAACTGGTAAAGACAACGTGATCACATTCAATGACAAGATACTGGAACTTACCTAATTTGACCATGATACCTAAAGTCAGGGAGAATGTGTCCAGAAATATCAAATATGTAAAGGCATAACTAAATTCGATGTCCATGTCCTTATTCCCTTAAGATAAATGGATTAATGTCCAAAATTTGTTATGACAAATTGATCTATTCGGCCAAAATATCTAAAATACGCATGGTATTATCAACGGTTTTGTATAGGAAATCTCCTTTTTTTGTGGCTTAAAATAAATAAAAATGTACAGAATAAACTAGACATCCAATTTTAGCTAGCATTAAAAATTCTTTTTTCTAGCCCATATTGAATCCATTTTGTGGGAGATAACTTTTCGTTTACCAATATTTCATTCTAGGACGTGAACATAACTTCTGGGAATCAAATATGTTTAAGTTGCGTGTGCCCTCAATATCCATTTACAAGTGACTCACATATCCTGTGGCTTGTGTAGTGACAAACTCCATGCCGTCAAAATCAATTCTGTTGTAACGTCTATATAGTTTTCCGGAACGAAAGCTGGACTATCTTTCTGCATCAAGGGTCACCAACAGCATTCCCTAGATTACAGAAAATGTTACATAAAACAAGATTCATTGTAATCTTGTTTTGTTTTTAATCATTGTATTGATTTCGTTTTTATATCCCCAGTGTAAGGGAGTTCCCCTTCAACTTTCTTTCCCATCTTTTTACCTGACTTCCTTAAAAGATAGTGGTTCATATTGATTTCAGTGTCCAGTATGCCCTTTAGTAATACAAAGCATATTTATTTAACATAATTACAATACAACAAGCCAGGTAATATACTTGATTTTAGTAAGTGATTACTACCAACGTAAGCACTATAGTTTGTTAGTTGTCAACACAATATTCTGATGGACATTAATTCCTAATTTGCTTTACTACATGACTGGATTCAGCTCAGTCAAATATCCAGGTTTTAAGAGAAGCATTCAAATAGAACTGATTAGTGGATAGCTGTGAATTTCCCCCTTAAGCCTCCTGATTAGAGTCAAATGGGAAGGAGAAGAAAATGGTTATCTACAATGCTTACCAATAAAATCTTCATCCTTGCCCAGAAAGTTGCATCCTGATTGGGTTGTTTCCGAACCCAATCGCCTAGGTACTTGAGGATCCTTTTCAATAATACTACAGAATATCAACAAGAATTAAATACATTTAACAATTAATCAAACATTTCATTCAATTAAATTCTTAAATTCTGTAATTTCACTCAACCTGGAGACATTTTCATCAGTGAAGCAGAAAAAGATGGTACGTAAACTGACAGAAAAATGACCGACCTCCCAAATCATGGTTGCAACCATTTAGATTAATTTGAAGGGAAGGCCACAATTCTACCAAGTTTTCCCACCAGATTACATCAAATTTTGCATCCCTGTATGTTATAATTGTGAACATCAGCGGGGCCAATGGATGCATTCAGTTCTGACGAGGGTCAAACCACTATGGAAGAATCAGAACATCGCAGCCCATAGAATGTCCCTCGCACTCGAATCTCAACTTTTGGTAGCAAAATCCTACTCGCCTAGTGACTCATCCATTCTCTCTACCCTCAAATACTCTAAATGTTATATTGTTATAACAGTGACACAGGTGCCAAGTAATAATACAGATATTGTCATTTTATGAAGAAAAAATTTAAATAAACCCACATATCCAGAGTTTCAAATAAACTGCATAGAGGGGTAGACTAATAAACTGGTTCTTACCAAAACCATACTGAGGATTTGGTGGAGTCGGGGGTATTTATTATTTTCAATTGATTCAGTTTGTGTTGAAACTTCACTGGGAAGAGGACTTCTAACTCGTTGACTCATTCCTTCCTCAATGAACAATTTCAAACGATCAAAATGCATAACCCTGCATTTACTTGCAGTATCACTTAGTTCATAGGTAACATTACTGAGTCGTTTGGTGACCAACCAAGGACTCTTCCACCTGTACTGAAGTTTAGGTGAAAGACCTCGAGTATGTTGGTCATCCTTTACCCAGACACGATCACCTGCTTCAAATGGATCATCATATACAGCTCGATCATGCCAAGACTTTTGATGCTTATGGACTACCTGCAATTCTTCGTGGATACAAGCATATGCCTCCTCTAACCATTGACGTGTTAATTCAACAAACTCAGACTGATTGATAGATTCGCCGGGTATATGCGGCATTGTTATATCTAGAGGAAGTGCTAATTCATGGCCAAACATAGCGAAAGTGGGTGTAAAACCTTTACTTGAATGAACAGATGTTCAATAAGCGAACATTAGATAGGGTAGGCTAATATTCCAATCACGTTGATTGAGATTCACTTCTTTGGTCAACATGGTGGCCAGGGTTCTGTTTAACCAGTCCACCATACCATCACTTTGAGGATGAAAAGGGATTGTGCGCGGTTCTTTTATGTGCAAAAAAATTACATAGTTCTTGAAGTAATTGGCTTTCAAAATTTCGACCTTGGTCCGTATGGAGTGCTACCGGCATACCAAATCAACAGAAAACCTGTTCCACAAGTATTGCCGCTACTGTCCATGCTTCTTGGTTAGGGATAGCAAACGTCTCTACCCATTTTGTAAAGTAATCCTGAAGGACTATTATGTACTTGTTTCCACTATCGCTAATGGGAAAAGGTCCCAAAATATCTACAGCTACTCATTCGAATGGAGTTCCTACAATTTTGGTCTGCATAGGCGCTAAACGAGTCTTAGAGCCTGACGTTTTTCGTTGGCAAGCCTCACATTTACTGACCCACACCTTAATGTCACTAACAACACCAGGCCAATGAAACCGAGCCTTGACTCATTCATGCGTATGTTTGACAGCTAAATGTCCGCTGTTATCGTGAAGCTGCTCGAGTATCCTTTTCTGATAAGTATGTGGGACCAAAATTTGGCGATATTTATAAAGAACACCATCCTCAATGTGTAACTGCTCGAAACATTGATAATAATATTTCACATATATTAGAAAAGGAGAAACGTCTTCTCTAGTCGGACGATAACCACACAATACCCATTTATAGACAACACCTAAGTTTGGATCAGACTGCTGAGCCTTCGAGAGAATCTCCCTATTCCATACTTCCATATCTATTTCAGGAAAGTCAGGTGTTTCATCATGTAACACGGCTACCAAATCATTCTCTCCTACGTTTCTGACATGGGGATCACTAGGATGGCTCATAGCATCTGCATTACCATGGTGAGGACCAGCCCTATGTTTGATTGTAAAATCATAACTTTCGAGTGCTTCCTGCCACCGGGCAGTTTGGCCTTCCGCATCGTTCTTCGTTTTTAGCCATTTCAAAGAAGCGGGATCCATTCTTATAGGAAAATGTCTACCATATAAGAAGTGTTTATATTGCTTTACAAAATATACTACAGCCAAAGGTTTCTTGGTGGTCTGTTAATTTCTTCCCAACTTACTTAGGGTTTGAGATCCATAACTTATAATGCCTTCTTCTCCATCTTGAACTTGGGAGAGCACTGCTCCAATACCCCAGTCAGAGGTGTCAGTGTCCAAGATAAATGGAATCATGGGGTCTGAGTATGCTAAAATCGGAGCACTTAAAAGTCGTTCTCGAAGAGCAAAAAATGCGGATTCCGCTTCTTCTGACCACTCAAACGGATGATTTTTCTCCGTTAATCGATATAGTGGCTTCGCAATGTCGCTAAAATGCTCAATAAATTTGTGATAATACTGGTAAAGGCCTAAATAGCTTCTTAATTCAGACACATTTTTAGGAATTGGTCAATTTCCTACTTTGGAGACTTTACTCGGATCAGTGGAGACACCTTCTGATGAAATCACATGGCCCAGGAACTCAACCTCTTTCGGAACAATTTGCATTTCTTAGGCTTTAATTTGAAATTTGCCTCTTCTAATCGATCTAGGACCATCTGGAGATGTAATGGCGCCTTGTCAAAGGTTTTTCCATAGACAACAACATCATCAATATAGCAGAGACAGATTTTCCACTGTAACTGATGCAATACATGTTCCATCAATCGCTCAAAGGTGCTAGGAACGTTGCACAACCCAAAAGGCATTTTTTTAAACTGGAACAGGCCGTCCCTGCAGATAAAAGCAGTTTTCTCCTCATCTGGCTCATTCATAACCACCTGCCAGTAGCCACTTGCCAAGTTGAGGGTGCTGAATCAGGCAGCACTGGCCAAAGTTTCCAGAGTCTGGTCGATACGAGGTAACAGATGGGAATCCTTGACAGTGACCTCATTTAAAAGCCTATAATCGATACAAAGGCATAGGCTGCCATCTTTCTTGGTTACAAGTACAATAGGACTTGCCCATGGTGAAAGGGATTGTTCAATGACTCCAGTTCTCAGCATGTCTTCGACTTGTTTCTTTGACTCATCTTCTTTATGAATGGGAAGATGTTCCACAGGTTGTCTGATTGGTTGATGCCCTTGAGTATCATTAGCATGCTTGACAATTTGTGTACCACCCAAATCTGGATCACTAGATGAGAAAGAATTAACATAATGTGAAAGCAGTTTGTTGACCTGTTCCCGTTGATTGTTATCAAATCCCTCGGCCGTCCTGTTGAATAGGTCATGCAAAAACTCAGGTAGTGGTTCAGCTTGATTTACTTCCAATGGAGCTGTTTCTAAAGTTGAAGTCTGGACACTTTGTACAGGGCATATGCACCGGACACAATCTCCCTTGTCTAAGCTGACAGAGTGGTTGTTCGTGTTGAATACTCTAACAGGAACAATCTTTTGTTGTGCATCAACAACTACTCTAGGCAGGGCTACCTCCTTTTCTACCATATATGATCGATGTGGTTCGATGATGCCTTCAGAATATTGTAATCCAGCTCGGTTCATAACTGCACAAGTGATGATCTCTGTTGAAGGATGAATGACACAAGATTTGCAGAGGTTGAGTGCAGCTGTATTAAACAAAGAACTTGATCGGTATTCTGATGCTCTTAATCTCCAGTTCACCATCTTTGCAATGAATGACTGCCTCCACTGATTCCAAGAAGTCAGCCCCAAACAAAATATCACAACTGATTTTTGCAATACGTGTTAAATGATCAAAGACCATTCCGTCTATTTCGAATGATAGAACAGCATCTCCCAAAACCTCAAGTGGTTATCCACTTGCGCCTATCAGCTTCACAGCTGTTCAGAAATAGAGGGTCGGTTGGCTACAGGTATAGTTTCCCAAAAAGAAATCACGGTTACACTAGCGCCAGTGTCTTATTCCCACAGCCTCATTCTGACCTATTTTACATGGACAGGTCAACTCTGAGGAAATACCAGCCATTGACTGACCACATAAAACAGGCATTTGAAACGTGGGTCCATTGGTTGATGGTCCATTGGTGGATGGTTCAACATTTGTTTCCATTTCACCTTTACTTTGTGCTTTAAGTTGTTTCTTTAATTTAACATCAGATAACTGCAAATTCAAGTTTTCTAATGCCTGACAAATTCGTTCCACTTCTTCTCATAATACAGAACTAGATATAAATGATCCAATTCACTTCTTCATTTGCAATTTATTTTCTATTACTCGATTCTTATCATCACCACTCGCTTTTCTCCTATTTTGTAATGATTTAGTTATAGAATAATGTTGATGGACCACTTCGCCAGGTGGTTTTATAATTGCGTTGGTGGAGGGCGGTTGTTTAACCACTTGATTAGTTGGTGGTTGGTTAACAGTTTGATTGCTTGGTGGTTGTTTAACCACTTGATTAGTTGGTGATTGGTTAACAGTTTGATTGTTTGGTGATTGTTTAACCACTTGATTAATTGGTGCTTGGTTAACAGTTTGATTGTTTGGTGGTTGTTTAACAGTTGGATTGTTTGGTGGCTGTGTAACAGTTGCGTTGTTTGGTGGTTGTGTGACAGCTGGGTTGTTTGATGGTTCTGTAACAATTGGGTTGTTTGGTGGTGGTAGGTTAACCACCTGTGTGAAGGGTGGTTGTTTAATCTGTGTCTGAATATTATCGTTAGATGGAATTGAACTTGCGACTTCAGCAAGTGCCTGAGCCTGTTGACATTCTAACTCAAGCATTTGCTGTTTAAGGTTCACAATTTGTATTTGTGGACACTGATCAGATTTATGCTGGTAACTTGCACAATAGCAGCAGGATTTTCTACTATCAACTGCTATTGTTTGCCAGTCCTTAGTAGCCCAAGTCTGTTTAGGACGACCGTGGCCTCCACTTTTAGTAGGCAGTACTACCTTATCCCAGACAAGAAGTGCTGGAGACACTTCCTGCCTGCTTCCTTGGTGGTCACTCAATGAAATATGTTTTGGATTTTTGTTAGTTTGAGAAGGATTTGTAAGTGGGGCCACTGGTCTTCCCTTTTCAGTGGTCCATTTTAGTTTAACGGATAGTTCCCTGCACGTCCTGATACAACACCAGTTTCCCCATTAGTAACGCCTAGAAAACCCTCAGGAGGTAGCGGTGATAAAGCTGGCATTGGAGGGTTATGTGAAGGCAAGTTTGGATGCCCAGTGTAAGAAGGCATCCATTCGCAGTGTTCTCGGGATGGATTATGCCAACATTGCTTAGCCACAATAATAACGGTTTAATGGACACCGTACTTGCCCAACAGCATTAAACAGGTTGTTCGTGGGAGGTCTATTGTGCTGGAAAGACATGGGTGGATGCGACTGTCCAAAATTTACTGGTGTTCGGTAACGATTTTGGAAAGTCATTGGAGCTCTGTATGATATGGGTTGTGTAGGTCTACACTGATATGTGGAATTTGGGTACGCTTGTGCTTTCTGTGTAAGTGTAGAAGACTTCCCCAACTGATCAGCATGCTGGTCAAGTGAGGGAAAATTCAGAGAATTCTTTACCAACCCAGAGAGAGAGAGAGAGAGAGAGAGAGAGAGAGAGAGAGAGAGAGAGAGAGAGAGAGAGCGAGAGAGTAGCTAATTCTCTCTTGATAAAATCCATCTCTGAACTTTGACCACCACTTGGAGCAGCTGAGACAGTGGTGACAGTCATTGGTTGTTTTTGGTCTGTTACATCAGCTTGCAATTGTGACTGAAGAATTTGCTTTTGTTTTGTTAATTTTATTGATGCTAAGGAGGCTGATGATGCTTGTTCAACGTCAGGGGAAATTTGAGATTCACTTTGTTGCTGTGAAACATGAACAACATTAACAGGGCGCAGCAACATTTTTCTAGACCCTTTTTCCCTTTCTAAGTACAAGAAGCGGTCCCATAGACTTGTAATATCCATGAAGTAGAACATCTTTCAGTTCTGAGGTACCTGTAAGGGCTCCTAGAAATGTGTCCATCTCCATTTTGTTACGAGTATTAGCATCTATTGATGGGTAAGCCTGGGTGACCATTCTTTTAATCTTTGATGCAAGCTCCTGTAATGTTTATTTAAGTCCACGACAGAGATTGTGAAGTTGTAAACGACAACTATCACTCTCCATCGGGTAATCAAAACATTCAGACAGAGCGGTGGTTAAGTGTTTAAAGGTAATCTGCTCTAATAAAGGCAAATCAGTCATTATTCGAAGTGCGTTACCTCTCAGTTTTACAGCTGACTGATTTCCCTTTTCTATTTCTGTTCACTGATTCATCTTGGCGATAATGTCAAATTGAATGAGGTATTCATCACATGAAGTGGTGCCTGAATACTCGAGCACCTGAACAAGCTTAGTTTTTCTGATTGAAATTCTCTGCTCATTTTGAGATTCCACTTCCCAGTCTTTGCTCAATACAGACAACGTGAATTGTAGGCAAAGAATAAGGTGATTTGGTTTGAATTACTGGGTCTGTGAATGATTTGTGTGAGACATAATCTGACTGAAGAGTACTCTCCCTGTGTCCCTGTTCGGGCGGAATTTTTAACGAATTTGGGGAGAACATGGCACACCAGAAAACCCTGGAGCCAGCTGTAATCGAGTTAGGTTTAAATGCCTCTAAATAACTGGACTCAGAACTTGTCCAGTCAAGGACTTGGGTATAAAGGTTGAATGAGCAAGGGGTGCCTCAAGTGATAGAATTGGAGTAGCAGTTACATTGTTTACTCCCATTCCATCTCCATGCCCAACTATTCGAGGAAGCCCCTATCCACACCTGAAAATCGACTTTTCAGATTGGAAATTTCCCGCTCTTCGAGAGATAACTGATCCATGAGATCAGTCATCTCTCGCGTTATGCCCTCTATTTCCCAGTCCAAGTCCTCTTCCATAGTCACAGAAGACTTTATTCTCTGGTGGCGAGCGCATTCGCCGAGCAACTGTCATGCCCGAGCGATCCACTCTCCACGAGATGATGAAGCATTCATGATTTCAGAGTCAGGTGACTCTATTAGACACCTTAAGAAGAGTACAAAAAGTGCAGATGTGATGTTAGTGCATTCGGTGCGGTGTAGAGGATGTTATTTAGTGCAAAATGTTGGGGGTGGCACTAAAATCCAAATGGGTTATCTAAGGCTATGCCTGACTGCAAAATTCTAAAGGCTCAAATTCTTAAGGGAAGTGTAATGCAATTTAAAGGTTCTACAAGAAAAGACCGAGCCTAATAAGAAAAATAGATCTTAAGTCAAAATGTTGTTAGTTGAAACGTTGTTGGCCAGCCTTGCAACTTAATTTGCAATCGGACTGAACAACAGTTCAAATAACAACAAATGGAAAAACCTAATGAACTAATAGCCAGCTAACGGCTCAAAGGTCAAATTAACCTACTGTGTCCCAGAAAAGTGTAATGGTAATCTGGTAAATCACTTTTTAAAAAGGTCAATTAAAAACTGACTAAGTGATTGGCATCAAAGTTGAATGTTATAAATAAATGTCACTTATTATAAACAATAGCTAATGTAGAGACAAATAATAACAATCTGACAAGTAAATGGTGCACAGATTAAATACTGTAGTGATAGCGTTTTGAGTGCACTATCTGGCAATATTGCCTACAGTTACTTTGGAAACATTGTGCTGATAACAATCTGGTAACAGTTAACAATGCTCCGATTCTGTATCGTAAATGATAGCAATTGAGTACACCATCTGGCAACAACACTCCAATTTAAATTCTATCCAGCTTTGATATAACTACAAATACTAATGGGGTAACCTTGTGTACACCATCTGGCAACAGAATACCGTGAGTACAATCTGGCAACGACTACCAAATAGAAAGCACTGTCAACAAACTACTGCCATGAAATCTAACAAGTGAAAAGGAAAACTAACTCTACAAATTAACTAGAACAACCTGGCACGGAAAGCAATCATGAGCTGCTGATGAACCATGAGGTGAATCAGCAGAAGAAGATTACTTTGCCTGCAAAGCTATTCAAACGTAATAAGAATGAGGATAAGGACTCCAAAGAAACTTAAATTCTAGGGAAGCCGGTTACTGAATTGATTTAGTAAGCCTATTGATTTTTAGACAGTCCTGAGGCTAACTTCTTAGGTTATAGGAGCGCGAACTCGCTATTGAAATAACCTACGCAAATAAAGCAGACCTATAACTTAATTGTAAACCCTTAATGGCGAGGAATATTGTTCAAATGTGTTCTTGAAATCACATTTAACCAACATTCATCGCAAGAAAGAGTTTATACTCTGCTGCTTAACTTTCACACTCCCTGATAAGATGGACAAGCTTTCCCTTGGGGCCTGCGTTAATGTGATACCGGACTACGTTTTGAGCATCCAAAGGGTGTTGATACCTAAAGCCTAATCTGTGGCAATTTGGAACTAATTTTAAAGTACCCAGTCAAAGTTTTACTAAATTAATCAAAAACGGCCAAGACAGAACTGATAAGCACCCTAGGCTGCTATCTAATAAATCTGGTTTACCTATCCTAGCTATAAAGATGACATGTCTGGACAGATTCAATAGCTATAATTTCCTGGTCTATGATGCAATAGCGCTTAAAGCATCACTAAGTAAGGAAGGAACACCTCCTTAGCAAAGATTTAATCAATGTACAATAAAACTTCAATAAATGACGTTTTAGAAATAATTGTAAATCCCCTAGTGAATATGTATAACAATCAAATAAGCAAATCCGCTCCGTGTGTGAACTAATGAGTTATGTTCCTATGTGGTGTAAATTCATAAGTAGTGGCTAATATCCACAACAATGATAAGTTTCTAACACAGTTATAAATAGTACCTTGTATAACAATGCACCTTATAGTTTTCAGTTAGGTGCTCAATACATTTATAAAATACATGCACCTTTTAATTTTCAGTTAGGTGCCTAATACATTTATTAGATCATGCACCTTATAATTTTCAGATAGGTGCTTAATAAATTTATAAAATACATGCACCTTATAATTTTCAGATAGGTGCTTAATAAATTTGTAAATTCATACACCCTATAATTTTCAGATAGGTGCTTAATAAATTTGTAAATTCATACACCCTATAATTTTCAGATAGGTGCTTAATAAATTTGTAAATTCATACACCCTATAATTTTCAGATAGGTGCTTAATAAATTTGTAAATTCATGCACCTTATAATTTTCAGTTTATTGCTTAATAAATTTACAATAAATTCATAAAATACCGGTATTGTAAATACATGACGTCATTATGTACAATTACGTTGAAATTGACTGGAGTACAATTACCCTGAGATTTACTGTAGAGCTCTAATTTCTCAAAAGAAAATCCTAATATTATATTTCAATGAATATAAAATTCATCCTGGAATTTTGACAAGAGACACTTATTTTAAAACTTACTTTGCTTCTGGTCGAAAAAGGAATAAAATGGTGCTTCTTAAAGTGCCGGCGGCGTGAAAGTCATTACTTCGGGCGAAGCGAATAGTCAACTTAATAACACTACAATTAATTTAGGCGCTTGACACATTCAGCGTCAAAACAGCCTATGCGAAAGTCCTATAGTAATCATCGCTTAACGTCGTAAGCGGAATAGTGTGGGGCTACGTTTCGTAGCTAGGTGTTTACGAGAACATTGACCAAAATCGTGATTTTTTTTGCCTCAAAAAGCCAACTTTCATTCAAAATCCTGGACCTGTAAAGGTGAATCATTCAAAAGATACCTCTATCTCCTCATCATAAAGAAGCAACCTGCCAAGGTTCATTAAATTATATTAAGCGATTCTGTATGATATGGTGTTTATGAGAAAATTAACAAGCGATTCTATATGATATGCTGGTTACCAGGGCATTGCCAAAAATCGTTAGTTTTGCAGTAAAAGGGTCATTTTCATCCAAAGTCTTGGACCCATAAAGGTGAATTCTTCAAAAGGCATATCTGCGTATCAATACTGAGGCATAATATACCAAGTTTCATTAAAATATCTGCAGCAGGTCTGTATGACATAACTGTTTATGAAATATTGCGGATGGCCGAACGGTTGGCCGGCCGGATGGACGGACTGACAAGACAGACAGACAGACAGGCAACTACATGGATGGATGCACGGACGGATGGACGAAAGGACGGACAGGCGGACACGATGATTACTATAGTACTTTCGCACCGGAAGGTGCGGGGCCCTAATTAGTTTTCAAATATTTAACAGCTTACACTGTATATACTTTCTGGAAATTGGGATTCAAGGAGTTCACGGTTCGATCGATCCCAACACGCACATGGCATAGGCGGAGCCCAGCTATAAGTGGGCTTATCCATTGAAGCTTTCTTTCTTTATGGGAAGTAAATATGCAATCTCTGCTAGTTTATTCTTATCATGCGATAGTACCCGTAGTCACATCTAATGAGGATGATACATCGGAGAACAAAGGTGTGCATGATGTAAGGAAATGAAGCCGGCTATCATCTAGATTTAAGTTACAAAGCTGGCATGTGTCTGTGGCGTGGCGTCATCAATCGCGTCTCTGCGAGTACCGTCAGGAGACTGGAGCTGATATGTACTGGTTAGAAGTTTTGTTTTAGTGGTTGCCTTCTCAGTTTTACGCAGAGTTTCCGCAGATTCAGAATATACGCGTGCAGGACTGCCGTGTAGGTCGAACATCTCAGCTGACCTGAACCGCAGTGAAGACATGGCTGATACACCATGCGGCATCTTGTTCTCACAGAACTTTAAAAACCGCCGCATGGACAGTATGCTTCTACGCTGTATTTGTAGCTATAGTATTTTGCACCAATGGGTTGAAGGAAGCTAGTATTGTAATAGCAGACTCTGGACTAAGTTTTCTTAGCACAAAGGTATATTCACGACGTGATGTGCAATGTGAATCCCCGCGACTACTGGTAGACTACTGAGTTAGCCATGTACTGCTGGATTTCAGTTCTCGGAGTAAGATATAGTTGGCGCAATCGAGATCTTGAAAACATTTCCATAGGTTCGATCCGTTTTCTTGTCAGTTGACTTTGCTAGTTCTGCTACGGGAGGGAGGCATGGAAGGATAAATATAGAATATATCTTGGAATTCACGACCGGGATCAGTAAATTTTTTCAGGGAGGCCACCACCACAGAGACTGTAAGCATTTCCTATGGACGCAGCCCTACGACGGTAGGGAATAACCATGAGTTTGTTCTGTTAATTTATTTATTCGTATCGTTTAATCTATTATAGTAATGGCAAACTGCTATCCGACAAGTAAGTGTTTGAAGGAACTGTTCTTTTCTTTTCTATTCTTTCTCCCCCGCATATCTCTCTCTCTCTCTCTCTCTTTCTCTTTCTCTCTCTCTCTCTCTCTCTCTCTCTCTCTCTCGCTCGCTCGCTCGCTCTCTCTCTCTCTCTCGCTCACTCTCTCTCTCCCTCCCTCCCTTCCCCGCTCCCGCTCCACCACACCCGTATGCACACACACACACACACACTCTCTCTCTCTCTCTCTCTCTCTCTCTCTCTCTCTCTCTCTCTCTCTCTCTCTCTCTCTCTCGTTCTCACCTCTTAATTTATTGTCTACCTTAGTGGTTCACAATCATTGGCTGCTTATTACAATTCTGTAGGGAAAGGGCAAATCTAAGTGGTACGAACTTGTGCCCAATCCCATTGTGCAAATGTTACAATAAAATATGTTTAAGAACACAATCAAATACTATGGCTGAGGCAATATTGTTCTCAACTCTAAATTGATTCAATTTACTAGAAACACTCATGAGGAATCCAAGATGCTCTCATACCTCAGCCGATACACAAGTATCGTGAGCTCCCCTGATATTATAATGCAGGTTACTGGGTCGGTCCTGAGTCAATAATGGGCCAACATGTCCCGCTAGTGACCCGGTATGGGCACGATAACCTGCGTTCCCAGGCTATTTTGCAAATAGCTTGGCTCGTTCCAATAAATCTGATACAGACGACATGTCCTGACATTCTCCAGGTTAACATAAAACTTCAGGTATATATAATTTTACTAGATAGGTGCAACGTATTCTCTGGGAGCAGCTACATTAAAAAACTCACAACATTTCTCCGTGAAAAAAATGTGCTAGGCGTGCGTGCGTGCGTGCGTGCGTGCGTGCGTGCGTGCGTGCGTGCGTGCGTGCGTGCGTATGTGTGTAAATATTTGCTAATTTCACAACAAAATGAAGTTTTATGTTAACCTGGAGAATGTCAGGAGATGTCGTCTGTATCAGATTTATTGGAATGAGCCAAGCTATTTGCAAAATAGCCTGGGAACACAGGTTATCGTGCCCATATCGGGCCACTATATATACATGGGTGGAGTGGAGGCGGGGGAGGATGACATTTGACCTTATAAGGAACCAATTATATATATACACCTGTGCAAAAGTTAAGCACCACCCTATTTTTACGCACATGCGAGGGTATATTCATGTGCTATGAAGAAAGCAATAGCATAAACATTTATGTACCCATCCATCTTAGTGCAAGAGGTAATAATGCAACTAGAGGAATGCTGATTATGATGGTGGGGAAACACTGTATGTTTTTGTTTGAACTTGAAAACGAGGCCTGAATATGGTTACGTTGACACAACTGACAACTATTGCCCTACAGTTGACACACGTGGCTAGATTGTCATTAATGGTGTCTGAAAACGAAGTTTAACATCTGTGCACGAGTTTGAGACTGTCATTATTAATACCGGGTATATCCACCTTGTGCCTGGATGACGGCCTGGACACGACGTCTCATGCTGGTCACCAACCGACTGATACGCCATTGTGGTATTCGTTGCCATTCAAGATGGAGTGCGTCTGTTAATTCCTGTAGGTTCTGCACAGGAGGATCCCTCCTTCTCACCATGTTTCCCAGAATGTCCCAGATATGCTCAATAGGGTTCATGTCAGGGCTCCTTGCTGGCCATGGTAGGGTTTCGATGGCATTCTGGCGGAGGTATTCATGCACAGCTCTAGCACGATGTGGTCGGGTGTTGTCATCCATGAATATAGGGTGGGTTCCAGGTGCATGATTTACAAAATGAGGGACCACAACTCTATCCAGTATGGAATCTTGATATCTTTGTCCATGTAGTGTTCCAGGTACAGTCAACAGATCCAGCTTACAATCAAATGAGATGCACCTCCATATCATAACGGAACCTCCACCAAATGGAACTTCTTCCATGATGTTACGTTGGTCGTACGCCGTGCGTCTGGACCTCCATACACGAGTTCGACCATCTGTGGCATGAAGCAGGAACCGACTTTCATCGGACCAGTGTACCCGTCTCCAGGATCTCATGTTCCAGTGTCTTCTTTCGTTGCACCACCTCAGACGCTCCTCTTTGTGGTGTGCAGTGAGGAGAGGACGTCTGACAGGTCTCCTAGCTTTCATGCCAGCAGCATACGGTCTCCTTTTGACGGTAGACATTGACACTCTATTGCGCATTTCCCATTGCTGGCTGACCCCCCTAGCTGTTGGTCAATGGAGATCTCCTAACAAGGCGTACTAGGGCTCGATCATCACGGGCAGTAGTCTTCTTCGGTCTTCCAGATCTAGGCCTGTCCTTCACCTCGTTAGTTTGCCCATGTTTTGCAATCAAACGACTGATTACAGTATGGTTAATGTTCAGCTGTCTGCCAATCTCTCTGCATGACATACCAGTGGTATGCATGCCTATGATTTGCCATTTCACACGATCACTTAACCTTCGTCTTGCCATAGCGGCTCACAATCAAGAGCTAATTCTCTCTGTACAAATAAACCACGGTCATGAACACAAAATTCCTAATCTTGTCGCCTAAATCTGTATGTAATGTTCTACACCTCAAACTGGACTTTTACATAACTGAACACGTGTGTTGTTTCCCGCCACGCACGGACATCAAGCGGCGTGAAGTCATGCATGCATGTGCATTTCGTACTTGGAATTATGTCAGCTAACGCGAGGACAAAAAGTATGGCAGCCTAGTTGTACCATCATGTTTCTACGTTCTATTGTTTTTGCTGGTGCTTAACTTTTGCACAGGTGTATATATATATATATATATATATATATATATATATATATATATATATATATATATATATATATATATATATATATATATATATATATATATATATATATATACACACTTATGGTACTTTGTGGGACATTGTGTGTTTTGGTACTTTGTGGGATCTTTGCTTTCTCATAGGAATTTTGGCTTAAAATTCAGAATTAAGGTAGTTTTGATATCCGTAATAATAAATATAAAAAGAAGTATTGATTATACTTAAGTTTGTATAAAACCTTGTGGGTCACCGATTTTATGACTTTGTGGGGTACTGACGCAAATGACCCACAAAGCACCCAAAGTAATATACAGTATATGACTTTGTGGGACACTACATAAAATGACCCATAAAGCACCGGGATGATCTGTTAATATAATACATGTAATATATGTTAAAGCAGCAGTAGCTGCCACTGCTGCTGCTGCTGCCACGGTTGATGATGACTGCCACTGTTGGCGCTGCCGACACCGACCTTGCCAACAAGACACCCCACTGACATTGCCAAGCCTGATGCAGCCATTGATAACAATCTCAATTAAGCTAGCAAATAAAAAAAGTATTTGAAAGGTAAAAAATAAATAAATTATCTGATGCCTATAATGACGAATGTCATAAGTTAACTCGGGGTGTTGAAATTTGCAGACAGTTCAGAAAACGCGCAAGATATGTCATTGCGGTAACATAATGAATACACTAGCAGAGAAAGACAAATCAACATCATTACATTTCACTTTTCGCATTCAAATATTGTATACCTTAGCCCGTGGCAGAGTCCATTCAGTTGTTACAAAATTATACCTTAAGATAGAATCATAGAAAAGATAGCTATAAAAGGTAATTAATATTCAAAAGGATACTGATAGCAATAAACGTATCTGAAACCATTCCAAGTAAAAGATGTGTTTAAGAAAGAAATATTATAAAATGCATAAAAGAAACAGTGTGAATATATTTCTGTGTAATGCTTTATGAAGAGTTATCATGGAAAAGAAAATAGATAGTCATATTATGTATTACTAGTCAATACATTGTCATAACATATATGTGAACAAACCATAAACAATCGTGGACACTATCGTGGCTATAAGATCGAGCGACCAATTAACGGACTTATACTAGTTGCAAGTTGCAACCAAAATGTAAATGAAATAAGCCATACTAAAAATAAAAATAGGTTAATCGCCTAGTATACTAGAATATCAGCAGCATCATCATCATCATCATCATCATCGGCAGAAGCAACAGACGCAGTAATTGATAGGAAGCTCAATTAAGATAGCAAATGAAAAAGAATTTGAAAGATAAAAATAAATACATTACCTAATATCTATTGTGAAGAATGTTTTACAAGTTAACTCAGGATGTTGACACTTGTTGAAAGCACAGAAAACATAATGAGCTATATCATTGCTGTATCATAATGAATACCA
>CM067375.1:40060667-40114239 GCA_034401795.1 Chaetoderma sp. LZ-2023a | reverse complement strand
CACGACACGACGATGTTAAATGTTGTGAAGAGGTTAGAAATCCAATATCAAATCTTCATTTCAATCAAGTTGAAAAGGATATCACTAAAGCACATAAGCTCGATAGAAATTAAACATCCACAATATGGATTCAAAGTCGACTTTGTATGGTATTTGAATGTTATCAAACTGATAAAGATTGAGCATGTTAGTAAGGATAGAGTGTGTTAATTCAGTTAACGAGCTTGTGGGTTTAGCCTTTAGGATATTTATATTTCATACAAAAGCATGTGTACTTATCTTCACGAAGTATCATACATTAATACGCAATCTGTTGATTCATTAAGGCAATTGCGTACATTTATTATGATTAATCAAATACAAATAATATTGGTTGAAAGAACCTCGCTATCATGGATAATAACCAATTTACTTGATGTGAATAACGTGTAAACGTAATACTGAATCGTTTCTGATGTTATTTTGACAGACTTTTGAGGAAATTACAATTGCTTCCATTATCTAACATATACCAATTATTACAAAGATAATAAACCCAGAAAGCTAGGTTATATGATAAAGTGTGTTGAATTTAACTTACATAAGTCAATATAGATGTACTTATTGTATTGTTTCTAATGCCATTTTTTGATGGACAACAGATGATGGATGTCGGATAATATTACTGTTATTCATAAAAACAATTGATTCCATTACATGTAGTAATTCTCTATCAAATACAACACAGATGTTGTCTCCAGAAGGCTAAATATCGCAAACTGCAACACATTTACTTTATTTGAATCACATTATATGTATTTACATGAGTGTTTCTAATGTAATGTCGATGGACATCAGAGAAAATTAATATCATTCTTGAAGGAAATTGCTTCCATTACCTATCTATTTATCAAATGCAGCTCCAGAAAGCTAAATATCATGAACAGAAACAAATCTACTTCAAATTTTAAGCACATAACGTTTATATAATTGTATTTAATGCCAATTTTGACCGACATCGGATGATGGATATCTGATGGCATTGCTCTTATTCTTAAAACAACGGATTCTATTTACACACACTTATTCTACATCAAATAATGCAAATATAGGCTACTAGTTCCTCAAAGCTCACGTACTGACCAAATTACCCTTTTTGAAGCACATTATAATGTTATGTGTATATTTATTATTGTATCTAATGCCATTTTACGGACATCAGATGGAAAGCATGTTATTCTTGAAGGACATTTCGGTCACTAGTTGTTCTATATCAGATGCAACAAAGACACAAGACTCTAGAAGGCTAAATATCATGAAAAGCAAAAAATTTAGCTTCTTTAAATCACATATAATGTCATTTTACAGGACGGGAAAATTTAAGATAGAAATGTTCTAAATCACTGACTCCTTACACTGCTCATGAACATTCTGCCTTCCAAGTTAGCCGAAAATGTGGCAAAAATGATAACACGAGCACCATCCTAGCTGGGCTTAATACGCCCGTATTTAATGAATTTTAATCTTTTCTGGGAGTGTAACAACTCTGGCAAATATGGACAGATCTCGCCGAAACAAAATCATGACACTTCGTCTCTACGCAAATGTTCTCAAGAAAATAATTTTGAATGCAGGTTCAACACTACCTGAGATTTGGCCCGGATACTATATTTTGACTAATACACCTTTCCCACATTGACGTCATTACTCCCCTAAATCAACGTTCAGAGCAAAACTGCTGGCTGGTACCACCGCCAACAAGCCGCTGACCCGCGTTGAGTTACTTTTGCACTAAAATACACCGCAATATAAACCGTTCCTATAATACACTAAAATCATTATATTATTTAAATCATATATCATTGGAAAGCGCATTCAATTGCGGAAACATTAATGCACTATTTTTATAGCCTTGTAACATTTTCACTGAGTTATTTGCGTATATAAAATAAACCATTCAACCTAGACTCATTAAATCAAGTGAACAATAGGGGATATTTTAAAATTGCAATCAACTGTTTTAAATTTTACAAAACTATAAAAACTAATACAGAAATGTATAGAAAATTGGCTTAGCTTTCTAATGATGTATGACATCAAAAATATTATTAACATAGTTTTTCATATGCACTGCCTAAAGTGCACTGTATCTGATTCCCATAGTAAAGTAACGCTGTTTGCGCGTCGGCTATCGCGGTTACCAGCCGGAAGTGGCATGCGCGATGCATTCCGGGAAGGTATTTTCCCAAAATACGCTAATGTGGGAAAGGTGAATTGAATTTTACTCGTTTCACGGCGTGTGTGTTGGGGGGGGGGGGGGGGTGAGGATATCTCACAAATACGAATGGCTCGTGCTGAAACGAAATCATGGCATGTCGTCACTAACTAGTACACCCACTGAACAAATTTCAAATGCAGATTAAAAACGTGAGGATATCTCACAAATACGAATGGATCGTGCTGAAACGAAATCATGGCATGTCGTCACTAACTAGTACACCCACTGAACAAATTTCAAATGCAGATTAAAAACGTAGATATCTCACAAATACGAATGGATCGTGCTGAAACGAAATCATGGCATGTCGTCACTAACTAGTACACCCACTGAACAAACATTTTAGGAAAATAGGGGAGACAACTCCCGCAAAGTGGACGGATCTCGCCAAAGCAAAATCATGATAGGTTAAGAAGTTATTGACGGATCTCGATTAAACAAAATCATGACACTTCGTTTCACCAGAATATGTCCACTGGAGAAAAAAAATTCAAATGTAGGTTAAGAAGTTTCTGAAATAGCAAAATCACACAAGTTTTTGACGCATTTCAGGCGGATAACTCTGCAAATGTTGACGGATCTCGGCGAAACGAAGTTATGGCACTTTGATCATGACATTTTGTCCCCCCTAATATGTGCCCTGGAAAAATAAATAAAAATGTAGGTTAAGAAGTTTTTCAGATACAGTCCGGACACGGATTTGATAACGGACAGACAGACAGATGGACGGACGGAGACAGACAGACAGACAGACAGGCAGACACCACGTGCCATCCCATAAAACGATCCGGTGTTTTTTTTCAAAACGGCCGTATACAAATCATAGTTGCACCGTAGACTCGCAAGCAATCTCTCTTCCATTGCAGCGTTCCCAGCACTTTAACAAAACAAAATTCCCTGACATTTCCCTGAGAAATATCCAAAATTCCATATTTTTACTTTAACATGGTTGTTGGAAAGTCAAGAGGTAGTTGCAGCACAGAAACTAAGATACTGATAAAATATACATCAACGTGGTAGCCTGTGCATGAACTGGCAAAATGTGAAAAACACTTCGAGTCACTGTTAAATTCCCTGAGTTTTCCCTGTCTGGAAAAATGGAAATCTATTTTCAAGGTTTTCCCTGATTTCCAGTGTGGCGGAGAACCCTACCGTCGTGTTATTGCATGGTCCTCGCCCTCCAACTCCACATAGCGACGCTGTTCGATACTGGAGCAGAACGGGAGGGCGAGACCAAGCAATTGGACGCCGCTCCCGTATCGAACAACGTAGCTATGTGAATAGGCGTATGATAGTATGATGTCCATCCCCGTGTCGGAGATAAGGGGACAGACATCTGGCCTTCTCGGATAATGACGTAATTTTCTTCTTCTTTTAGGAATAAGCACCCTTATGAAGGAGCACCTCCATATGAGCAGTTTAAATTTTTATCAAGGAACCGTATTGACAATGATAATAATTATATCTAATTCTATATGGCGTATCAAGCATGTAAATAGTAAACAATATGTATACAGTGGCCGATGTAAGGGGGTGGGGTGATCCGGGTGAAAGAGCACGTTATAAGATTTGCAGCAACATATCGTGTCGTGGCCCTCCTAACTATATGACTGAACAACATCGTGCCATACAGTACATCTCAGAAATAACTGACCATACATACTGTTGAATATTTTGAACATAATCGGATTGGAAAGCTGCCAATTATGTTCAAAATATTTAACAGAACATTTCTTAGATGGTGTTCAAAGTTGTACTGACTAAAATGTGTCTAATTTTGTTTTGGAAACATTTTATGTTATATTTCCTACCTGTACTGTATGGGTCGCTCGTTTATCCAGAAATTTGCAACAGAAACCGTGGATTAATGCATGTCTGCGAATACATGAATGTACAATCCATCTAGGTAAGAATGACATGTTATTGGATCTTAAATATATATTTAAAGAGCTATTTAAAGCGGGGCTTCAGTTATTCAATGTGAGCCATTCGAGCTGATTTGCTTGGCGCTAGGAATTATTCGAAGCGCCCTCTATTATCCAATTAATAGTACTACTACAGGGAGTTCCATGTAGAGTGACCAGCCCCTCTGGGCTGGCAGCGCTCGGACGCGCTCGCTAGTCTAAGCAGCACCTGAGTCGAGAAAGTGTGCTTAGTGCCATTACACTATTTTGACAGAAATAGCATTAGAAACAATGAATAACCATTTAGACCATTCTTTGATACCGATAAATTCTAATTTATTCATGCTGGATGGACGAAACTAGTTAAATTACTACAATTTATGCAACAACATACATTTATAGATTTCAGCACCCACTAATCAGGGAGTGTTCTAATTTCAGTAAATGTGACAGTGATAGAAACATGCTGGCATGCAAGAGACTGCTCTTTTAGAAACTATATCTGTGACAAATAAGATGCTTTAGCTATGGTTCACCAGAGCTCTCAGCAGTCAACCCTTCTAATTGACTCGGGAGTTGTTTCCATCAAAAAAACATTACATTAACACAGAAAATAAGAAAATAAATAAAAGTATTGAAGTCTGACGACTACCCTCGTTTCGCGCGATAGAATGAGCCCTCCTCGTACAAATAGAGGCACAGATGTCCAACTTAAGATTATTTTAATAATTCTGATAGCTTGCCAGTGGCGGCGGAGTGGCTCTGCAACAGGGGGTTGCTAGGGGTGGATGCAGGATTTCGTGTTGTGGGGGGGGGGCGTGAAGGAGGTGGGCCAGGGAGGGGGCTTCACCCTCCCTAATATTGGGGGTCCGGGCGTCCTCCCCGGAAATGTTTGAAAATTAAATGCTCTGAGAAGCCATCTCCTGTATTCTGAGTGATAATTCGTGGTTAAAATTGTTCAGGAAAATTAGAATTTTTCTCTTAGAAAATGTCAATTTACAGAGCTTGAAAGGAATATTTTAGAAATCTTCCACTTGAATGACTGGTTCGCTATACCAAAATTTCAAATCAGG
The DNA here is from genome assembly GCA_034401795.1 of Chaetoderma sp. LZ-2023a. Taxonomy (NCBI): domain Eukaryota; kingdom Metazoa; phylum Mollusca; class Caudofoveata; order Chaetodermatida; family Chaetodermatidae; genus Chaetoderma; species Chaetoderma sp. LZ-2023a. Next base: position 40,109,005 of record CM067375.1, on the reverse strand, counting down.
GCGTGTAAATCGACATTTTTCAAAATCATTTCAGAAGGTCTGTTTAGTTAAGGTGTTATTGCCTGGTTAATGATATAACAGACTGTCGCCATCAGTGATCTACTTATGCGTTCCTAGATATTGTTGATATAAGATTTATGAGCAATAGCAATACGTGGTCAGTGAACAATGATAGTACCATATAAATCCACGCACAGTACACACAACACTGCCTGGGGGGCGGGTTGGCGGGGGACTTCACCGGAAATTGTGTTAAATAGATGCTCTTAGAAGTCATTTCCTACTTACAAGTCATTTCCTACATTTTAAGTGACAATTTTGGATTAAAAAATCTACACTAGAACAGGGGGGTACAGACATTATTAGCCCCCCAAAATTATTCTAGGGGCGGCCCTAGACACCCCCACCCCAACCAGCTCCGCGCCACTGTAGCTCGCACAATTTTGACGGACACGTGATATGGTTTTCTTGGACTCTGCCATTTACAATTAAATAAATATTGCGTTAGGAATTTTGAACCTAATTTGACGTAAGTTTGTTGTTATCTAGTATGATGTCAGCAACATGCTTTTCTCAAATTAAATTCAAAAGATTCTGGAAGTTCAGGGTTCGAAGAGGTAACACAGGATTGATCATGCCAAACAAAGATATATGTAATACAAATGGAGATACAATATCATTTCTTGTTAAACAGCATATGTCTACCAGAAAATTGACGTATGCAATATGCCTACCCTAGTAGGCCTACATGGTGGAGACACGCGACCATCAGATTGCACACGCGTTACTACGAGACAAGAACCGTTAAGTTGATGTCGCGTATATAGCCGCCCATATTGAACATAAAAGGCCTATTGCTTAATTGTCTCGCAGTAGAATATCTATCTATATATATATATATATATATATATATATATATATATATATATATATATATATGTTCAATTAGCATGCAACATCATGCATTTCTGATATAATACAAAAAAGTCATTTGAATCCTTGTTAATATAATTTAATAAATTATGATTGCAGATTTACAAAAGAGTAGCAGTGGCATAGCTAACCGGGAAGGGGAGGGGGGGGTGTTCATCCAAATCTGCAAAGAAAAAGTGTGTGGTGTGTGCGCGCGCGCGCGCGTGCGTGCGTTTGCATGTGTATGTGTGCGTTGTACACTATTTAAGTTTAATGTCATGATCAAAATGTAAAGTAAGTAACGGCCTTCCACAGAGTCAAATTTTCATAAATAGCTCAGGGAAAACCACCGACACCCCCATTAACATCTCGTGTGATGACCTTTTCGAGACCAATCACCTATCTTACCCATACACAAATATCGAGATCCTGGTTCCGTCACTGAGTAAGCCTTAAAGCAGCAGCTATACAAATATATATATATATATATATATATATATATATATATATATATATATATATATATATATATATATATAACTACAACAAAATTACACTAGAATTCGACAAATACGAAGATATACCTAATAGTTGCGACATGGGGCAGCTTTGCTAGAAATTCAAGACAGGCAAGCAGGGAGGCAGACATACAGACAGACAGACAGACAGACATACGGCAGGCAGGATTGCATGCAGGCAACAGACAGACAGGTATGCAGGCAGGCAGGCTAATAGGGCTACTAGTTGCGAATAGCAACTAAAATGAAATTACTCTCTCTCTCTCTCCACCACCCCTTCCCCTCTCCCTCCCTTCCCCCCTCACTCTCTCTCTCTCTCTCTCTCTCTCTCTCTCTCTCTCTCTCTCTCTCTCTCTCTCACACACACGCACGCACGCACGCACACGCACACTCTCTCGACAGATTTATTTATTTAATGCTATAGTGTGCATCCGCCACTTGTTATTGTTTTGCATGTATCATAATTGTATATTATGTGGGAGACACGGGCATAAGACGTATGTCTTATCGTGCTCCCGCTTAGACTAAAAATAAATTCTGTTTAAACTAAAATGAAATTACTTTAGAAATTAAGAATATATATGAGCCTACAATTGAAGAATGCACATGGCCTACGAAAACCCTAATGTGGACTGATTGCATGATTGTCTGTTCATCTATCTCTCCATCTGGCCATCTTCGCTGAAACCCTTTGTTTGGATACAACCAAATTTACTATGTGATTTATATATTGTGGATAGAAAGGTGACATTTCTTCTGACATTTGCCACCCCACCACATCCACTGTTCCCAATATCTGCTCTTTTTCCGCTTTCGAAGAATATTGAAAAGCATAACTAATTCGTTATCGGAATTGGATAATTCCCTTGCAAACTGGTCGTCGTCTTGTGACGACTGTGTGTTATATCTAATGTAAGTATAGGCCTACGCGCTTTATGGATGTGATAAAACGAACGACACAAATGGTATTATCGGAGTGGCTACCTAACTTAAGCCATGTTCAACTGTTTGGATCCCAATTAAAACTACCGAAATGGCAAATGTAATGGAGGGATCCACGCACCCACGCAAATAGACCGACCGACCGAATTAATAGCAATCATTACTTAATAGCAATCATTAACAGCAATCATTAACATGACAAGTAACTATTCATATTATAGTAGACATAAATGTGAACTAGCCGTCAGATTTGTACATATACTTACGAGATATTCATTATCTTTATCTTTCTTGCTCTGAAAAACTGCCGTACACTACGATGACGGCGACGATAACGGCGGCGACACCAACAATCGCAAGAACACCGCCGATAGCAATACAAATTATAATAACAGCGACGATAATAACACTTGTATAAATATATTTAGGCTACTTATTAAGCTATATAGATTAAGTTATTGCCATTACTTAACTAACTCCACAACTGATGTAAAAATTGTAACTATTATAAACTATCACGCTGCTGTCTGGGTGTAAATAAACAACTTGACCTCGAATCTTGGTGTAACTGAGTGCAACGCGTCACGTTCGAGCGTAACACGTCACTAGCTAGTCATTCTCACTTGTTGCGAGGTGATGACGCGGCGCTCAATCTAAATGTAACCAACTGTTTTATGCTTTTTATGGCGTGGCTTCAGGGTGTATGACGAAAATGACCGCCAGCTAAAATGACCGCGCCCGGGACAAGAATGACCGCTATTATGGCGATAATGACCGCCACTGCGAATTTATATTTTGACTTCTATTACCCGGGGGGGGGGGGGGGGGGGGGGTGAGGGTGGGGGGGGGGGGGGTGTGTGTGTGTGGTGGTGGTGGTTCCGGGTTTTGCTGCTCCTATAGTGTATCCCCCATAGCGCCCCCTGAGGTTTTTCGCCCTTCAGCACCCCCACCCCACACCCACCCACCCCCACCCTGTCCAAGTACCTTCATACGCCACTGAAATGGGAGTTTGTAACCAACGGTAATAATATGATAAACCCATCTGATGTCAACGCAAGAGCCATTTAAAGGTGCATATTCACAGCAAATGCCTGACAATTAAATTGTTACAATTGTAGACTTTTAAAGGCCCAAATCGTGTGCCTAGATGCCTAAACGAAACAAATCTTAACATATGATAGTTTTATTCCGTGTAAATTATGATACTTTTTAGCTGTGAATTTGAAATAGGGACTCGTGTCTCCAATTACATTTTTGCACCTTAAAAAAATTATATTAATTTATACTTGACGAAATCATATGTTAAGATTTTTTCGTTTCTTTACGTCTAAGCCCACAGTTTAATACGGAGCCCCTTAGACGACATAGTGAAAATTAGTTTTGGTTACTAAGGCGTTCCCTCGCCTTAGCTAAGGCGTTCCCTCGCCTTGCTAAGGCGTTCCCTCGCCTTACTAAGGCGTTCCCTCGCCTTAGCTAAGGCGTTCCCTCGCCTTACTAAGGCGTTACCTCGCCTTACTAAGGCGTTCCCTCGCCTTACTAAGGCGTTCCCTCGCCTTACGAAGGAGCCTCTTTAGGGAGCTGGGCGTGTGTCTGAGGATGCGTCTTTGGATGGGTGGGCTAGGGCATGGTGCATGTTTTGGTAGGTCTGTTTGTTTGTGGGTGTGTGGGTCTTTGGTGGGCACGCATTCGTGGGTGTGGGTGGGGCTTGTGCATGTATCTATGAGTCGCGTGTCCGTGGGCGGGTGGGACTGTGAGTGCTGGGTCTGTGTGTGGGAGTGTGAGCGCATGTCTGCGCGTGCGTACACGTGCGTGCGCATGTGTGTGTGTGTGTGTGTGTGTGTGTGTGTGTGTGTGTGCGTGCGCGTGCGCGTGTGCGCGCGCGTGTGTGTGTGTGTGTGTGTGTGTGTGTGTGTGTGTGTGTTTGTGTTTGTGGGTTTGTGAATGGGTGTTTGGGTCAGTGGGTCTGTGTCTGTGTCTTAGGCCTCTGAATGGCCTTTGTGTGCGTGGGTTTGTGAATCTTTAGATGGCTCATTGCACGGATGTATGTGTGATTTGACGGTGGGTCTGTGGGTGGGAGGGTATGCATACCGGTGCATCTGTAGATGTATGAGTGGGACTATCAGGAACGCAAACAGCCAGACAGCAATGCAGGCAGGCGGGCAGGCAAGCAGATAGGCAGGTAGACTTAGTAAGGCGAGGGTGTTGGTCTTTGGTTGGGCACGCATTTGTGGGTGTGGGTGGGGATTGTGCATGTATCTATGAGTCGCGTGTCTGTGTGCGGGTGGGACTGTGAGCGCTGGGTATGTGTTTGCGAGTGTGAGCGCATGCCTGCGCGTGCGTGCGTGTGTGCGTGCGTGCATGTGTGTGTGTGTGTGTGTGCGTGCGCGTGCGTGCGTGCGTGCGTGCGTGCGTGCGTGCGTGCGTGCGTGCGTGCGTGCGTGCGTGCGTGCGTGCGTGCGTGCGTGTGCGCGCGTGCGTGTGCGCGCGTGCGTGTGCGCGCGTGCGTGCGTGCCTGCGTGCTGCGTGCGTGTGTATTTGTGTGTGTATGTGTGTGTGGGTTTGTGAATGGATGTCTGGGTCAACGGGTCTGTGTCTGTGTCTTTGGCCTCTCAATGGGCCTTTGTGTGCGTGGGTTTGTGAATCTCTAGCTCATTGCACGGATCTATGTGTGGTTTGCCGGTGGGTTTGTGGGCAGGAGGGTATGCATATTGGTGCATCTATAGATGTATGGGTGGGACTATCAGGAACGCAAGCAGCCAGACAGCAAGACTGGCAGGCGGGCAAGCAAGCAGATAGGCAGGTAGACAGGTAGACAGATAGAGAGACAGAGACGCATAGGCTGGCAGGCAGGCAGGCAGTCAGGCAGGCAAACATCCAGCCATAGAGATATGCAGTCAGCCATGTAGGCAGGCAGGCAGGCAGGCAGGCAGGCAGCATATGCAGGCAAGCATGCAGTCAGGCAGGTGGGCAGGCAGGGAGGCGGGCGGGAAATCAGGCAGGTGAGCATGCAGGCAGGTAGGCAGGCAGGCAGGCAGGCAGGCAGGCAGGTGGGCAGGCAGGTGGGCAGGCAGACAGACAGACAGCATAACAGACAGACAGACAGACAGACAGACATACAGACAGACAGACAGACAGACAGACAGACAGACAGACAGACAGACAGACAGACAGACAGACAGACAGACAGACAGACAGACAGACAGACAGACAGACAGACAGACAGACAGACAGACAGACAGACAGACAGACAGACAGACAGACAGACAGACAGACAGACAGACAGACAGACAGACAGGCAGGCAGGCTGACAGGCTGACAGCCAGACATACATACATGAGTGCATGCATGCATGAGTGTAGACAGGCAGATTGCTAGGTAGATGGCAGATCTAAGCTAAGGCATTCCCTCGCTTTACTAAGGCCTTCCCTCGCCATAGCTAAGGCGTTCCCTCGCCTTACTAAGGCGTTCCCTCGCCTTACTAAGGCGTTCCCTCGCCTTAGTTAAGGCGTTCCCTCACCTTAGCTAAGGCATTCCCTCGCTTTACTAAGGCGTTCCCTCGCCTTGGCTAAGGCGTTCCCTCGCCTGACTAAGGCATTCCCTCGCCTTACTAAGGCATTCCCTCGCCTTACTAAGCCGTTCCCTCGCCTTAGTAAGGCGTTCCCTCGCTTTACGAAGGTGCCTCTTTAGGGAGCTGGGCCTGTGTCTGAGGATGCGTCTTTGGATGGGTGGGCTAGGGCATGGTGCATGTTTTGGTAGGTCTGTTTGTTTGTGGGTGTGTGGGTCTTTGGTGGGCATGCATTTGTGGGTGTGGGTGGGGCTTGTGCATGTATCTATGAGTCGCGTGCCTGTGTGCGGGTGGGACTGTGAGTGCTGGGTATGTGTGTGCGAGTGTGAGCGCATTCCTGCACGTGCGTGCGTGCCTGCCTGCCTGCGTGCTGCGTGCGTGCGTGTGTATTTGTGTGTGTATGTGTTTGTGGGTTTGTGAATGGATGTCTGGGTCAGTGGGTCTGTGTCTGTGTCTTTGGCCTCTCAATGGGCCTTTGTGTGCGTGGGTTTGTGAATCTGTAGATGGCTCATTGCACGGATCTATGTGTGATTTGACGGTGGGTCTGTGGGTGGGAGGGTATGCATATCGGTGCATCTGTAGATGTATGAGTGGGACTATCTGGAACGCAAGCAGCCAGACAGCAATACAGGCAGGCGGGCAGGCAAGCAGATTGGCAGGTAGACAGATCGAGAGACAGAGACGCATAGGCTGGCAGGCAGGCAGGCATGTAGGCAGGCAGGCAAACATCCTGCCATTGAGGCATGCAGTCAACCATGTAGGCAGACAGGCAGGCAGGCAGCACATGCAGGCAAGCAGGCAGGCAGCACATGCAGGCAAGCAGGCAGGCAGCCAGGCAGGGCAGGCAGGCAGGCAGGCAGGCAGGCAGGCGGGAAATACATGCAGGCAAGCAGGCAATCAGGCAGGCAGGCAGCACAGGCAGGCATACGGACAGACAGGCAGGCAGGCAGGCATGCAGGCAGGCAGGCAGGCAGGCAGGCAGGCAGGCAGGCTGGCAGGCAGGCAGGCAGGCTGGCAGGTAAACATACTGATATACAGGCAGGTATGCATGCATGCATGCATGCAGGCAGACAGGCAGGCAGGCGGGCAGGTAGCGGGCATGCAGAGGAACAGGCAAGCAGGCAGGTGAGCAGGCAAGCAAGCAGGCAGGTAGGCAAATATCCAGGCATAGAGGCGTGTAGTCAGCCATGTAGGCAAGCAGGCAGGTGGGCAACACAGGCAGGCAGGCAGGCAGGCAGGCAGGCAGGCAGGCAGGCAGGCAGGCAGGCAGGCAGGCAGGCAGGCAGGCAGGCAGGCATACAGGAAGGGAGGAAGGCAGGCATGCATGCATGCAGGCATGCGGCGGGCGGGCGGGCATGCAGGCAGGCAGGCAGGCAGACATGCAGACATACAGGCAGGCATCCAGGCAGGCAGGCAGGCAGGCAGGCAGGCAGGAAATACATGCAGGCAAGCAGGCAGACAGGCAGCACAGGCAGGCATACATACAGACAGGCAGGCAGGCGTGCAGGCAGGCAGACATACAGGCAGGCAGGCATGCATGCAGGTAGGGCTTCACGGTATTGGAAAAACGAAAACCGGTTATGGTATCAATTTCAATACCGGTATACCTTTCATACCGGTATTACTCATATGTGCATTGAATGATGTTGTAGGGGGTACTTTGGGCGCCATAGCATTTGTATATTCTACATAAAACGTGTTTTGTTGTCATTTCCCCACCCCCAAATCATCGTTGTCGTATAACGTATTAGTGTTTGAACGACATACATATGACACCATGCTCGGACATTAAATACTATTCTCAGTTCGAATTTGTTTCCATAAATGAACAAGCGGCGCTATTTATATTATCATCTATATACAAAGATAACAATATAAATCGCGTTACTTGTGTATTTTGGAAGCAAAGTCGCGATATTAGTTCATAAAATGTTGACTCACGTAAAATATGTGCAAGCCGGAAGTGACCCCGTAAAGTGCGCAGAATGTTTACGCGCACTTGATAACGGGTGAATGATTGACAGCTACCATTAGTCAGCAGAAATAACAGCGAGCCACAAATATTAAATGTAAATTGTATTCCAAATATTTAAAACAAATCAACAATATAATCAAATGATAAACTTTTTTTGAAAATGTATCCTTGGAATGACTGACTCGGCTATCAAGCCAGTCATTCCAGGGATAACTCTTTTCAATAGTTTTTGCTAGGCCTATTCACTCGAGAGCACTATGTTTACTAATTCCATAGTGTTGAAAAGATATAATCGTCCGAAATTAATTTTAAAACATTAATACTAGTATGGGCTAGGACGGCTATATTTATAAAAAGGTCTTCTTGAGCTTGGGTCACATGACGATCAATAATTTATCAATAATTTGTATGAATAGAATGGATTAATAGCCTAATAATAGGGCCATTGATTTCGCGGTGATCATATTGTGTGACCTATACTCTTGTTTTCTTTACAAAAAAATTTAAAAAATCAGTAAAGTTGAAACACTTTTTCCAAAATAATTTTAGTGATATTTGTTATCAAGAACAGCACAACAAATTTGAAGGAAATTTTTTCAAAATAATCATTTGATCATATACTACATATTATGCATTCAAATTCTGCCACTGTATATCGAAGGGTTAGGCGGCCAGGGCGGGCAATCAATAGTCTTAGTTAAATTAGTCAATAAACGCTGGACACATACAGGTTTGAATGAGCATTCTTTCTCAATTCTAGTTTTGACAAGGATTTATTGTATGATCACCACGCGCAAAGCGAAAGTTAACAATAGGTGTCGACCTTGTAATGCCGTCAATAGCGTCATCAGAATGGAATGTGGATGGAGTATTCCCGTAATGATAATCAGAACGAGACTGAGCTGTGTTTATTTTAATTTATTCTTGAGCATAATGACGTCAAACGCGTCATCATCACCCTTTGTAAGAACAATGGCGGACATTTATCGGAAATTGCGTTGCAAAAAAACTTTGAAATTTTATAGTTAAATGACCTTTATTGGCATAGAAAATCGTTACACAATGAAGGATTAATATAATATGAACTGAACAGGTATGGATATAACAATAAGGCTTGATAAAGTTGTAGATATTTCGGCATTTTTACTTTTCAGTGCCGATAAAATGTACTTATGACTTTCAAATCTCGCGAGATTTGCGCGAGATTCGCGAGACTTGGCGGTTGTGATTACTTCCGGGTTGGATTTTGACAGTTTTTGTTTACGACGAAATGATCATTGCAAACTCTACAAATAATATTTTTTATAATATTTCGATATTTCGGTATTGAAAATATCATTCCGGTATGACAACCGGTATGGGTATGATACCGGTATTCGGTATCATACCGAAATACCGTGAAGCCCTACATGCAGGCAGGCAGGCAGGCAGGCTGGCAGGTAAACATACTGACATACAGGCAGGCATGCATGCAGGCATACATGCAGGCAGACAGGCAGGCAGGCGGGCAGGTAGCGGGCAGACAGAGGAACAGGCGAGCAGGCAGGTGAGCAGGCAAGCAAGCAGGCAGGCAGGCAGGCAGGCTGGTAGGCAGGCAGGCATGCAGGCAGGTATGCAAATATCCGGGCATAGAGGCGTGTAGTCAGCCATGTAGGCAAGCAGGCAGGTGGGAAACACAGGCAGGCAGACAGGCAGGCAGGCAGGCAGGCATACTGACATTCATGAAGGGAGGCAGGCAGGCATGCATGCATGCAGACAGGCAGGCAGGCGGGCAGGTAGCGGGCAGGCAGAGGAACAGGCAAGCAAGCAGGCAGGCAGGCAGGCAGGCAGGCAGGCAGGCAGGCAGGAAGGCAGGCAGGCAGGTAGACAAATATCCACGCATAGAGGCGTGTAGTCAGCCATGTAGGCAAGCAGGCAGGTGGGCAACACAGGCAGGCAGGCAGACAGGCAGGCAGGCAGGCAGGCAGACAGGCAGGCAGGCATACTGACATACAGGAAGGGAGGCAGGCAGGCAGGCATGCATGCAGGCAGGCGGCGGGCGGGCATGCATGCATGCAGGCAGGCAGGCAAACATGCAGAGATGAAGGCAGGCAGGCCGGCAGGCAGGCAGGCAGACAAGCAGGCAAGCAGGCAAGCAGGCAGACAGGCAGGCAACACATGCAGGCAAACTGGCAGGCAGGCAGGCAGGCAGGCTAGCAGGTAAACATACTGGCATACAGGAAGGCAGGCAGGCAGGCATGGATGCATTCCTGTATGTCAGTATGTTAACCTGCCTGCCTGCCTGCATGTCTGCCTGCCTGCCTGCCTGCTTGCCTGTGTGCATGCCTGCATGTGCTACTTGCCTGTCTACCTGCCTACATGGCTAACGTCATGCCTCTATGGATGGATGTTTGCCTGCCTGCCTGCCTGCCTGCCTACCTACCTGCCTGCCTACCTGCCTGCCTGCCTGGCTGGCTGCCTTGTAGGCTGCCTTTCTGTCTGTCTGTCTGTCTGTCTGTCTGTCATGCTGTCTGTATGTCTGTCTGTCTGTCCGCCTGCCCGCCCGCCTGTCTGCCTGCTTGCCTGCGTGCATGCCTACATGTTTGCCTTCCTGTATGTCAGTATGTTGACCTGCCTGGCTGGCTGGCTGGCTGGCTGCCTGGCTGGCTGGCTGCCTGCCTGCCTGCCTGCCTGCCTGCCTGCCTGCCTGCCTGCCTGCCTGCCTGCCTGCCTGCCTGCGTGTGCTGCCTGCCTGCCTGACGGCATGCCTCTATGGCTGGATCGTTGCCTGCCTGCCTGCCTGCCTGCCTGCCTGTAAGCCTATGCGTCTATGTCTCTCTATCTGTCTACCTTCCTATCTGGTTGCCTATCCGCTTGCCTGTATTGCTGTCTGGCTGCTTGCGTTCCTGATAGTCTCACCCATACATCTACAGATGCACCGATATGCATACCCTCCCACCCACAGAACCACCGTCAAATCACACATAGATCCGTGCAATGAGCCATCTACAGATTCACAAACCCACGCACACAAAGGCCCATTGAGAGGCCAAAGACCAACTGACCCAAACAGCCATTCACAAACCCACAAACACACACACACGCACGCATGCACACGCGCGCACGCACGCACGCACGCACGCACGCACCCACGCACGCACGCACGCACGCACGCACGCGCACGCACGCACGCACACACGCACGCACGCACGCGCAGGAATGCGCTCACACTCGCACACACATACCCAGCACTCACAGTCCCACCCGCACACGGACACGCGACTCATAGATACATGCACAAGCCCCACCCACACCCACAAATGCATGCCCACCAAAGACCCACACACCCACAAACAAACAGACCTACCAAAACATGCACCATGCCCTAGCCCACCCATCCAAGGACGCATCCTCAGACACAGGCCCAGCTCCCTAAAGAGGCACCTTCGTAAAGCGAGGGAACGCCTTACTAAGGCGAGGGAACGCCTTAGTAAGGCGAGGGAATGCCGTAGTAAGGCTTGGGAATGCCTTAGTAAGGCGAGGGAACGCCTTAGCTAAGGCGAGGGAACGCCCTGGTAAGGCGAGGGAACGCCTTAGTAAGGCGAGGGAACGCCTTAGTAAGGCGAGGGAACGACTTAGCTATGGCGAGGGAATGCGTTAGTAAAGCGAGGGAACGCCTTGGTAAGGCAAGGGAACGCCTTAGTAAGGCGAGGGAACGCCTTAGTAAGGCGAGGGAACGCCTTAGCTATGGCGAGGGAACGCCTTAGTAAAGCGAGGGAATGCCTTAGCTTAGATCTGCCATCTACCTAGCAATCTGCCTGTCTACCCTCATGCATGCATGCACTCATGTATATATGACTGGCTGTCAGCCTGCCTGTCTGTCTGTCTGTCATGCTGTCTGTCTGTCTGCCTGCCCACCTGCATGCCTGCCTGCCTGCCCGCCTGCCTGCCTGCCTGCATGCTCACCTGCCTGATTTCCCGCCCGCCTCCCTGCCTGCCTACCTGCCTGACTGCATGCTTGCCTGCATATGCTGCCTGCCTGCCTACATGGCTGACTGCATATCTCTATGGCTGGATGTTTGCCTGCCTGACCGCCTGCCTGCCTGCCAGCCTATGCGTCTCTGTCTCTCTATCTGTCTACCTGTCTACCTGCCTATCTGCTTGCTTGCCCGCCTGCCTGTATTGCTGTCTGGCTGCTTGCGTTCCTGATAGTCCCACCCATACATCTAAAGATGCACCAATATGCATACCCTCTCACCCACAGACCCACCGGCAAACCACACATAGATCCGTGCAATGAGCTAGAGATTCACAAACCCACGCACACAAAGGCCCATTGAGAGGCCAAAGACACAGACACAGACCCGTTAACCCAGACATCCATTCACAAACCCACACACACATACACACACAAATACACACGCACGCAGCACGCAGGCACGCACGCATGCACGCACGCACGCACGCACACACACACACATGCACGCACGCACGCGCACACACACACACACGCACGCACGTGTACGCACGCGCAGACATGCGCTCACACTCCCACACACAGACCCAGCACTCACAGTCCCACCCGCCCACGGACACGCGACTCATAGATACATGCACAAGCCCCACCCACACCCACAAATGCGTGCCCACCAAAGACCCACACACCCGCAAACAAACACACCTACCAAAACATGCACCATGCCCTAGCCCACCCATCCAAAGACGCATCCTCAGACACACGCCCAGCTCCCTAAAGAGGCACCTTCGTAAGGCTAGGGAACGCCTTAGTAAGGCGAGGGAACGCCTTAGTAAGGCGAGGTAACGCCTTAGCTAAGGCGAGGGAACGCCTTAGTAAGGCGAGGGAACGCCTTAGTAAGGCGAGGGAACGCCTTAGCTAAGGCGAGGGAACGCCTTAGTAACCAAAAATAATTTTCACTATGTCGTCTAAGGGGCTCCGTAGTTTAAGCCTCCAAAACTACACAATTTTATTTTCAAGCATTCTGCTGTGAATATACACCTTTAAAAATTTTACAAAGCCAAGTACAGAGTGTGCGCGTGATATAGACATAAGCGGTCAGCGTTGCAGATCATCACTAGGGGGAGGGATGTTTATAATACTATTACATGAAAGCACCGAGTTATAAATTTTGATATAAATATATTTTGAATTGTAAGCTCAACGAAACAGCTGAATGATAATTAACCCTTCACATGTCACATGACCAACGGAGGTATCTTAAGGCAATAGAAAAATCTTTTACAAGTGAGGAAAAATTTATTTTAGAACAATCTAAATAATAAAGTTGCATATTCACACTAAACTGCTTTAAAATAAATTTATAAAAATTGTAGACTTTTAGAGGATTAAATTGTGTGCCTATATGAATGAAACAAGATAAATCTTAACATATGTACGGTGATTTCATATAATCTTTTTAATTTGCGAAATTGAATTAGAGACACGCGTACATATTTCGAGACACGAGAGTTGCCAGCAGTAACAAATACCACCACATTGCATAATACTCTTAATAGCAGTAATGTGATATAACCGCCATTGAAGCGAAGAGAATTATCATCCGGGTTACCCGTGATTGTTCAAATTGATTTAAAGACCAAGCACAACGGTAGCAAAAGTGGCTTTAATATACACGATTGTGCAATAAATAATATAATAAAATGTTTTATTTAAAAATATTACTCTGTTTTACGTTGTATTTTGCAATTCTGTGTTGTACTCGAAAAAAACGAAATAGAAACGCTCTATATTGTATGACGTCATCGGAGGGACCTATCGCTATCGTGCGAGGCGCAGTGCTAATAAGTCATTGTGACCCTGTTGCGCGATCGCGGATTGTTGTCAAATATGCCTAACCGTTGTGTGGCTTGAAGCTGCGGTTATACTGCAAACCAAACAAATGGAATTTCGCTGCATATTTTCCCGAACAAATAAAATTTATAGGCTAGGGTGCAGTCGGTAAATTCCATACAAAGAGAGCCGATTTCCGCGAACCCAAAGATGGCTCAGTACAACAGCCGTCGTCGCTCTCTGCATTTGGGCGCAGATTGTTTTCGAGTAGAAGCGCAGATGGCTATACTGACTGGTTATTATATACACATAATTTGGAATGCTTATATAGATTAATTATGAAAAAATTCGCACCCCATTAGGTCTAAGAAAGGCCAACAAAAACAGCAAGAATAAAAAAAATACTATTTGGCCTACTACTACTACTACTACTACTACTACTACTACTTACGCCCTTTGTCTAAATATAAGGCCGGGTAACGTCAAATCACTACATCAAGAATTATTAACAGGTGTCTAGCTAGTCTATCTAGTTCAAAACATATTACGCCTATCTGTTTGCAATGCACTGTGTAATGCAACGCGGGTGTGAGGGGAGGGGGAGGGGCATAATTATGCATTGTGAACTATTAGTCGGAGAACACCAGAATTTAAACATATTGAATATTTTGAAAAATATTTGACTGGTAGCTGTTGCAGCAACAGGTTCCAGTAAAACTGTTTTCAAAATATTCAACAGATTTCCTGTGCAGTGGTCATACTTCCGCTCTTTTTTTTCCAGAGACCACTGACCTCTCTGTTAAGTAATAAAATATTACACTGATCATCAGTTTGAGTATGTCTGATCCTAATGAAATTGGTTGCTGCCAGGAAAAGTAGGCTTAACAACCGACAAGTCAGAACCCCCACCCAACCCCCTTCAACACACACATACACACACACCTCGCTTCACCAACAGTCCACACCACATCCAGAATTTAAAAAACAAGAGGCCCAAGGGGCTGTGGCGCTCACCTGGACTATTAGCACGTTAACCATTTGCATTTAAAGAGACATGATGGATAATCTTTGGAAAATCTAAGACTCACCCATAAAATTGATCAATCAAAATTCAGAATTGAAGTTCTGGATTCTACCATGATAGGGTCACTCTAGCCAAAGTTGGTTGAAATATGCCAAGCAGTTATAGTTTTTTTCCATAAAATCTAAGATTGTGTTTTCACAAAAGTATATGTTTTATCATTTTGACAATTTCTGGTACATTTTTCATAAAATCAAAGATTTTCACCCCAAAGATTGAGGAATAAAAATTCTGAACTGTGGTTCTGGAGCCTACGACCATAGGGTCCTTCCAGCCAAATTTGGTTGAAATCGGCCAAGTGGTTAATGAGGAGTTGTCTCTGAAAGCAAAAGTTGACAGACACATGGCGGATGGTCGCCACGGCATAAGGAGATTTGCAAGGTGGATGTGGCGCATCCTTGGTCAAAGTGAGAAAAGTTTTACCTACATGTGTCATTTACTGAAATTAACACTAGCCTGTTACCACTGTTAGCCCAAGGCTAGTACAAATTGACAAGTGTGAAGTAGAATTTGTGACTGACCACAACTCGGTGGCCTAGTAATAATTTAATAGCTAAAGCAAACCCTTTAATGTTCAAGGCAGTCAAAGACGTCATCTGAAGTGCTCTTGAGGAATGTCTTTGTGCCGGCCAAGAGGACTATTTAAAAAAATTTACTACTGGAATGACTGGCTAGATTACCGAACCAGTCATTACGGTGGTAAATTAAAAAACAACAGTCTCAGAATCTGGGTCCCCTAATTGTCAAACAATGTATTATGAACAATTAAAAAAATATATAACTCATTTTACGCATCCCAATATATGTATTAATTAAGTGTATTGTGCTCATTGCCTCATGATGAATAAATATGCTAGATGCTGGTCAACCTTTCCATCATTAGCGCTTCCGCAGTGGTCTTGATAAACGTCCATTTACAAATCAAGACTATTTTTGAAATTTTCCCACTGGAATGACTGGTTCGTTGGTTACAAAACCAGTCTCTCCGGTGGTAAATTTTCAGAAGTAATCTCTTGGAGTCTTGGTCAGCAAATGGACACACCAATACACTGTTTATAGCTCAGTTCTCTCACCCAATATATATTGTTGTCTATAGTGTGAATAAATATATAAAAAGATTCTACTGTTGCATCATTCTGTCATGTCTGTAGTTGCCTCGATAATGTCCATTTGCAGACCAACTAAAGACTATTTTTGAAAGTTTACCACTGGAATGACAGGTTAGATTACCAAAACAGTCATTTCATTGGTAAATCTTCAAAAGTAGTCTTCTTCTGGAATCTTGGTCAGCAAATGGACATACACTGTATATGACCCAGTTCGCTCTGGCAACACCAATATGTATTGCTCTCAATAGCCTATACTGAAAGATGTTGCAATATTTCCATTAGTGTTTGTGTACCAGTAGTCCTCTTCATAAATGCCCATTTGCAAACCAAGACTATTTTTGAAAATTTACCGCTGAGATAACTGGTTAGTTTATGGAACCAGTGATATCATTGGTAAATTGTTAAAAATAGTCATCTTAGTTTGCAAATAAACATTACATTTTTCATCTTTCGCTAAGCATTTGCTAATCTGTGCCAATCCATGCTATCTAGACAAGTTTGTCTTTATTATCGGCCTAATATCATGGGCGTATATTTTGTCCTTGATTTCCAAGTTGCATCTTGTCAATTTATCACTCTGAAATATGAAGAAACGTATGAAATGAATAAACATGAAAATTAATTACATGAATAAATACTGCTGCATATTTCCTTGACATAAACTTCCTGTGTCCTAAAACTCTTAATTCCTTTCAATTTGAAACTGATTATAATCCAGGAAATAGAAAGTAACAACTGCGTTCTATGCGCATACTCGACGCCAATTGTTACATTGTTTCTTGATTCATCTTGTTTCCGACATCATCATTTCAATCACTAAATTTATAATGTTAATTTGTGATGAAGTTATCGAAATATACGGCATAAACCTTTATTAGCCACCTATATTATTCAGAAAGTAGATCAGACTGACCTAGTAATTATATGGATGGTAACTTTTGCCCAGAGGTACTCACTCACCCAGTTTGAAGTAAATAGCTCTAAGTATGGCCAAACGTGCCACAATGGTAATATTGTTTCTCATTGAGCCCAATACTAGAGAAAATGAAAGAAGTCAGAGATGTACAATGAATCATTTTATTTAAATCAATGATTCTTTATAATAGGATAAAACATCTTGACAGGCACGCACACCCGAGTCATTGGCACCGACCTCATTTCTGATACTTGGTGGTCTCTGCAGAAAGTGAATCCAGGTGAAATTAAAGAGCGAACGAATGACTGACTGGTTTATGAGCAGCCAATCCGAACTCACTTTGTTATCCCCCGAAGTCCAAAGCACCACCTAATCATCTACTGTGTACACACACACACAGTGACACGTGTTGCACACTCACACCAATGGCTTGAAACGCTTGAAATAAATATATCACAATTTTATTAGCTAAATCACAATGCGTGTACGGTGTTAGTATCGACAATAATAATAATAATAATAATAATAATAATAATAATAATAATAATAATAATAATAATAATAATAATAATAATAATAACAATAATAATAATAATAATAAAAATAATAATAATAATAATGATGGTGACAATGAAGGTGATGATAGTAAAGTTCTATCAATGGCGTAACAATGATAATGATAAGACCGATAGCAGTGACAATGATTGTGATGATGGTGATGACTGCATCTTACTATGATGATGAGTGACAATGATGGTGATGACAACAGTGACATGATGAGAGTAACAATTATGGCGCTTACACTGTTGATTGTGACCGACAGGGCCGTATTTAAGGGGGGGGGGGAGGGGCAAGTGGGGCAAAATCCCCGGGGGCCCCCCCACAAGCAAGGGGCCCCCACAATTTTAAAATGAAAAAAAATTATGCACTTTTTTTAAGTTATAGGACATTTAAAGCAAACTTTATTAGTTTAGAAATCTTAATCTTAATAATTCTATTCTAATATGTGTGGGGGCCCCAATTCTTGCTTGGTGTTCGGCAACAATGTTAATTACGAAAATTTGCAAAATAAAATAATTTTACAACGAAAGAAAGCGCCATAATTCACCCTAAAAGTAGATTGTCTGGCCGTCTCAGAGCACCTAGATGTAAAAAAATGTATGGGG
The DNA here is from genome assembly GCA_034401795.1 of Chaetoderma sp. LZ-2023a. Lineage (NCBI taxonomy): Eukaryota > Metazoa > Mollusca > Caudofoveata > Chaetodermatida > Chaetodermatidae > Chaetoderma > Chaetoderma sp. LZ-2023a. The sequence goes on along the minus strand of CM067375.1, from coordinate 40,091,033 downwards.
GAGGAACCCCAGACCCCCCACTCATTCTTTGCCCCAGGGCCCCCACATATCTAAATACGGCCCTGTTGACCGATAATGACAGTAAAAAGGCTGATGGAGATAATAGTACCAATAACAGAGATACATTTCTAGCTATGCCGTGTCCATTTTTAGGTAAGCTCCACTCATGATTTGCCTGAGTTGGAATCGATCGAACCCTGAATTCCTAGAATACCATTATCAAGGTACCTACCTACACACATAACCTCAGCTAACCTGATGAATATTTTGAAACTAATTTGACTGAGTGCTGTTTCTGCCATAGTCAGCGCACAGTTAAATTAGTTTCAAAATTTTCAATAGAATCGGCAGAATGATTATTAAATAGTACATCTATCAGACACTTGACGGACTATTCCAGCTTCATGACGGAGTATTTATCTCAAATATGATTGTGACATCATCCTACATGTGATGTAATTGATTATGACGCCATATACTTGAACGACAGATTAGAGTCATCCGTAATGATGGGCCTAACAATGGTGACTGTGACAATTATGATAGTTATAGTTTTATGGTGACCAAGATTTAAGTAACAATGAAGATAATAATGATGGCGGACAATGATAGAAATAATGATGCTGATTATGATGGTTTCAAATTTATGCTGACCGTGACAATCCTTGTCAATCTTAGGTCAATAATAAAGGCAATCTGTTGAATATTTTTGAAAAGGTTTGACTGGAAGGCATTGATGTCTAAGGCAGCAATGGCTTCCAGTTAAATTATTTTCAAATTCTTCAACGGAATATAATTTTAGGTATTATGCATTGGACAGAAAAATTCTTATATTTGGTAAGTAGGCCTACCTGTGAGTGTCAATGTAGATTGTAGTTTTATTATCACAGTGACACAGCAAAAGTGACAGCATGATAAAACATAAAGAAACAAGATGACAAACACAACCGAGGACATAACAAGCCAATGTCTTTGTCATATGCCTCGTAGATGATGATGATTTATATTAGATGACACGCCCTCTTTGTCCGTTTTAATGACACAGTCTCGTTGTCCTTTTTAGCCACCCAAATCATCATCAACCAGATTTAGGTTATGGACGCTCCAATAGGCTAGGTACGGATTGACCGGTACGGTTTTGTTACGGAATCATTACGAAGTATAAGGCCTGTATGGCCTTTTGTTGGTCAAAATATTTGGGTCACCATCGATTTCGGCCCCGACACATTCCCGGCCCCGATTATGTAGACGTCGGCCCCGATTCACTTCCGGCCCCGATTATGTAGATGCCGGCCCCGATATATATCAGAAACTATATAGGCATCAATGCGGCGACGCTATTAATATGTTGTAACCAATAATTTTATATTTGTTGTTCTGTTTTCAGAAGACGCTGCAATATGCCCGTATTCATGGCTACGACCATAATTACTATAACCAGAATGCATGTTTAGTTAGTAAGTTTAGGCTAGTTGGTTTCATCTGATATGCAGACATATATATATATATATATATATATATATATATATATATATATATATATATATATATATATATATATATATATATATATATATATATATATATATATATATATATATATATATATATATATATATATATATATATATATATATATATATATATATATATATATATATATATATATATATAAAATGTATACATATAGACTACTCACGACTCTCACCGCGAGAAGGTCAGCTTATTGAGAGCCAGGTTAGTATAAACAAGTGCTTGCGCATGCAGTGATTAAAGTTAATATTAAAATTATTATTATGCATGCTTGCAGCTTACAAATCATATCATGCTTCAAAATTAGTCCAAGTATTAATAAACTTACTCATTAGTAAATCAGTATTACCCTCACATAATTAGTATTACGCTTGTAAATCAACATCATCATCATCATCATTATATTATTATTATTATTATTATTATTATTATTATTATTATTATTATTATTATTATTATTATTATTATTATTATTATTATTATTATTCATCAAGGTAACTCACGGTAACTGTACAGGTAAGCTGTTGAATATTTTTGATAACAAATTTTACTGGGCATACTGTTGTTGTCTCTGGAAGCAACAGCGCCTAGTCAAATTAATTTCAAAATATTCACCATTGTTCATTATCCATACACTCTCTGAAATACAATATTCAGAAATATTCAGGTAAGCGATTGAATATTTTGCCTATGGCAGCAACAGCTCCCAGTCAAATTAGTTCCAAAATAGTCAATAACATGCTTATTAAATACGAATATTAAGAACGAATTTCAGTTCGTACACTATGACGGACTAGTAACTCAGATAATGCAGCTTATTGGGCCCATGCCGGGCCGATACCATGCCGATACTTTAACAGCCCGGTATCGGTCCGGCATCAGCCCAGGAAGCCGCATTATCATGGAAGTGGTTTACTTTGGAACTATTGAAAAGCCGATCAAAAGCATATTCTAGAGTTAATTTCAGACCAAAGGAAGACTATTTTTGACAATTTACCATGACTAGCTCGATAACAGAACCAGTCATTTCAATTGCAAATTTTCAAAAATACTATTCCCTTGTTCTGCAAATGGAATTTTTCTATTAATTAAATTGAATTTTTTTGGAACATTTGAGTGTTAAAGCGTTACTATAGTTAATAGTTTATAATACGGTAAAGATGTGACGGGTGCATATTAATAGTGCCAGAGTTAGTAAGACCTGAAAAAGACAACATGATTAGTAATAACATTCAACCCATTTGGCCTACTCCTCTTCGTCGTCATCATCATCCATCTCCATCTCTGGTCTTGGACAGATGAGATGACTGCCAGCCGCCAGTAGGCCCCTTGCCGTTCTCACGTTGGCATCATATTCATCCCACAGTGTCATCAACTTCTGGTTCACGTCCTTAGCACCAGGACGCTGCCGACGAGTCAGTTCTTCGCGCTGGACCAGTATAATTGTCATATTTACCAGCTTCGCCTCTGTGTGCAGCAGGTTGCAGAGCAGGTAGAACGGGAGTTGTCCTGTAGAATTAAGTCCATTTACATATAATTGTATCAATCATAATACGTGAATATCTATAATAATAATAATAATAATAATAATAATAATAATAATAATAATAATAATAATAATAATAATAATAATAATAATAATAATGCGTGCGTGCGTGCGTGCGTGCGTGCGTGCGTGCGTGCGTGCGTGCGTGCGTGCGTGCGTGCGTGCGTGCGTGCGTGCGTGCGTGCGTGCGTGCGTGCGTGCGTGCGTGCGTGCGTGCGTGCGTGCGTGCGTGCGTGCGTGCGTGCGTGCGTGCGTGCGTGCGTGCGTGCGTGCGTGCGTGCGTGCGTGCGTGCGTGCGTGCTTATTTCTGGTCAAATATACCTTTCTTGCCTCGGTGATTAAGGCGGTAGTGCCAGCCTTCCACATCGTTGTTCGTACGGATGGAAAGACCGAACACACTCCAATCCACCGGGGTGAAAACACGACCCTCGATCCACTGCATCCGGATATACTGCACAAGAGCACGAAGAGGAGCATGGTCTGGTCCAACTTCTAACTCAAGTGCCTCGAACATAAGGATGATTTGCGGGTGTGGAAGTAGCGGCAATGCCATCAACTTACGGCAGATCTAATAAAAACAACAATGATAATAAAAATATAATAATAATAATAATAATAATAATAATAATAATAATAATAAAAACGACAAGAACAATTATAATAAGAATAAAAACAACAATAATAATAATAATAATAATAATAATAATAATAATAATAATAATAATAATAGACTAACCATGCGTGTCCCACGGTCGTCCTTGTAGCCATTCTGGAGACCTAGCTCCTGTATCTTGCGGTAGATCGCCTATATAGAGGAAGCACATAATAAAATTAAATCTTCATAATATCACATTTCTCACATGAAAGAGACACCATATTAAGTTAAGTTGAAATATTAATGGAGATTGGTAATGTTAGTGTTAAAGGAGTTAATAGTGATAAACACAATATTGTGTAGACCGATAACTTTATATTATACCTGGGTGAAATGGAATAGACAACCCTGCATCGTCACTCGGGCTGGCATCAGCGCCCGCAGGCTCTGCCAGAGAGCTGCCTCGTAATCAGCAACACATTTCTGTAATGCCATACCGACAGGCAGCATCCCCAACAGGGCCTGGAAGACTGCGTCATAGTCCTCACTCCGTTTACCAGACATCATGCCAAATATCAATGGCACTTGCTTCAGACAGGTACCGGATCTGATGAAGCTGTGCACGCTGAACAGCTGTGTGAACGGGGCGCGCACAAGTTTAAAAGTCGCATCCATGTACCTGCAAAATAGAATTCATTTAGTCAGCGACCTCACAAGTTACATAATCATTCACCACAAAATCCATGTGACCATTAACCATATCGACCATATCCCATAGCTTACCACGTCTTCGCACGTGCCAGATGGTGTATCATGATGTCTGTCGCAAAGAGGATATGACGCCTGTCACCAACCCGTACGTCGACTTTTAAAAATCCGTCAGGCAGGAAGTCGTCATCGATTTCGAATGCCAAATCCTTCGGGTCCACAGGACGGATCTTTTTCCTGTGATGGTTTACCTGCCTCCCCAGGTTCGCCATCTTTGGCAGCGTTGGCATCATGTCAATCGCATCTGGATCGACGTGATCCAGCAAAACCTATAGATAATAATAATAATAATAATAATAATAATAATAATAATAATAATAATAATAATAATAATAATAATAATTTACTATGTTATATTATTATTATTATTATTATTTACTATGTTATATTATTGTTGTTGTTGTTGTTGTTGTTGTTGTTGTTGTTGTTGCTGTTGTTGTTATTATTATTATTATTACTTGCTCCACGATCTCCGAGGCAGAATCGAAAACCCGCTTACTCCCTTCCTTCTTAGCCTCCCGAACAACAATTGCAACCATTTCCCTACCTGTGAAACATAAACCGCGCATGAATTTGACAAAGTGTTAAAGATTAACATTCAGTGTAATTATAGTTATATACAATTTATAATTTAATCATGCTAACTTAATATTAAGTTATACCTGGCTCTGCGTTGCAAATATGTTCGCGAATTCCGCGGATGTACTGCCCGCCTCTCTCGTGGACGGTAGCCTTGCACGTTAATGCCCGACTCCTGACGGAACATCTCCAATTGATTTGGGGCCTGCTTCTATCCACCTTTAGCGCATAACGATAGCCAAGGCTATCAACCAGTATATCCTATAATAATAATAATAATAATAATAATAATAATAATAATAATAATAATAATAATAATAATAATAATCATAATAATAATAATAATAATATCTAATAATATCTAATAATAATAATAATAATGATGGTGTTGCCACCGCCAATGGTGATGATATGATACCTTTCCACGGATGCTGGAATCCTCTACCACAGTATATGTGACAGGGCCGCCAATATTTGAGCTTAAAACTAACCATCACTATTTCCGGTTAAGGTTAATAAACTTTTGTGACTTGTGTCATGTAGATATGACCACTGCGGAAGCGCTAATGATGGAAAGGTTGACCAGCATCTAGCATATTTATTCATCATGAGGCAATGAGCACAATACACTTAATTAATACATATATTGGGATGCGTAAAATGAGTTATATATTTTTTTAATTGTTCATAATACATTGTAGATATGATGGATACATATATCTATACATCTTATGTATTCATAATAACATATTATACATATATACACATTTACACTTCTAGACAGTACAAGGCGCATGAAAATCACATGTCCACCTGTGCTTAAATCATGGAAACAAAGTAGGCTATACATTCTACTAGGTACTGACAATCCCTGCCAGTTTCGTATAAACGGTTGTACACATGTGGATTCAAATACTGGATCTGAAGGCGATTTCTCCAGCAGATTTGCCTAAGCGGTTACACAGACTTCAGGTATGCTCGGCTACAAATGATTAACCAGTCGGGACAGCAACTGTCTTGAACATGCGTATGGCTCCAGTATATCTATATTTCAGTAATCGTAGTAAGACAAAGCGTAGCGACTTCCCAGGCCACGTTTGGACTGCTTCGAGTTTTCTGTTTGTAAACAATTAATTAATTATTGGTTTGTAATAATGAAGCATGACCTTTGCATGTATGGAGGTTTTGTATTTGTCACTACAACAGCAAGCATTGTCCCATCACAACTTGTAAGTTTTGACTAAAACTTAGTAAACTAAAACAAACTGCAAATTATTGTCTATTTTCTGATACGCAGCCTATATATAGATACTCTATAATTTAATGCGGCAGATATAATACAATATTAGCTCATATAGAAAAACCAATAACTCGTTTGTAATTTACTGACCAGTCTACGTTCTGAAGTCATGCATTTCTGTCGTCCATGCCAGTTCAACTCGTCTGCTAAGTAGTGCCTGTTCGAAATCTGGTAACGGTTCAAATTGGTTTGATCTACGCCTAAATTCGGCACTTCATCGCCATCTTCAGGCCCGGAGTCACTATTTCCCTCAGATATGAGTTCATACTCGTTCTAGTGAATGCTGCCTGGAGAATATGCCGACAAATATTCCCGTTGTTTGAGTAAATATCCATTTTCAGCGATGAAAGAGTTTTTGTAACAGAAATGAAGGTGCCTCCGATGACGTCACATCCCTGTTTTGACGCTAGTACTTCCGTTTCAGTTTCGTTTTTGGGAAGGTACGAAAATGGGCACTTTCGACGAAGTATTTACAGAATTATCTGTATCCTATGACAATATGATATTGTATTTTTTTTAGTCAGTATATGTTGCGTTATTTGCACGTATCAGAACACAAATCTCGCTGCGTATAGTACTTGGTCTTTAATAATGGTAACAATCATGATAACAACAAAGACGTCTGAACATGTCTCTGGATAAGGTGACATGAAGAAATCCCGCGAAAACATGCTTGTGTGTGTTGTAATATTTGAGGCGTTTATATGCTAGTTCCCAATGCTAGGGTCTAGACTCACGCCTGGCCTTTATGGTTTCTGTTGAATTCTTGTGAATTCTTGTGACGTCGGTTTGTGCATTAGCTTGTGTCTCTCTCTGTGTGTGTGTGTGTGTGTTGATCGTTGTCTCTCGATTTTGTCTCGTGTTGCTGTTCTTTTCCATGGCTTTTTTTTTTGTTGCTCCTCATGCTTGGCCGTGTGTAATGGGGATGGCCTAACCTGGACCTAACAGGGGTGGGTAAGGGATGGGGTAGGTGTTGGGTCGGGGGAGGTGCGTACGGTCTTATGACCTGATGCACCCAAGGGGGGGGGGGGGGCTTTAGGTCAGAGACCTCCCGGCCCCTTTGGGGGGAGTGGGGAGGTTGGGGTGTGGGGTCTTTCGGGTCCTGGGACCCATTTGGTCTTCTGGCCATCATCCGAGCAGGCACCAGCGCGCACTTGTTTGATTTTGATTGGTTAGGTAGCCCGTATGGTGACTGTGTCCGTCCGAGGACGAACTCGGTCAGTCATCCGGGTTACATCCCTCCATAGTCCCCTCGAAAATTCCGAAAGATTCTAATTCTAGCAATTTGGTTTTGGTTTTGTAATCCGTATGTTGCGTGGTTCCATCCGAGGAGGGATCCATTCAGCATCCGGTTTACTTTGACTATGCCGAAATTTCTTGCCTACCTAACCCTAGCTCACGTTCACACAGTGATGGGCACTGTGTGACGGGACCTCAGTTTAAAGTCCCATCCGAGAAGACTGAGCAAGTGGGGCCAAGTACATTGCTTAAGCATACTCCAGCAGCTTGCTGTGCCCAGAGTTGTCCGTCAGTCTGTCCATTTGTTGATTGGTTTGTCAGTCTGTTCGACAGACAAGCATACCTGCCTACGGGCCACGAAAGAGATGGACACACGTCCATATCCCTCGCGGTCCGCCGCCAGGCCGGCCCATCTGTTGTTATGTTGTCCATTCCAGTCCTCCATCTGTCTTTCTGCCCGTCTGTCATTGTTGTTTTCGTTGCTGCATTTTAGCTCCAGCTCCAGCTCTGGCTCTGAAAGAAAAGGAGGGGAACAATGCTGAAAGAAAAAGAAGGAGAAAACAGACAGTGTGGACAGGTGTTTTGGGGCATGTACTCACATACTCTGGGTCATCAATTCATGACAATGTCACGATCCTTAAGTGGAATAGTCAAGCCAGAAAAAAAAAAAAAAAGTTCTCAAGAATTTAGTAACATTCATAGAATGACATTACAGATAACATACTTTATAGGCCATGCAACACAGCAAATCGTTCGCTTACACATATTTCCCCTCGGACCTGACACCTCATGCGCCTAGGGGAAAAAGTGCGATGCGATTCCCCTCGGACCTGACACCTCATGCGCCTAGGGGAAGTGATTTGCGTTTCTCCTCGAACCTGACACCTCACGAGGGTGGTGAGGCAATAAATGCTGCAGTGACCAGGGGTCGGTGGTGGGGTGGCAGTAAATGCCGCAATAGCCGTAGAGGTCGATGGTGGGAAGGCACTAAATGCCGCAGTAGAGGCCGGGGATTGGAAGGCAGTAAGTGCCGCAGGACAGGCCGGGGTCGTAGAGGCCGCAGAAGAGTGCTTCTTGCGCCGTCTCACGTGTTTGCTTTTTTGACATCAGAGATAACATGCTGTATAGGTCATGCACCCAGCAAATCGTTCGCTTACACGTATTTCCCCTCGGACCTGACACCTCATGCGCCTAGGGGAAAAAGTGTGATGCGATTCCCCTCGGACCTGACACCTCATGCGCCTAGGGGAGTGATTTGCGTTTCGGACCTGACACCTCACGAGGGTTGTCTCAGTTGTTGTCTCGGTCGGTGTCTTGGGCTAATCAGAATGTGTTCTGATTATGTGATGTGTTTGTCCGATGCAAGCACGAACTTGATTAATTCGTGGTTGATCTGTCGGTCACGCATCGCTATAATGTCTTCTATAGGGTCAAGATTGAAGTGTCCCTTTCTCAGCGTATTGATGAGTTCCTTTCTAATGTCTGCATATTCAGTGCACCGTAGGAAGAAGTGGTCTAGAGTTTCAGTCTCCTTGCAGGCCTCACATTGGTCTGTGTCTGACAGGTTGAGTTTTTTTCGTGTCTGGTTAACGCTGATCCGACCCATTCTGATGTGGCGTAATACAATGTCGCCTTGGCGTCCTGGGATGTGGTTTTGGTATTTGCGTTTGACTGCAGGGACGACTCTGTACAGGGATCTGCCGGTTGTGCTTTCGTCCCATTGTCTTTGCCATTTGCTGTTGATGTGGCTTTTGACCAGGGCGTTCGCTTCGGACTTTGAGAGTCCTATGCTGGTCATAGTTCCATCTTTGAGCGCTTGCTTGGCTGCCTCGTCCGCCTGTTCATTGCCTTTAATGTCAACATGGCTTGGGACCCAGTCGATGTCCACGGTGTTGTTGTCAGTCACCACAGTTGCATACAGCTGCCGGATTTCCTTGATTAGGTTGTCCCTGCTCTTGCTGCTGCTAGATTTGAAGCTCTTCACTGAGCTTAGTGAGTCTGTGAGTATAACGTATTTGCCTGGATTTGCTGTTTTAATCCATTCTAGAGCCTTTTTAATTGCCACTAGTTCGGCTGTGAATATTGACAGGTGATTCGGAAGTTTGTACTTGAGGACTTCTTCCTGGTCGCCTATGACTACTCCTGCTCCGCATTCGCCAGAGTAGGGCATTTTGGAGGCGTCGGTATAGATTTTCCTGTGCTCCTTCCATCTGTTGTCAATGTTTTCCAGAGCGTAGCTCTTGATTAGCGCTGGTGGGTCTTTCTTGCTTATCTGTGAGGATAGGCTGTCATGCGCCTTGATCTGCGGAAGTAGCCATGGCGGGTCAGGAGCCGGCCTTGAGCTTTCTATTTCGACGTTTACCAGTTCAGTGGCACTGACGAGCTCTGTCATTAACAGGCCTGGTGGTTTGGTCTTTTTGGTCATTTTGGGCAGTACCTTGTGTCTTAGGTGCTCCTTGCATGGAAGACATACCTCCCTGGTAGGGTGGGTGGGTGCAGAGCTTTGTAGGTATGTCCAGAATTTGAGAAGCCGTTCCTCTCTTCGCAGATCTAATGGGATTTCTCCACACTCTACGTTGATTGCATCTCGAGGGCTACTCTGTGAGGCACCACAGCAAATGCGCAGGCATTTTGTTTGGAGAGTGTCAATGGTTTCTAACAGTGACTTTCTCGCTGTGGCGTATGCTTCGCATCCATAGTCTATCCTTGACAGGATTAGGCCGCGGTATAGCATAAGCATGCTCGGCAGGTCTGCACCCCAGGTGTGCTTTGTTAATGAGCGAAGGAGATTTAATTGCTTCAAGCATCTCTCCCTCAGACTCTTGATGTGGGGGTTCCACGTGAGCTTTCTGTCAAATGTTAGTCCCAGGAATTTGGCTTCAGCACATGTCTTGACTTTCTGACCATTGAGGTACAGATTTGCATCATGGTTTATGTATTTAACATTGGTAAAATTGATTTGAACTGTTTTTTCCGCAGACAGTTTGAAGCCATTTTTTTTGCACCACCGTGAGACTATGTCCAGAACTTTCTGCATGGTCTTACGTGCACGGTCTATCTTCGCATATTTGTTCCACAATGCTGTGTCATCAGCGAAGATAGACCCACCTATTGCGTTGGGACCCAGTGCATGGTCTTTTTAAATCTCTTTGGGTAGATCACTCATCATGATATTGAACAGTAGGGGGCTTATTACGCCACCCTGCGGGGTGCCGTTTTCCAATGTTTGTTCCCTAGACATTTGCCCATTAACGCGGACGCTAATCCTTCTGTTATCGAGAAAATCTCGTATCCAGAATAGGATGCGGCCACGGTAGCCAAAGTCATAGAGTTTTTTTAGGACTCCGTTTCGCCACATCATATCAAAGGCTTTCTCAACGTCTAGGAAAACTCCTATTGTTGTGTTTCCTCTTCCGGCATCTAGGGCTTTCTTGGCTGCCTCCGTCAGTCTGACTAGGTGGTCCGTAGTGCGTCTGCCCTTTCTGAAGCCACTCTGCCAAGGGTGGAGTAGACCGTTGTGTTCGAACTCATGTTCTAGTCGGTTTTTGATCATCCTCTCCATGACTTTGCACAGACAGCTCGTCAGGGAGATTGGCCGATATGATCTTGGGTCAGTTTTGTCCTTAATTGTTTTGGGATAGGAACCACGATCCCCGTTTTCCATACTGATGGCATTTTTCCAGAGCTCCATACAAGGTTGTAGAGATTGAGTAGCATTTGTTTACCCTCCTCTGGCATATTACGAAGCATGTCGTATTTCAGGCCATCCTCACCTGGTGAGGAGCTTTTGCCTCTGCCAAGGGCTTGCTCAAGCTCCATTCTGTTGAAGGTTTTGTTGATGTCTCGGTTGTTAGGATCTTCGCATTTCCCTGAGCTGAACAGGTGATTGATATGCTCATCAACCTTTGTTTTGGTAGCTACAAAATCATGGTCATGGTTATCACTGCTACTGGTTGCAATGAAGACTGTGGCAAGCACTTCAGCTTTTTCCTTGTCGTTGGCGTGCTTTACCCCATTTGCTATGAGGGTGGGTAAGGGGTTTTTGGATTTGGTTTTTTCGCTGGCAATAGCTTTCGCTTTGCGCCATATTTGGCTCGAGGGTGTGAACCGAGTGATTTCAGAGCAGTATTGTCGCCAGTGATCGCGTTTTGCCTTTTTGATGGTTCTTGTTACCTTGGCCTGTAGTCTCTTGTGCTCGACTAGGCGTTCAATGCTGAAGTTTCTCTTTAGTCTATTCCAGGCTATTTTCTTGAGCTTAACTGCTTCTTGGCACTCCCTGTTCCACCAAGGCACGCGTTTGTGTTTGGGGTTATTGTCTGGCTTTGATTGGGGGATGGCTGAGTTGGCAGCCTTGTAGAGAATCCCCATACACTGCTCATAATATTCCTCGGTGCTGGTACTAGTAATCGGTGTCTCCAGCTCCATGGCCATTATGTGCTTGTATTCGGTCCAGTTGGCCTTTTTCAGATTCCAATTGTTCCTGTGCAATGGCGCCTCGTTCTTGTTCTGTAGGCTTCCTATCTGTATTTTGATAGGGAGGTGGTCGCTGCCGAGGAGCTGGTCTTGGATGTCCCAGCTGGGGGTTGGTCGGAGGCCAGGTGTTATGAGGCACAGGTCCAAGACCGACCATTCTCCATCACTAGAGTTATATCTGGTGGGTCTATGGTCATTTAGTAGGCACAGGTTGTAGTTGTCAATAACCTGTTCTAATACTCGGCCTTTGGGGTTCGTGGTTTTGCTACCCCATAGGGCATGGTGGGAGTTGAAGTCGCCCAGAAGTATTGTTTCACCTTCTAGGCCTTCAAGGAGCTTGTCGTAGTCCGAGGAAGAGTGCAACCTGGGACTATAGACGTTTACAATATTAATAGTTTCGTGATTGATTTCTATTTCTATCGTAAGGTGCTCTACGCTACTCTCACGTTGTGGCAACCTTTTGTAGGAAAGATTACTTTTTATGAGGGTCGCTATGCCGCCACCGCCTTCACCCCTAGGGGTGGTTGCAGATTCTGTGGTACGGTCTTGTCTTTCGACATTGTAGTTGTACCTGTTGAAATCCTGGTTGGGTTTCAGACGGGTTTCCTGTAGACATATAATGTCTGGGTGGTCATTTTCGTTGTGGAATGTGTTCCACAATTCGTCGAGGTTGGTATTAGACCGGGTGCCTCGAACGTTCCACTGAAGAATTTTGACCCCCATGATTAGTTCGAAGAGGAGCAAAGTTCTACGAATTTCGCAACGAGGCCGTCCACATCAACCTTGTTTCTTGCTGCTTCGTTGTCAGTGCAAACTGATGATATGATCGTCTCAATGATCAATCTGAAGGTTTGTACATTTAAGACAATTTTATGCTCTCCAACCATCGGGGTGGGACTTACCTCGCTCGTTGGTGTCCCTCTGGTGGTCTCGGCCGGCAGGTCACTGCATCTGCCAGTGGGGTTCACAGGTTTGATAGCCTGTTTTTCCACTAGAGGTACCTCCAATGTGCCGATTGGTTCAGCCCTTTGGTTTCGGGCCCTGCTCCTGCCTATGACTTTGAGCCCTTTGCAGGCGGGTTTTTTAGGCGTTTTTGTTTGCCTTTTGGCCTGTTTGCCGGCTTTTCTGGCCGGACTCCCAAGCGGGAGGGTGGGCGTGGCCGTCTCTATTGTAGGTGGCTCAGTAGGAGCCTCCTCCCCTCTTTCCTGCTGTCTCGGTACTGAGCAGTCCCTCCTGGGGGTGGCCAGCTTCCTCCTTACGGATTCAGCCCTTTTCTGCCATGCTGTTCTTTCCAGAGGTATGGCTGGTCCAGGTGCTGGTATTCCAGTTGGCTGTTCGGTTCCCCTGCTTATTTGCTGGGTAACCTTCTTCTTTGCCTCCCCGTATGAGACCTGATCTGTCGATTTGACCTTGAGGATGTCCTTGGCTTTTTGCAAAGCCGGACATCCGCGATATGCAGCACTGTGGAGCCCCTTGCAGTTTCTACAGTGGGGGGTCTGCTGGCAGTCCTCCCGTTTGTGGTTCCCTCCACAGTTTACGCATGCGCTGGCTTTTGATCTGCAGTGCTTTGCCACGTGACCCAGCAGGTGGCATCTAAAGCATCTGACGGGCTCTGGGATGTATGGCTTGACTTTGAAGCTCATCCATCCCAGTTTTACCTTACTTGGCAGTTCGTCTGACTTGAATACCAGTTTCACTGCATAGGTCGGTCTGGCTGTTCCGCCAATCCGACCCACCCACTCCACTTTGCGTTCCCCATGGGCGTTCAATTCTTCCTTTATATCGTCATTCGTGAAGTCCCTTGGGACTCCCGATATGACACCTACCGCTTTTTTTTGTTCAGTGTTTTTTGTGGTGTGCTCTTCGATAGACACCACGTGGCTGCCTATCGTTATGATTTTGAGCAGCTTCTGAAACTGCCCATCACTGGTGGTGGTTACCAAAACCTCCCCGTCTCTCTTGTCTAGGCCTGCCAGCATGCCCACCATGGCATACAGCAACCTATATATTACCATACGGGTTAACCCCGCAAAATCATTTCCCGCGAGTCCCTTGACCCTGACCCTCCTTCCCTGGGTACCATTTCTCTGCCCCCCATTTATGTCCCACTTCCCTCCCTTCCATACTGGACGCACCACCCGGGGAACCCCCGCTCTGCGTGGTGGTTTGGTCTCTCCCTCCCACTGGGGAGGCCCCCTTGTCCCGAGACCTCTTGCTGGGGGTGCCTTCCCTTCCTCCCACTTCCTCCCCCTCCTCTAACACCCCGACCATCCTCTTCCTTTTGGGGCCTGGTGTGTTCTGGAGATTGCTCTCCAGGATTATCACCTGCTGAGCCACCTGTTCGTGGGTGAACTCATCCATTGCCACTTCGTCGTTTTCTTTGACACCACTTGGCGCCGCGTTGGCTGTGACTTCAGGAGGCTGCTTGAGGAAGTCAGCTTCCTCCATGTTACTTACCCAAAGGTGTGGATTGTTTAGAGGGTAGTGTGTAGTAGGAAAATTTAGTAGGTACAGTATGAGAGATAGGATAGAATGCAGTAGGAGTAATGTGTTAAGGAGATGAGTAGAGTAGGCTGTGAAAGGCTGAAGTGTAGAGAGAGGAGGTAGATTATGCCTAGTAACCGTTACCAATATATCAGTGCTGTGTCATCCCCTTCGGTAAAATTCGCGAAAATTCCAACTAAGCACTGAAAGGAAGATTTTCGAAAATTGGTGTCGAAGTCGATCAAGACTAGCACTAATGGCCGACAAATGCGGCTGTTTGAGTGGCGAAAAATCTAGTGTTCTAACGCACGCAGACGAACATCCAAAAGAAAATTGATCAAAAAGGTTTAAACAGATTTTAAGGTTACGAAATTTATTAAAATAATTTAATAACAATACCTTGTAGTTACGACTCGGGGAGCACAGCAAATAAACGTAAAAATAAAAAGCTTTGTTTTCGAAAAATGGCGCCAAACACAAACGAGCAAGACAACCCTAATGGCCGACAAGAACAACGATTTTACTGGCGGAAAAGCTAGTGCTTGATGCACGCGAACGAGCCTCAAACGGAAAATGTTTAAAATAGCTTAAAGAAAAGAATTATCAAATAACACTGTTCCTTAAACTCTAGTCTCACTAAGCACTATAATTTTTTCGCAAACGCAATAATGGACGCAAAACATGCTTGCAATAAACACCTGTAATCTAGATATCTATCCAGGTGAGACGCCGAATAATAGAGATACACAATATAGCTTGCGTGTCTGCGGTAGACATTGTTTGCCATCTAAGTTTAATTCCACCGAGGCGTGTTTGCAGCTAGTGTTATGTAACTCTATGATCAAAGCCAATGTTAAAGATCTCCCATTAAATAGAAACATGTTTGCACGAGATATGAGATGGTTGTTGATTTTTGTTCAATTTACCTATCATGCAATACTAACCAGCGTGTATGAATCGTTGCAGTAATTGGACGCCATATTCTTTGCATCTATTGTCTGTAAAAGTCGGGAATTTTCAAAGAAGTAGGCCTATATCTGTCTTGCTATATAGTGTTCTTGCTGTATGACGGCGCAACGAGCCGTGTAACATGTTTTCGATGATCAGAAATGTAATCTTATTTATGATTCATATTGATGTATTAAATATTGTTGATTATTTTAAAACTAATCTGACTGTCACCAGCAGCCGGGACAGCAGTAGGTTCCAGCGAAATGGATTTCAAATATTTATCTGTCTATATATATATATATATATATGGGCAATATTATTTCAATAAACTCATGCATAAGAAATATATGGTGTAGGTGTAACGTGTTTTCACGTGTCAAAATTTAGGATAAAAAAAGAACCATTTATTTAACAGGTAATATGTGGCGAATATTTTGAACAAAATTTGACTAGGACTGGCAGACTGACAGCAATATGTTCCAGTGAAATATGTTTCAAAATATTCAGCATTGTGTATTTCAATCCTTCGCGGAAAGTACTGCATACTTATGCATACATGTTAGCTCCAATCTCACGCTGAAAGTAGTTGCTGTCAGCATTAATTGGTTTAGGGATTTATTTGTATGAAGAAATTGTACAACTTTAGCCATTTTGGCGTTAAAATCACAGCGGCATTTGTAGGAGTGTATGCATTGTTATCTCGCCCACCCATTAAAATGGTAGCGTATGTCCGCCTGAATACACATCTAAGACTAGACATATAATAAAGCACAATGATGATTCCTCTGTCCAATGAACTATCAGTAACGATTGCAACGAATCAGAATGCACATGTATTTGCGCGTCGTCTATCAGATTCAAGTAGCAGATCAGTCTGTAATAAACTTTTGACCCTTACAGACGCAAACTTACTAGACTCAAAATTATCTCAAAATTTTCACAAATTTCTTTTTGTGTATCAGATTCAGGTAGCAGATCAGTCTGTAATACACTTTTGACCCTTACAGACTCAACATTTTTCACAAATTTCTTTGCGTATTAGACATTCTTGTTTCAAAGATTTCCGTACCTCTTGAGAAACTCATTTGCAGTGAAAATAATCAAACTTGCGAAATTTTTCAATTTTATTTATTTGCTAATTGATAATTTCAAAATTCAGCGTATCATACGCAAATATAAATTGTTAAAATCTTATACTTTTAGAGGCTTCAATTGTAGCACTAAACTTCTTCTAAATATCTTTGAGCACTCTAGCGTTATCTAGCAGACGTACAGTGCTCACTTTTTAAATTGCTACTTCCGGAATTTTCGTTCCCTTCTGAAAAAAACCCCACACAAATTTTATATAAGTTAAATTAGATCGGACCTCGTAGTAGGCACCATATTATTTTATTTTGTAACTTATATACGCATATAGAATATTCATTCGTAGCGGATAGTAGTTATTGTTAGGCGTATTAGGAATACCATAGGAATACTACCGCGGTCATTTTAGCTCGCGGTCATTATGGACTGAGATCGGCTTCAGTGGCCTAGCTATGGGAGTGTCTAGAGCGGGTGGGTGGGGACCGGGGAAGCACCCCTCGCTGTTATCACCCGGACCCCTCCATATATTTCGAAGACCATTCGTCCATTGCAGACGTATAATATTAATAATATTACACGTCACAAATTGTGGGTCACGTATTTAGAATATCAGGGAATACTGACTACAATGATATGGCCAATGATATTTTATCGCCAATTGCCCACACATTATTTTATTTAAGTCAGTATTTAGCGTAGAGGGGTAGAGCAATAATCTGTAAATACTTTTGCAATATTGAATATATAGATAATAGAAATACGTGCTCTCTGAGGCATGCCGTGTCGCATAGACCTGCTCAAAATGCACACTACATTAAATAAAATGCAGAACTTCTCTTGTGTTTAATTGTTAAACATTACAAATCCCTAAACATATTACCAGCAAAAGGCAACACATTACAAAACAGTAGTAATACTTACAAACATGTGTCTAGCGTCTCTGTACATCCATGAACGCGGCCATGTTGATTTCAAAGGAACACGTGATCTATTTACCCATAATTCCATGTTATCTGCAGCAGTTACTTGTGGGTCATCTACAACCGTTTCGGAATCTTGCATTTGGCGCAAAAAGTTGAAATATGGCTGAAGACGGCTTTCAAAAGTGGGCTTTGTGGGTCACTGGTCAATTAGGTCTTGTGGGTCACTAATTGCAAGAGTGTAGGGAAATGCGTATTTCGGCGAGTTCTAACATTTAGAACACATTTTGAGATGGTGCTTTGTGGGTCATTATACAGTGACCCATAAAATACCATGATTTTTGGCAGTGACCCACAAGACGACTATGAGACACACTATATATCCCGCAAGGTACCATTCATAAAACTATATATATATATATATATATATATATATATATATATATATATATATATATATATATATATATATATATATATATATATATATATATATATATATATATATATATATATATATATATATATATATATATATATATATATATATATATATATATATATATATATATATATATTAACGGTAATCGATATAATCATGATCATGTCGATAGTCACTTACAGGACTGGCGGTATGATCAGCGAACGAAAAGAAGAAAGAATCGGTTCCTTATAAGGTCAAATGTCACCATCCCCCGCCCCCACCCCACCCACCCCACCCACCCCACCCACCCCACCCACCCCACCCACCCCACCCATGTCTCCTGAAATGTCGGAAGCGCTTCAGTTGGACAGATAAGAGGCATTTTTCTGCGGAATCGTGCAAATGGTGATAAAAAGCATGACTAATCTGCCAGGGTTGGGTTTTGGACAGTCCAAAACTAACTTTGAGCAGACATTGTC
The DNA here is from genome assembly GCA_034401795.1 of Chaetoderma sp. LZ-2023a. Classification (NCBI taxonomy): domain Eukaryota; kingdom Metazoa; phylum Mollusca; class Caudofoveata; order Chaetodermatida; family Chaetodermatidae; genus Chaetoderma; species Chaetoderma sp. LZ-2023a. Next base: position 40,072,656 of record CM067375.1, on the reverse strand, counting down.
CAAAACCTGTCTAAAACCTGTCTTAAATGGTTTAAACCAGTCCAAAAACTGTCCAAAATTGTCCAAAACTGTCCAAAACTATGTTGGTCATATCACCATACTCTTATTTGGAATGGATAGAGTTAAAGATAGACCACCCTTCTGTCAAATAAATGCATGTTTTTATTTATTTTCAAAACTTTGGGACTTGCTGAATATTAGTTTGACTGTTTGCATCAGTCTATCTGAAGGGTGTTAGTGTGCTATGCCAAATTGTTTTCATAATATAACTGTAGTAAAGGTATTCAGGCAAGAGTATTTCTGAAAACCCTGGGTTGCAGAAAGTATAGGGTTAAGCAGATCATTGTGCGTTATTTCTAATCTTACGCCAGCGCCCTCACAGGCCAATTATCACACCTATACCATTGAATTGTAAAGAGGCTCAGCATGTGATTGTGGTTATCAGAGATTATCAGACCTGGCTCTATTACTAGCATGGCAAAGAGAATAATTAACTCAGGTATCTGAACTAAAGGTGAGACATCCTGTTGATAACCCCTATGCGGCCAAGACAATTACAGTGAATACTAACCTTACCTACATTGTACATTATGACTTTTCAACACAACTTAGCACAAATTTTTGAAAATTTTTCACTGAAATGACTGGCTTAGTAAAAGTGGCAGTCATTTCACGAGTAAATTTGTTTTCCAGTCAAATTAGTTTCAAAATATTCTGCAGTTTTCCCGCATAGTCTCCTTGAAAATGATAGCTGAGGAATTCATCAGTGAAAGGGTTACGGCATGTATTAGATATATTGGACTCCTAGCACTCTCATAGTGTATTCAGTCTTCTCGGATGGGACTTTAAACTGAGGTCCCGTCACACAGGGCCCATCACTGTGTGAACGTGAGCTAGGGTTAGGTAGGCAAGAAATTTCGGCATAGTCAAAGTAAACCGGATGCTGAATGGATCCCTCCTCGGATGGAACCACGCAACATACGGATTACACAACCAAAACCAAATTGCTAGAATTAGAATCTTTCGGAATTTTCGAGGGGACTATGGAGGGATGTAACCCGGATGACTGATCGAGTTCGTCCTCGGACGGACACAGTCACCATACGGGCTACCTAACCAATCAAAATCAAACAAGTGCGCGCTGGTGCCTGCTCGGATGATGGCCAGAAGACCAAATGGGTCCCAGGACCCGAAAGACCCCACACCCCAACCTCCCCACTCCCCCCAAAGGGGCCGGGAGGTCTCTGACCTAAAGCCCCCCCCCGCCCTTGGGTGCATCAGGTCATAAGACCGTACGCACCTCCCCCGACCCAACACCTACCCCATCCCTTACCCACACCTGTTAGGTCCAGGTTAGGCCATCCCCATTACACACGCCCAAGCATGAGGAGCAACAAAAAAAGCCATGGAAAAGAACAGCAACATGAGACAAAATCGAGAGACAACGATCAACACACACACACACACAGAGAGAGACACAAGCTAATGCACAAACCGACGTCACAAGAATTCACAAGAATTCAACAGAAACCATAAAGGCCAGGCGTGAGTCTAGACCCTAGCATTGGGAACTAGCATATAAACGCCTCAAATATTACAACACACAATCTCATAGTGTATTTTCATCCTTGCTACCTTGTTGACAACTGTGTACTCACACTCTCTACACTTAGCCATTTGTTTGCCATTAATCTTAACTTCCAAAAAGTGCTTCCAAATTGGATCCTTAGGCCTACCACCTTTGAAATACATATTACCTATTTCAAATACCATCAACACATAAATATTCAGGACAACAGAAGAATTCAAAGATTAATGTAGCACAAGGATATCTTTTTACTAATTGTCTAATTGATATCTAGCATTAACTGAGGATAGATGAAAACATGAAGAATCTAATTTATATTCTATCAGCTTAATGCCTTAATCCCAAATTTGCATAAGATCTTATGTAAACATAGCTAATGTGTGTACTGAGTAGTGCATTCTAAAATAGCCTTAGAGAGCAAGGGTCATCAGTTAATTGTGGAAACAACATCTTAGCAGACTATATTTTCTCTATGAGTTTAAGATTCTTCCATAGGCCATGAACATTTTGCAAGAAATAGATTTAGACACAGAGACAGTTCTCAATAATATAAACATCTAGCTGTACATAGGTAGTCTAATATGTTTACATTATTGATTAAATAGGGTTTCTGTGGGTTTAACACAACTGGTCGAAATATACAGAGTTAAAACATTTAAGACAAACAAAAGTTGAAAAAAATTAACCCATGGATTATAGAAAGAAGCAAATAAGACTCCTAATTTATTGAAATCATATGTGTCCTTTTAGATTATTATTATTATTATTATTATTATTATTATTATTATTATTATTATTATTATTATTATTATTATTATTATTATTATTATTATTATTATTATATAGCAATAAAGTATCCAAAAATACATGTAGATAACCATCCATCAATATGTACATGTACCTGTATGTGTCTAAATGCTATATAGTTGTTTTAAGAAAATTACATTTCAGAAAAATATTTTTTATACCAAAATTTTAGGTTTTGGACAGTTTTGGACAATTTAAGGTGTCCAAAACCTATTTTGGGCAGACGGTTTAAACCATGGTTTAAACCGCGGTTTAAACCACTAGTGTCCAAAACCTGCCAACCCTGTAATCTGCGCGTCACGTTTCAAATCTACCCGATTGGGCATTTGAAATCCAAGATGGCGTCCATTTTTTCAAGATGATCGTCAAATTCTGTTATCAGAAATACTTATATACATATAAATGGATGGAGTTGGTGAAGTTAAATTATCCCAGTATCGATTTAAATGTTTTCAGCAAAGAAACTGATTTTACCATTTAGAAAACTCTCCAATATCTCGTAGAAAAAACCCCACCTATTAAATCGTCTATTTACCCAAGTAATTCTAAACATGATTGGAATTGTACTGCAGTTCGGTGGGCGGTCTGTCCAGTATATCTGCCAGATGTTTCCCTCCTTTGCCCATCCTCAGTGAGCAGGATTTCGAATATCTGGTTGGGAGGTTGCTGTCAAACCCCAGATGATACGTGCCTGAAAGGCTGTACGCTTCACAAGTTCCTTGATTTCTGACTTGGTGAGTGGCATAGAGAAATTAAATCTGTCAATCAGATATAATTATGACATCATAATATATTACGTCGCATGTAGGCTGACGTTACATTCAGTCCGATATAAATGCTTAATTTAGTCCGTCAAGTTGTACGACTTCTGTGTCTTTACTATTTAATACATTTCTGTTAAATATTTTGAAACTAATTTGACTGGGCGCTTTTGCTACCATAAGCATGAACAGCACAATCAAATTAATTTCAAAACATTCAGGCGCTTACCCGCACAGTTTTCTGAGAATTGAGATTCAGGGAGTTCAAAGTTCGATCAATCCCGTGGGCGGAGCTTAGCTAGAGATGTGTGGGCATAGCTAAAACTGGATTCATCCATTACGTTATATGGTCGCTGCTTGGGGGCGGGGTGGCAAAGCCTCGCGCAATTCACCTTTCCATAGTATCCATCCATCATCTGACCTCGTATGACGTCATAATCAGCTCACCGCGTGTATGATGACGTCACAATCATTACGTCACAACGGGTTCCATATAGACCTCATCAAATCTCAGAGTCCGACACGTTGTATGAATTGTATGTCTTTATAATTCTTTGTTATTTAATAAACATGCTGTTGAATTTTTTGAGACTAATTTGACTTGGCGCTGTTGCTGCTTTAGGCAGCAACAGCACCCAGTCAAATCAGTTTGAAAGTATTGAACAGCTTACTTGTGTAGTTTTTTTGGAAATTGATAGTCAGGGTGTTTAGCGATTGATCGATCCCAACTCAAACAAGGTGTGGGTGGAGCTTAGCTAGAGATGTGCGGGCCATAGCTAAAACAGGAAGAGTCCACTGGCATGGGTACCTGTGCTAGACATGATATACATGATTACCATAAAGCTCTATAGGATTGAAGGGCAGCAGCATCGACTGCTTGGGGTCCACTAAAAGGAATAACGAATAACGAATAACGAATAACGAATAACGAATAAAGAATAAAGAATAAAGAATAACGAATAACGAATACGAATAAAGAATACCGAATAACGAATAACGAATAATGAATAGAGAATGACGAATAATGAATAACGAATAAAGAATAACGAATAATGAATAACGATTAAAGAATAACGAATAACGAATAACGAATAATGAATAAAGAATAATGAATAACGAATAACGAATAACGAATACAGAATAGCGAATAATGAATAAGGAATAACGGATAACGAATGACGAATAACGAATAACGAATAACACAGAATAACCACCATCTTATATGGAATAACTCGGAATAACAGACATATTATATGGAATAACATATTATGACAGCCATTTTATATGGAATAACACGGAATAACAGCCATAGTAAATGGAATAGCATGGAATAACAGCCATTTTATAAGGAAAAACACATAATAACAGCCATTTTATATGGAATAACATAGAATAACAACCACAGTAAATGGAATAACATGGAATAACAGCCATTTTATATGGAATAACATAGAATAACGCCCATATTAAATGGAATAACATGGAATAACAGCCATTCTACATGGAATAACACGGAATAACAGCTATTTTAAATGGAATAACACGGAATAACAGCCATTTTATATGGAATAACTCGGAATAACGGGCATAGTAAAGTGAATAACAGCCATTTTATAAGGAATAACATGGAAAAACAGTCATTGTATAAGGAATAACATGGACTAACAGCCATTTTAAATGGGATAACATGGAATACCAGCCATATTAAACGGAATAATGAATAACGAATAAAGAATAACGAATAACGGATAGCAAATAAAGAATAACGAATAATGAATAACGAATAAAGAATAACGAATAATGAATAATGAATAAAGAATAACGAATAAAGAATAAAGAATAACGAATAGCGAATAATGAATAACGAATAATGAATAACACAGAATAACAGCCATTTTTTTATGGATTATTTCGGAATAACAGCCATTTTATAAGGAATAACATGGAATAACAGCCATTTTATATGGAATAACACGGAATAACAGCAATTTTAAATGGAATAACACGGAATAACAGCCATTTTGTATGGAATAACACGGAATAACGGCCATAGTCACGGGAATAACAGCCATTTTATGAGGAATAACATGGAATATCAGCATTGTATAAGGAATAACATGGAATAACGGCCATATTAAATGGAGTAACATGGAATAACGAATAACGAATAATGAATAACGAATAACGAATAACGAATAATGAATAAAGATTAACGAATAACAAAAAAGAATAACGAATAACGAATAACGAATAAAGAATAACGGATAACGAATAAAGAATAATGAATAATGAATAACGAATTACGAATAAAGAATAACGAATAATGAATGACGAATAAAGAATGACGAATAATGAATAAAGAATAACGAATAATGAATAACGAATAACACAGAATAACAGCCATTTTATATGGAATAACTCGGAATAACAGACATATTATATGGAATAACATATTATGCCAGCCATTTTATATGGAATAACACGGAATAACAGCCATAGTGAATGGAACAACATGGAATAACAGCCATTTTATAAGGAATAACACAGAATAACAGCCATTTTATTAGGAATAACACGGATTAACAACCATAGTAAATGGAAAAACACGGAATAACAGCCGTTTTATATGGAATAACATGGAATAACGGTCATATTAAATGGAATAACACGGAATAACAGCCATTTTAAATGAAATGACATGGAATAACAGCCATTTTATATGGAATAACTCGGAATAACGGGCATAGTAAAGGGAATAACAGCCATTTTATAAGGAATAACATGGAATAACAGCCATTTTATAAGGAATAACATGGAATAACGGCCATTTTAAATGGAATAACAAGGAATAACGCCATATTAAATGGATTAACGAATAACGAATAATGAATAAAGAATAATGAATAATGAATACCGAATAATGAATAACGAATAACAAATAAGGAATAACGAATAAAGAATAACGAATAACGAATAACACAGAATAACACAGAGTAACAGCCATAGTAAATGGAATAACATGGAATAACAGCCATTTTATATGGAATAACATGGACTAGCAGCCATTTTAAATGGAATAACACAGAATAACAGCCATTTTATAAGGAATAACACAGAATAACAGCCATTTTATTTGGAATAACACGGAATAACAACCATGGTAAATGGAATAACATGGAATAACAGCCATTTTATAAGGAATAACATGGAATAACAGCCATTTTATATGGAATAACATAGAATAACGGCCATATTAAATGGAATAACATGGAATAACAGCCATTTTATATGGAATAACACGGAATAACAGCCATTTTAGATGAAATGATATGGAATAACAGCCATTTTATATGGAATAACTCGGAATAACGGGCATAGTAAAGGGAATAACAGCCATTTTATATGGAATAACATGGAATAACAGCCATTTTATAAGGAATAACATGGAATAACAGCCATTTTAAATGGAATAACAAGGAATAACGCCATATTAAATGATTAACGAATAACGAATAATGAATAACGAATAATGAATAATGAATAACGAATAATTAATAACGAATAAGGAATAACGAATAAAGAATAACGAATAACGAATAACACAGAATAACACAGAATAACAGCCATAGTAAATGGAATAACATGGAATAACAGCCATTTTATATGGAATAACATGGAATAGCAGCCATTTTAAATGGAATAACACGGAATAACAGCCATTTTATATGGAATAACTCGGAATAACGGCCATAGTAAAGGGATAACAGCCATTTTATAAGGAATAACATGGAATAACAGCCATTGTTTAAGGAATAACATGGAATAACAGCCATTTTAAATGGAATAACATGGAATAACGGCCATATTAATTGGAATAACATGGAATAACGAATAATGAATAACGAATAACGAATAAAGAATAACGAATACTGAATCAACGAATAACGAATAACGAATAAAGAATAACGAATAACGAAAAAGAATAACGAATAACGAATAATGAATAACGAATAAAGAATAATGAATGAAGAATAACGAATAACGAATAAAGAATAAGGAATAACGAACAACGAATAATGAATAAAGAATAACGAATAACGAATAAAGAATAATGAATAACGAATAACGAATAGCGAATAACGAATAACGAATAACACAGAATAACAGCCATTTTATATGGAATAACTCGGAATAACAGACATATTATATGGAATAACATATTATGACAGCCATTTTATATGGAATAACACGGAATAGTAGCAATTTTAAATGGAATAACACGGAATAACAGATCTGGATCCGGGTTTTAGTATCACCCATATGTATCACCATTAGCTGCCCTTGGGTAGGCCTTAGCTGCCGCTTGTGTTGGTCTTGGCTAGGCAATATATTGGCCTTGCGTAGGCATTAGCTGGGCCTTGGTAAGTTCTCGATGCCTATCCTAGGCATTGCGTAGGGTCGGCTAGACCGTGGCTAGGCCTTGGTTTGTTGTTAGCTAGGCATTAGCTAGGCCTTTAACACGTTCTCTAGGCATTACATAGGTGCTAGCTACGCTTGACTACGCCTTAGGTAGACCTTGGGTGTGCTTCTCTAGGCCAGGTGTATGACTTGAGTAGGATTGGCCATGGATTAGCTATGCCTTAGATGGGACTTAGCTAGGCATTGGCTATGCAGGGTGGGCCGTAGCTAGACAGTAAGTAGGCCTTTGCTGTGGTTTGTGTAGGTCTTGACTAGGCCATAGATTGGCCTTACCTAGGTATTAGCTAGACCTTGGGTAGTTTCTCAATGTTCTATATAGGCCAATGTCTGTCAAAGGCATAGCCAAGCCTACACAATGCCTACCTATTACCTATCTAAGACCCACACAAGCCCTAGCTAAAACGTAGCCAAGCCTAGCTAAGGCATACATATGGTCTTGCGAATCCTACTCGAGGCCTGGCTAAGACCAATGGGAGACTACACAAGGTCTAGCAAAGGTCCACCTAAGGCATACCTTAGCCCAAACATAGGGTCTAGCCAAAGCCTAGCGAAGGTAGCTTAGCCAATGACCAATAGAGACTATCAATGTCTATCTAAGGCTTACCTGAGACATAGTTACAGACTAGGGAAACCTAACCAAGGACTATAAAGGCCTCCAAAAGGCCTAATCAAGCCCGCCCAGTGCATGTCTAATACCTAGACAAGGCCTACACGGGCCCTATGTAAGGACTAGCGAACCTACCCATGGCCAAGCTAATGCCTAACTAAGTCCTACAGAAGGCCTAGCTAATGTCTAGCCAAGCCTACCCAAGGCCTATGAAAGGCATTGAGGACATACCCAAGACCTAGCTAATGCCTAGGCAAGACCAATCTATGGCATATCCAAGATCTACACAAGCCGCAGCTATGGCCTACCCAATGCCTAGCTAATGCCTAGCAAATGACTACCCTTGCCTACCCATGTCATAGGAAAGGCCTGGAAATATACCCAAGGACTAGCTGTTCTCAAGGCAAGGTCTACTACGGTCTAGCTAGCACATACACGAGCACTAACTAAGGACTAACCAATCCTACATAAGTCCTATATGTAGCCTACCCAAGTCTTTCCAAGGCGTCGCTAATACCTACCCAATGCCTAGCTAAGACAGTGTCTAGCCTACAGAGGTCCTACCCTTGGCCTAGAGGAGACTAGCCATGGCCTAGCTAAGGTCTAGGCAATGACTATCTAAGGCCCGGGGAGACTACCAATGTCCTAGCTAAGGATTGCCCAATGCCTAACCAATGGCTACCTAAAGCCTACGAAAGGCCTACCTAAGTCCTAGCTGAAACATGGCGACGCCTACCAAAGGTCTACCTAGGGTCTAGCCAAGCCTACACGGGACCTTCGTAAGGACTAGCTAACCTATATAAGGCCTAGCTAATTCCCAGCTAAGGCAAAATCAACATCTAGTTAAGATCGAGCCAAGGACAAGCTAATGTCTAGGCAAGGTCTACTCAAGACCTAGTTAAGACCTACACAAGCCATAACCAATGACTAACCAAGCCTACACAAGTCATACAGGTAGCCTAGCCAAGCATATCCAAGGCATAGCTAATGCGTAGCCAAGATCTAGCTATGACAAATCGAAGCCTACAAAGACCTAGCTAAGACCTACCAATGGCATACCAAGGCATAGTCAAGACTACAACATCTAGATATGGCCTAGTGAAGCCTATCCCGTACCTAACTATGGCCTAGCGAAGACTACGCAACGCCTAGCTAAGTACCAGAAAAGACTACCCAATGCCTATCTAAGGCTTAAGCAAGGATTATCGAAGGCCTAGCCAAACCCCGCACAATGCCTATGTATGGCCTAGAGAACATAACCCAGGTCTAGCTAATTCCTATCAAGGTCTAACCAAGGCCTAGCTATGCATCTAGCCAAGCCTACCCAATGTCCATGAATGGTAGCGAAAGCCTATCCAATGTCTAGCAAATCCTTAGCCAAGGCCTATCCAAGGTTTAGCCGGGGGAAGACTACCCAAGGCGTAGATAAGACCTAGCCAAGGCATAACTAAAGCCTAGCCAAGCATACCCAAGGCCTGGCTAAGACGTACCCAAAGCATAGCTAAGCGCACACAAGGCATAGCTATGGCATAGCCAAGCATACACGAGCCTAGATAAGTCCTACCCAAGGTCTGTCTAAGGACCATTTGAGACTACACAATGTCAATCTAAGGCTTTCACGATGCGTCGCTATGGTCTAAGGAAGCCTACCCAAGGACTAACTACGGCCTAAAAAGTTCTAGCCAAGTCTACCCAAGGTATAGCTAAGATCTAACAAAGCCTAGAGCGTCTAACCAATCCTACCCAAGGCCTAGGAAAGGCCTAATAAAGCCTAGCCAATGCCCATCTAAGGCCTAGCAGAGCATACACAAGGCCTAGATAAGTCCTACCAAAGGCCTAGCTAAGGACCAGACGAGACTTCCCAATGCCTACCTAAGACGTATCCGAGTCATATCTAATGCCTGGAAAACCTACCCAAGCCGTAGCGAATGCCTAGGTTAGGTTTATCCACAGCCAACTCAGGTCTAGCCAAGCCTACGCAAGGCCTAGATAAGTCACATAGATCCAAACTCACGGGGGGTTGGACTGGACGGGATGGGCAGGGCCAGGTCGAGTCGCGTCGAGTCGGGTCGGGTCGGGTCGGGTCTGATCGGGTCGGCTCGGCTCTTAGCTTAGCCTGTTACTCTTCGAAAATAGAAATAAACAATTAGTATTGACCGACTAGATGTGCTATCGAAAAAGATGGGCTTAACTTAGAAGCCAACAGAAGATTACCGGCTACAAATATTAAAGTAAGATGGAGGCATGGAAAAAGACAATCGTCACGGAACTTCTATAAACATGTCCTTCTAATCTTATAGCTTCAGGACGACATTAAATGCGTAGATTCACACCAGAATGCTTGAAAATCAAATTGCTAAAATGGTATACTGCTATATGCTTAGAATGTGCACGTCAATGTAATAACACTAAATAAAACTTAGAATATGATGACTTCATTTGTTATATACACCTGTGCAAAAGTTAAGCACCACCCTATTGTTACGCACATGCGAGGGTATATTCATGTGCTATGAAGAAAGCAATAGCATAAACATTTATGCACCCATCCATCTTAGTGCAAGAGGTAATAATGCAACTAGAGGAGTGCTGATTATGATGGTGGGGAAACACTGTATGTTTTTGTTTGAACTTGAAAACGAGGCCTGAATATGGTTACGTTGACACAACTGACAACTATTGCTCTACAGTTGACACACGTGGCTAGATTGTCATTAATGGTGTCTGAAAACGAAGTTTAACATCTGTGCACGAGTTTGAGACTGTCATTATTAATACCGGGTATATCCACCTTGTGCCTGGATGACGGCCTGGACACGACGTCTCATGCTGGTCACCAACCGACTGATACGCCATTGTGGTATTCGTTGCCATTCAAGATGGAGTGCGTCTGTTAGTTCCTGTAGGTTCTGCACAGGAGGATCCCTCCTTCTCACCATGTTTCCCAGAATGTCCCATATATGCTCAATAGGGTTCATGTCAGGGCTCCTTGCTGGCCATGGTAGGGTTTCGATGGCATTCTGGCGGAGGTATTCATGCACAGCTCTAGCACGATGTGGTCGGGCGTTGTCATCCATGAATATAGGGTGGGTTCCAGGTGCATGATTTACAAAATGAGGGACCACAACTCTATCCAGTATGGAATCTTGATATCTTTGTCCATTTAGTGTTCCAGGTACAGTCAACAGATCCAGCTTACAATCAAATGAGATGCACCCCCATATCATAACGGAACCTCCACCAAATGGAACTTCTTCCATGATGTTACGTTGGTCGTACGCCGTGCGTCTGGACCTCCATACACGAGTTCGACCATCTGTGGCATGAAGCAGGAACCGACTTTCATCGGACCAGTGTACCCGTCTCCAGGATCTCATGTTCCAGTGTCTTCTTTCGTTGCACCACCTCAGACGCTCCTCTTTGTGGTGTGCTGTGAGGAGAGGACGTCTGACAGGTCTCCTAGCTTTCATGCCAGCAGCATACAGTCTCCTTTTGACGGTAGACATTGACACTCTATTGCGCATTTCCCATTGCTGGCTGAGCACTCTGCTGTTGGTGAATGGAGATCTCCTAACAAGGCGTACTAGGGCTCGATCATCACGGGCAGTAGTCTTCTTCGGTCTTCCAGATCTAGGCCTGTCCTTCACCTCGTTAGTTTGCCCATGTTTTGCAATCAAACGACTGATTACAGTATGGTTAATGTTCAGCTGTCTGCCAATCTCTCTGCATGACATACCAGTGGTATGC
>CM067375.1:39168167-39343167 GCA_034401795.1 Chaetoderma sp. LZ-2023a | reverse complement strand
AGCACATTGGCCCCAACCCTAGCCCATGTTTAGCTAAGCTGCACCCACACGTCGCCGTGTTGGGATCGATCGATCCCTGCAAGCCCTGACTATCAATTTCCAGAAAACCTATACAGGTAAGCTATTAAATATTTTGAAAAAAATTGTTTGACTGGGTGATGTTGTATGTCAGCAACAGCGCCAGTCAAATTAGTTCCAAGATATTCAACAGAATATCTATTAAATTGTAAAGCCATACAATTCGTACAACAACTCTTATTCCGTCTTCAATTATGCGTTCGTAACATACTTATCCACGCCAGTCATGACGTCATAATGAGGTCATTGATTTTGATTTTATTCTACACGTCATGTAGTTAATTATGACGCCATATTCTGGATGTATAAACGGGAACGTGCATTAGCTCCCGGGGGATTTCAATGCCTAAGTTGAGTTAAGGGTGGATATTGCATCTTTTAGACGTAAGAAATACGAAAATGGAAGGTGTCAATGTTTTGGACCCATTAATGACCATGCCCTCAATGAAACATGTCTTCAGTTATGTACTCCTTCAGAAACCTAACGACCCGCCCAAAACCCCAGAGAAACTAATAACAAATCAGCCAGCTATTATCTCTAAGAGTTCATTGCCTGATAATGACCAAATCCTCTCTGACATCACACCTCGTAATGACCCTGTTCCCCTCCAGTTAAGCCCAGATTAAGACCATTTTCTATTCAAAGATGGTAACGATAGTGGTGATCCATGTAAGAACCACAGAAAGACAATATTTTGAAGGTGCCATCAGATCACCAAGATTTGGAAAAGACTGATAAGGGGAAATGTGATGTCAATATAGGCTGCAACAAACTCTCTACGTACCATTGTGAAAGAGACTAAAATGAACACAATGCACAGCGAAGTAATTGCACCTCTATTCAAGCAATCTCCACCTGAGGTCGCTACTCTGTATACAGTCCTTATGCTGACACGGAATATAACCGCTGACATTGTTGAGCTAGGAAGACTGTCATCACGCTTGATCTTGACATTTACGAGCGTGCTCTCAAGATAAAGCAGTAAGTAGGCAACACCATTTGGGCGCTACGTGCTGGCCAGTTGCATGTATGCTTCGCTGCTCTGTGCGCTGGTGATTTGCATATATGCTTCGCTGCTCTACATGCCCTGCACAGTTCAGCGAGGGTAATGGATTTGACCTGGTAGATAACGAGAAGGCTACCTACTCTCTGGCAGCTTTACGAGACATACGAGCTATCACCACTGGAAGTTGTGACCGCCTTTGCCTGCTTATACATGAGGTTTGCTGTTGTTCTGGAAGTGGACCCACCTACCCATCACGAGCTAAAAATGTGTCCACATGTTCGTGAGCACAAATCAGTTCATGTCTTTGAACACATACAATCCCACTACAGTCAACACATATAAGAGGGTACGAACACACTCGTAGCTGGAGACCTTGATAATTCACCGTTCCAGAGTATCCATCTTCATCTGACGAAATATGACGTCATAATCAGCCAAGCGGCGTGTATGATGACGTCATAATGAATACGTCATAAATGATTCTATTTGTCCGGTTTTTAACTCTTAATAGCTTACCTGTATAGTTTTCTGGAAAGTGGTAGTAGATCGATCCCAACACGAGCGAGGTGTGGGCGAAACTTAGCTAGGGATGGACGGGGCATAGCTAAAATGGAAAGGTCCATTTGCTGACCGGCTATGCAGTACAAGCGGAAACTCTACTTCATCTCATCCACTTCTGTTGGCAGAATAATTGGGTTTCATTGTACGTACTGTGTGGGAAATACAAAGCCGGGAGAGGGCCTCATTGCATAAATTTGCTAGGTGACATCAAGAAAGCAGGACTCGGTACACTCAAGCCAAGAATGGACCTGAGGAAGCTAAGGATTTCGGCTGTAGACAAGACTCAGTAGGCAAACGCGAAGAAGGACTGATTGCAGCTGTAGGGTGTTTCTACTACTACAGCTGCAGAATACAGTAATCATACATACATACTGTGTGGGAAACACCTACATTGTTAGCATTCCGTAGAGGAATGCGAAAGGACACACAACGTGCACGGCGTTTGTTGAGAACAGGATGTTGACAGACTCAATGACCTCCATATGGGATACAATGAAAAGAATTGGAATCGGAGACCCATTCCACATGGATGGCTAAACAGATGTTTTGCATGAGAGATCAGGTCACCAGGCTGTGTGACACGTGTGGCAGCCTCTTCCTCGTGATCCAGCAGTCTCGAGGGGAGTTGTTTCCCGAGGCTTCCATTAACCATCGCTGACTATACAATGACAGTAATATCAAAATCATTGTTTTTGAATGTTGTTTTCTGAGGCTCCCATTAACCATTGGTGACTATCTAATGACAGTAATATCAAAATCATTGTTTTGAATGCTGTTTTCCTAAGCTTACATTAACACTTGTTGACAATCCAATGACAGTAATATCAAAATCATTGTTTTTGAATGTTATTTTCAGAGGCTTCCATTAATCATCGCTGACTATACAATGACAGTTATACCAAAATCATTGTTTTTAAATGCTGTTTTGCGAGGCTTCCTTTAACCATCGCTGACTAGACAATGACAGTTATACCAAAATCATTGTTTTTTAATGCTGTTTCTCGAGGCTTCCATTAACCATCGCTGACTATACAATGAGAGTAATATCAAAATCCTTGATTTTGGATGCGGTTTTCAAAGGCTTCCTTTAACCATCGCTGACTAGACAATGACAGTTATACCAAAATCATTGTTTTTGAATGCTGTTTCTCGAGGCTTCCATTAACGATCTGTGACTATACAATGAGAGTAATATCAAAATCATTGTTTTTGAATGCTGTTTTCCGAGGTTTCCATTAACCATCGGTGAGTATAAGTAAGACCAAAATCATTATTTGCTATCGATGGATCACTGCTCATCCCGGTAGATAGCAGACAGCATCATGTACACAGTTGAGGCTCGACCTGTTACCCCTCGAACCCCTCTTAGGAATTCAGAGCAAATGTAAACTGATAACACTGATGTAGATATATGGGGGACATCTGGGAGACTTAGGGGCAGGAGCGATGTTTGATCAAATTAATCTCAGCGACAAACTTGAGGTAATTGTTCTTGATGCGAGGATAGTCTTACAATGCATGAAGAAAATGCCAAGAATGACACACATTTCTCATCTCAACACGGCGATCGTACAATGAATCATTCAGCTGATGAAGGGATATGTAGAGGATCGAGTGCTATTCGATTCGTACAGGAAGCTATTTCTAAAGAACAAAACTCGAGCCAAATGAGCTGAGAAAAACAGTATGCAATGGAATTCAAGGCCCACAATCAAATGAGCATCAGTCTTAATTAAAGAACTATTATCGAACTCAAAAACAAGATCTCATCTTACTGAGTGAGACTCTCTTGAAGGCGTTTGGAGAATTCAGAGATGACCTGATGGTGTCATATCGAGACCAAGTAATGTCGAACCGGCCTGGCCTAGTACCATGAGGAGGCTGACACAATGGTTCGTCAATATGTGCTTGATATCGCGCGAGAGTCAAAGCTCAAGGGCATTGATGTCTGGTCTCAGGTTACCGAGGGTCTTATAATATACTTGACCTGACAGCGCAAGGGCACGTGCGTGCATTTACAAGGCCCCTTCTCTTAATCGGAAAGGTGGTGAAATATAGAGCAATCGATGTGCGTAACTGGGTTATAGCAATCGGACTTAAGAAATCAAGGGGATTTGGTTAGCGAGTATCATTTTACTCGTGCGAACATTCACCAAGCTAACTATATGCCAATCGTACATTTTCCAAAAGCTTTCTCCATTTGAACAGAGTGGATGGGAAATCGCATTCGATGGTGGATATGTTTCAATGAAATGCCTGAATAAACCAACAACCCAAGCTGTCTTTGAACATGTAATGTGTTGCTGGCTTTTCTTTGCAAATTGACCTATTGTTCTTGCCTACAAACGGCCTCACTCTGTATAGGTGTGAAGATTGCTTGACTTCAGAATTTATCATGATGGCGATGACACTTTGTGAAAAAATGTGTACCTTCCACTACCAACTGTTAATTGACCTTTCCAGTTTATCCATCCATCACCTGACGTCATATGACGTCATAATCAACTACGTGACGTGTAAGATGACGTCATAATTAATTGTGGCATGAATGACACGATTTAGTCCGTCTTTAACGATTAATAGCCCGACACTTCGTCTGAATTGTATGTCTTTACCATTTAATAAACATTCTTCTGAATATTTTGAAACTAATTTGACTGGGCACTGTTGCTGCCATAAGCAGCAACAGCACCCAGTCAAATTAGTTTCAATATATTTAGCAGCTTACCTGTATAGTTTTCTGGAAATTGATATTCAGGAAGTTCGGGGATCCATCGATCCCAACACGAGTGAGGTGTGGGTGGAACTCAGCTAGAGATGGACGGGGCATAGCTAAACCTGGAAAGGACCTGCCATTGCCAATGTTTGTGTGGAGATTAGAAATAGATGTGGCTTATAGTTCTAGGGATGCAAAGTTAAGAGAAACATGTTCCGGGGATTTCTGGGGACAAGGTCATACCTTAGCCTCGAGATAAATATATACATGTAGACCTTGAAATTAGAGCGTGACCTTGACAATAGACGGCCTCGGAACATGTCACCTTGGATTACGCATCCTAAGAACTACCCCTTTGCATAATTATATCAAGTTATGTGGCTGAGCGTGTAATTCCGTAGGAATTTGATGCATACATTGAGCTAGGGTGGATATCGGATCCCCTGTTTTCTCCCACCCACTTTCTAAAGCACAGTCCCCCACCCACACCTCATTTGCCGCACATACGCCCACCCACCCACGCATGCACGCGCGGTCACACATCACTATCCTCGCTCTCATGTGTCCTTCTTATCTGCCCGCACCATTGGCATGTACACACAACTATTCGTCTATGGGTGAATCCGACATATCACTCAAGTATATGAGGTCATAATCATTTACGTCACCTGTAGGCCGAGCTTACAATCAAAATGCATAGTGAATTACGTATCTCGCTGCGATATGCACGTTGAAAACTCCGTCACGTGCACGAATTAAATGTCTCTGATGGATTTACTATTTAATAAACATTCCGTTGACTATTTTAAAACTAATTTGACTTGGAGCTCTTGATGCCATTGGCACCAACTGCACAAAATCAAAAAAGGTTTTAAATTAAAAATGAAATGATGAGAATTCAGGGTTCATGGAATATAAATTGACCCCATCACGTGCAAAACGTTGGCGGATCTGAGGTAGAAACGGGCGGGGCATGGATAGAAATGGATCCTTCTATTGGCTTGTCTATTTACAGGCTATCACAATGGAGGAATCCAGTTTTAAATATGCCCCGCCCATCTCTAGCTAACCTCCACCTACACTTCCCCCGTGATGGGATAGGTCGACCCGTTCGTGACAAACCTAAATAGATCATTCATGACATAATTGATTATGACATCAGCCTCCTCGTCAAATAGTTGAGTATGACGTTATATGATTGACTGAGAAACTGGAATCCCCCATTAGCTGACGATCTGTGAGACAACCCAATTAATAACTTAATAAATACCTGAGGCTGAAGAAATGTTCTCGCTGAAGAAGGGCAGGGCTCGGTACACTATTTCCTGTAGTATGATGCCAAAACTGTAGACATCCGCTTCCGGTGTGCCTCGCGGGCCCGACAAATTATCACGCAGCATCTCTGGTGCGGTCCATAATAAACCTAACAGGGCACAATTACAAGAATGTCAGATGATGATAATCATGATGATGATGATGGTGTGATGATGATGATGATGATGAGTATTATGATTTACGTGTCTGTGCGTGCGTGCGTGCGTGCGTGCGTGCGTGTGCGTGTGCGTCCATACGCGTGTCTGCATGCGTGCGTACGTGCGTACGTGCGCGCGTGCGCACGTGTGTGCGTGCACGCGTGTGTGTGTGAGTGTGAGTGTGTGTGTGTGTGTGTGTGTGTGTGTGTGTGTGTGTGTCTGTCTGTCTGTCTGTCTGTCTGTCTGTCTGTCTGCGCACGCGTGTGTGTGTTGTGTGCGTGCGTGCGTGCGTGCGTGCGTGCGTGCGTGCGTGCATGCGTGCGTGTGTGTGTGTGAGCCTGCGCTCCCGTGGAGCCGTGTGCGTATTTATCTCTATGTCTGCGCCAGTGCGGGTATAAGCGTAGGCGTGTGTCTCCTGACACCATATACAAGTACTCACGCTTGTATAGTTCGTCCTCCTCTGTATCTGTTTCTACATCATGTTGGAGACAACATGGGTCGAAGTCTGTGATTTTCAGGACCCATCTGCTATCTAGTAAGCAGTTGGTAGATTTCAGCTTACCATGTGATCTGATGGGCGAGTCATGAATGTACGCCATGCCCTGGTCATAAAGTTCACAAATAATGAAGAATTAACAACTTCACACATTGATACAAGGCATTGAAATTTCGTTGTCGGAAATTGTTTTAATTTCATCCAAAATGAATGGAATGTTCAAGCGTTATTAGGTTTGGCATTAGTAAGATTAGCTGATGAAGCTAACTAGCTTATCACGCGACTGTTGATCGAATGCACACTTTGTATGGAAAGTCAATTGAGGAAGCCAGTGTTAGCTATGCCCCGCCCATCTCTAGCTAAACTCCACCCACATTTTGCCGTATTTGGATCGATCGATCCCTGAAGTTCCTGACTATCAATTTCCAGAAAACTATACCGGTAAGCTGTTTGAATATTTTAAAACTAATTTGAATGGATGGTGTTGCCGCCTATGGAAGCAATAACGCCGAGTTAAATTAGTTTTGAAATATTCAGCAGCATCTTTATTAAATAGTAAAGACACACAATTCGTAAAACAACGCTTAGTCCTTCATCAATTAAGAGTTGGTGACGAACTTGATTGTGATTGTCATTGACTATGACGTCATCCTACATGTCACGTATTTGATTATAACGTCATATGATTGATGGATAAACTAGAAAGGTCCTTTTTAAGTTTCAGCATGATCAAAGTAGAGTAAGCTGCTCATCAACAAATGTTTATTGGTGCTATTTTTTCCTGCCTTTATGGTCTTCCCATATTATCAACAATCATGATTATATTTCTGCTAAACGATTGGTGGGAATGAATTGTGTAACCGTGCCCCCGAGCTGTCTTCTCGTGGTGTTGTTGCTCTCGGTCTGTCAGATCGTGGTCGGTCATTAACATGTCCAGTTTCCTGCTCACGTTGGTGGAACCGCCCATTGCATTCCGGTATCTTCATGTGCGAGTACGTGCATGTGTACGTGCGTGCGTGCGTGCGTGCGTGCGTCCAACCATGCGTTTGAGTATTTGTGTATCCGGCCGTGCGTTTGAGTAATTGTGTGTCCGGAGTTGCATCTAAAAACCTGCTGCTCCCAAGTAGTTAAAGTGTGTGATAGACGCATTTTTCATTGGTCCTGCTAAGTCAGATGGTTACAAGGGGGCGTGGCATGTATCAATCATATATGGTGTGCCCATAAGGGGCGTGTTCTGGTGGGCGTACAGAACACAGCCCCGTTGGGCACGTCATAATGGGTGATTATATTGATCATTGGCTATATCAATAGATGTGCGATCTGATTGGCTGAAGCGAGAGACGTGCATAAATTATAGTCAGCTATTACATAAGTTAGACGTAAGATCTGATTGGCTAAAGTGGTAGATGTGCATAAATTACAACTATCCAGTTAATGGTCCTTTCCGATTTTTAGCTATGCCTTGCCCATCTCTAGCTAAGCTCCACCACACCTTGCTCATGTCGGGATCGATCAATCTCTGAACACCCTGACTATCAATTTCCAAAAAACTACACAGCTAATTCAAATTAGTTTCAAAATATTCAACAGTGTGTTCATTAAATAACAAAGAATTACAAAGACATACAATTCATGCAACGTGTCGGACCATTTGATATTTGGTGACATCTATATGGAACCCTTTGTGACGTCATGATTATGACGTCATCATACACACGCTGAGATCATTATGACGTCATACGAGGTCTGATGATTGATGGATACTCTGGAAAGGTGAATTGGCCATCGAGCAACAAGACTAGGAAAAGCAGGCGATTATGAGGCCAAATCCAATCGGCTGTTGGATAACAACACAGGTGTGATTAAGATTAATTGGCATAAATTTGGATATTTTCACAGTTAACCCACAGACCCCTCTACTTGAGCAATTTTTATTGGGCCATCTCAAAAGTAATATTATTGTGTTATTTAATTTTAATATAATTTCTAGTTAACTTAATCAAAATCTATTTTAATGATATTTACTACTTTAATGTATTATCTCGAGGACGCAGTCATCGTTGCTGTTGTTGATGTTGTTGCTATTTTAACTTGGCCCCGATTCCATATTTAGATCGCTGACAGCTGATGCCTGCCTCGTCTGTTCTATAAATTTATGCTTGAATATTAACACTAAACGCACGTGGTGTTAATGGGTGTTGTTATAAACGTATGATTGGCTTTAGTGTTCCTACAACATCTCTGAGCTTTAAGACAGCACAGGAAATGAATAATAAATAAAGTTGATCGAGTTTGAATTTTCATAGCCGATCATCGATGTGATTGATCAATTATTATCCAAAGAGGTTAATCAGCAAGAGTTTATCAATTCCTGCAAAGAAGCCGATTTTAGAGGCTATGAACTGTTGTCCCTTTAATTGGAAAAAATATGTGAAAAAATATGTGAAAAAATATGTGAAAAAATATGTGAAAAAATATGTGAAAAAATATGTGAAAAAATATGTGAAAAAATATGTGAAAAAATATGTGAAAAAATATGTGAAAAAATATGTGAAAAAATATGTGAAGGACAGGAGATAATGGAACTTCACGAACTAGTAATTAACACGCATAAGGACTCCAAAGTGAACTGCATAGCTATGAATCATTATGTGCAAAAAACTGTAAACCTTCGTGACGAAATGCAGACCATTCTCGCTTGACGTGATATCCATCCTTCAATGAAGGTATGTTTCTATTGACAAGCTCTCAGAAATTTAGAAATTTTATCAGAAGAGCAATATTATCAATCTAGTTTGAAGAGGTGTCAGTCTTGGGAAAATCTTCTTGATTGAAATTTAGCACTGTGACGCTGAAACTGTATTCTTTATGTTCGTGAATTCAACAGAGATTCCGGGTATTACTGAGAGGAAATTCTCCAGAAAGAGGTCGTGCAAGAGTTACGCATTTTCCTGACTTGATCCTACCTACAAGTCTGCGCTACATATTGAAATGAAACGTCCGAAACAAACTCGAAACTGTAACCTGAAAACAGGATAGGGCACCAGGATGAAAACCACGTGGCTGGTTAAAGTTCTAATAATGCAGAAGGGAGTGGTTATCCCAGTAATATGTGTGCTTTAGCCACTCAGAATGACAATGTGAACTATCTGCTCTTTTGCAATAAATGTCGTTTCTAAATATCTTGGGCCAATCCCTATGTCAAAGACATCCTTTGCACTGTGTAGGGATATTGAAACACGAATGAAAACTACGAACAAACGTCTTGCTAGTGTATAGACTGATACATAATGAGCGTTTATGAGCGTTTATGAATGCTTCAAGTTTCAACAATAATTTACAGATGTAGGAATTTATTTCTATCCTTCTCAGAATGAAACCCATACGGCCATAGCTGAACGTGTACAAAGAATAGTGAGAAATATTAGATAATATACTGAACCAAAAAGGTTTAGCAGCACTGAGAATATTACTGTATAAATGTTATTTAACAAACACAATAAATTGATTCAAATATATTATTTAATTGATAGGTCATTTTCCAATTTGAACAACAGTTTCTTGTTACTGTAATGCTAGCATCGCGCCTTTAACACGGCATCATTTAACGGAAGGGTCCAATTTAAGTAATGGCACTGAGCTGTCAATACCGGTTGTGACCTCCCCGCGCATTAACCACCGCCGTACATCGCTTTCTCATGCTTCGAATTAAGCGCCTGATGTCACGAAGAGGAATCGCATCCCATTCCTGGAGCAGTGCAGCTTTCAGCTCCCACACGTTATGAGGATGTGGATGGTTCTCACGCACCATACGGCCAAGAATGTCCCACACGTGTTCGATAGGAGACAGGTCCGGTGATCGCGCTGGCCAGTCCAACACCGGAACGTTGTTAGCCTCAAGGAAATCACTGGTGACCCTAGCTGAATGAGGACGGGTGTTGTCTTGCCGGAACATAAAGTCTGCATGATGCTGCATAAAAGTGATGACAACACTTCTTCACAGTAACGTTGAGCCGTTAAATTTCCGCGAATCACAATAAGATCTGTTTTGCCATTTTCATGGATTCCAGCCCACACCATGACACTGCCGCCACCGAATCTGTCGTGCTGAATGATGTTGGTTGCATCATACCGTTCTCCTAATCGTCGCCAAACCCGTTGCCTACCATCCGCCACATCCACATAAAACCTCGACTCATCACTGAACAAAATGTGGCTCCATTGTTGAGCATGCCATCGCTGATGGGTTCTTGCCCATGCAACCCGATTCTCGATGTGATGCTCTGTAAGCGGAACAGCAACAAGTGGACGACGGGCATGCAGTCCAGCATCATGGAGTCTGTTTCGCACAGTTTGTGCATGCACTGTAGTGCCGGTAGCTGTGTGCAAATCAGCTGCGGCGCAGTCTCAAACCTGTGACGTCGTGATGACGTCACTAAATAGCTGTCTTCTCGTGGTCTTGTTGCTCTCGGTCTTCCAGATCGTGGTTGGTCATTAACATGTCCAGTTTCCTGCTCACGTTGGCGGAGACGGGAAATGGTTGAGGCGTGAACATTAAAATGTCGAGCAACAGCGCGAATGCTCTGCCCAGCAGCGAGTCTTCCCATTCCTTCATGGCGATGATTTTCTGGTAGCCCTGGCAGCGGCCCATGTTCGGTAGGGTAATCTTTTAAGCGTTTTCTGTTAACGTTCGTTATCTGCTTTTTCAATATGGTGAATTTTTGCCTTTGCTACCCGCCAATGTGGGCCAGTGCATGAAAATTGCATTTTTGCATGCAGTAAGCGTGCGGCCGAGAAATGCAAGAAATGATTTGCATTTCTTCATGATCAGCGAGACATTACATTGACGAAATATACCTGCAAATTTGGTTATAAATAGACGCATAGTTTTAATACAGCAAACCAAACTTCACTGTTGCTAAACCTTTTTGGCTCAGTATAGTTATAAAATGACCAACGATATATAGATCTCCTTCGCAGGATTGTGAATAATTATCATATTTCAGTTCATTCAACAGCAGATTTGACACCAATAGCTGTAGATAGAGGAATCGAATGAATTTATCGAAACCCCTTCCAAACAGTAAAATCCAGCACTGCTAAAGGCAGCAACAGCACCCAGTCAAATTAGTTCCAAAATATTTAATAGCTTACCTGTATAGTTTTCTGGAAATTGATAATCAGGAAGTTCAGAGATTGGTCGATCCCAACAAAATTGTCCTGCTAATTGCCCTTGGCGCAGGCTGCAGTCGCGTTTCACTCATGTTAAAGGAGATTGTGATATATCGTGCTTAAACGAGTTCAGCTCTCAAGGCAAGCAGCTGAAAATCATCCCGTGTTATGATGTTTAGAAGCTCGAATATTTCAATAATCTGTATAGTAGGAGTAGTAGTAATATTAGTAGTAGTAGTAGTAGTAGTAGTAGTAGTAGTAGTAGTAGTAGCAGCAGCAGCAGCAGCAGCAGCAGCAGCAGTAGTAGTAGTCGTCGTCGTCGTCGTCGTCGTCGTCGTCGTCGTCGTCGTAGTAGTAGTAGTAGTAGTAGTAGTAGTAGTAGTAGTAGTAGCAGCAGTAGTAGTAGTAGTAGTAGTAGTAGTAGTAGTAGTAGTAGTAGTAGTAGTGGCTGTTGTTGTTGTTGTTGTTGTTGTTGTTGTTGTTGTTGTTGTTGTTGTTGCAGTAACAGTACCTTAATAATATCAAATATGAGATAGTCCTTAAAATCATTGTCCAAAATAATCCTTCTGTCTGCAAGAATGTCCTAAAATAATAAAGACATATTTCTAAAGCATATGCATATGATATACTGATCAACATGGTTGAAAATAGTAACCATACAATTTACATGGAACAACAGTTGCTATGACAATGTATCAATTAATATATTCTAGGGTTAGATATTATGGTAGTAAATGCCAGAATCATATTGACGCTATCTAATAATAATAATAATAATAATAATAATAATAATAATAATAATAATAATAATAATAATAATAATAATAATAATTTATGTATATTAATATGAATATGCATATATGTATATTAGCATATGTTCTCTATTTTAAGCTTTAGAATAAACAGGAAACTGGGGCAGTACATCATGCCCACCTGTAAGCTTCCACGAGCACAGTGCTGGAACAGCATACATACATTTGGCCAGTCAACACATGCACCTACAAATGGATTGATGTTCTCGTGATTCAATCGCTTTATCTAAATAATAATAATAATAATAATAATAAAAATAATAATAATAATAATAATAATAATAATAATAATAATAAAGGTGGTGGTGGTGATGGGTCTGGTGGTGGTGGTGGTGGTGGTGGTGGTGGTGGTGGTGGTGGTGGTGGTGGTGGTGGTGGAGAACGACGACGACGACGACGACGACGACGACGACGACGACGACGACGACGACGACGACGACGACGACGACGACGACGACGACGACGACGACGACGACGACGATAACGATGATGATGATCTCTACTGTTCCTGAAGGGTAAGAATAATCCCTTTATCACTGTATTGTGATCTGGGTGTAAATATTGCTACATTACCTTACGGCCGAGATTAATAATTAAAGTTTATTTGAACTTGAATACTGTACCTCTTGAAATTCAATTTGGTCCTCTCTCTTGATGATGAGCATAGACTGGCGCACGCGCTTGACATGTACCCTCTGACCTCTGTAATGAACAGCCTTACACAACATTGAATGGACATAATTAATTGTATTATCCATTCGAATATCATAGGACCGAATAAGAACAAGGACAAATGATCCAATATCCGTGTCGTTGCTACCGCTGTAAGGTCAAACGTGTCTGTCTTGGGAACAATCTTGCTGAAAGCCGTCATTGCTGAGTTTTAGATTTTGACTGCGAAATTGGCATACGTCTTCGAGACCCCACAGACACACAGCTACCCAACTTCGGAAAAGGTCACCCCATTAGAGTTATTGAGAATTGCTTCAAAAATGAAAGCAGTTGCATTTTAGCCTTTGGCGATGTGTTCGGAACGACATGGGTAAGCTTCCACCCATGTTTGGAGAAGATTGCACTAGTAGAGCCAAAGTTATTGAAAAATGTGGAAAAATTTATATTTTAAAGATTGCTGCGAAAGGTGTTTGCTGTTGCGTTTTTGACTCAAAACTTGGCACGCGTGCTCGCGACCCCGCGGTCATGCTCTCGCCATAGTTTGGAGATGATTGCACCAGTAGATGACGCGTTATCGAAGAATGCGTAAAAATGTCTATTTTGAATGGTTGCTAAAAGCTGTTGTTGTTGTTGTTGTTGTGCTTATTTGCTCGCGACCCTATGAGCATGCCTCGCTCCAAAGTTGGAGAAGATCTTTCCAGATGAACCAGTGATATTCCAAAATAAAAAAGGAACAACAACAACAGCAGCAGCAACAACAACAACAACAACAACAACAGCAGCAGCAGCAGCAGCGGCGGCGGCGGCGGCAACAACAACAACAACAACAACAACAACAACAAAAACCAGCATCCAATGCTCTCGTATGTATACACAATTTTAATAGCCATTTATACAATGTAGTTGAAATACAATCAAAATCCGTCTCCCACATTTATATTGTGCGAGCATGTAGTAAGCAATAAGCAAGAAATGCGAATTTCAAAACGCGCTAAACAGGAATTTTCATGTCAACATTTTCAATTCCCGTAATCTATAAGCTAACTGTATCTACGTCACTCCAGTTACAGCTAGCATAGGCCTGCATAGAAATCAGTATTAAACAAGGCAGATATCGAAAGCGGTGTCGCCGTAATTACCATTAGTACACGTGATATTAGTACGCTGATGCAGGACAGAAGCAAAACCCTTACTTCGGAATGCTCGTTCCTATGAAGGTACAGACCTCAATTCTGATCATAAGCCAGTCATTACACGCCTTCAGAAGAACGATCTGTATATAATGTATAAACGTAATACCAGGCAAGAGGGTCGAATCACTTACACCCCACCAAGCTCATCAGCGGCACTGACACTCAAAAAGGCCCTCGGGGAGTAGATAGCTAACATCGACGTCAACTCCGATCCAAATGATTCCCTAACCAAAATACTGAAATCTATGGAATCGTCAGCTACCAGCCCAATAGGTGTTCTTAGAAACAACCGAACTAGGTATACTGACGACAGTCTAGTAGTAAAACTGTCAGCAGAGCAGAAAGCATTATGGCCGCACATCTATCAAAGTGGCCAAAGTGAGGGCCGCACCAAAATACGCCGGGAGCGCAATAACATTCTGCGCCACATTAGCGAATGCTTAAAAGATCTTGCTATTCAACAAGCAGACCCCATAGCAGATGAAATCACTGCCATGGATGACTGTCATAAAATGTTTCTGGCAGCCCCGAAGCTCATGCCTCTATTTCAATTTCCCAACTTAAAAAATTATATTAATTCATATGTAATGAAATCATCATATGTTAAGATTTATTTCGTTTCATTACACAGAGGCACACAATTTAAGCTTATAAAAGTATACGATTTTAACAATTTTATTTTCAAGCATTCTGGTGTGAATATGCACCTTTAAAAATATTCAACAGATTTCCTGTAAATTTACCTCGAAATTGAGACTGTTAATGCAAGGTCTAAAGGGGCAATGCACCTGTCCAGTTTATCCATATGATCATATGACGTCAACGACGTGACGTGTAAGATTACCTCATAATCAACTACAGCATGAATGACTTTAGTCCGTTTTAAGCGCTTAATAGTACGAATTGCATGTCTTTACTAGTTAATAAACATTCTGTCGAATATGTCGAAACTAATTCGGCTGCCGCAGCAACAGCACCCAGGCAAATTAGTTTAAAAATATTCAACAGTTTACCTGCATATTTTTCATGGAGTTTCGGGGATCTAGCGATCCCAACACGAGCGATGTGTGGGCGGAGCTTAGCTAGAGATTGGCGGGTGCATAGCCAAAACTGGAAAGGTCCATTCATATTCTGGATTCTCAAGGCAATGGGTGAATCAAATCTGTCAGTCAAGTATTGACGCAATAATCAACTACGTCACATATAGTTTGACGTCACAATCGTAATTGACAGAAATACTCCGCCATGAACCTGGAATAGTCCGTCAAGTTATACGATATGTATGTCGTTACTGTTTAATAACGATTCTGTTCAATAGTTTGAAACTAATTTGACTCGACTCTGTTGGTGCCATAGTTTCCAAATATTCAACAGGTTAGCTGCATAGTTGAATGAAATTGCGATTCTGGGAATTCAGGATTGAATGTATATAAATCGATCGCAAGAGGCGCAAAGCTTGGGCGGAGCTTTGCTAGAGATGGGCGGGCTATAGCTAGAAATCGATTCATCCATTGTCCAATTGAGTTATCCGATCTATAACTCATGTATATCACGTCATAACCAATTACGTCATATGTAGGTTAACTTCACAATACATACAATGACAACCTTTCAAGCTATCATCATTTACACTCTACCTACATTTGTAGTTCTGTCAGTTCTTACTGTCTCGGTACAGGAGGCGCCATGGTCCATGAACTGCAGATCTAAATAATTAATCCGCCACAGCATTAGCTGAAGTTCTCTTTCGCATTTGCGCCGTCTATAAAACACAGAAGCACAATGCTTATGACCACGTTAATTAATTTAATTAACTATGTAGTGTAGTTGAATTGTGGCAGTCGCCATTTCGTATCAATTTCTTATTGTTTAACATATTATTTCTAATTCTTTTGTGACATTTTTGATAATCATCAATTTGTATCGGGTTATAGAGGAACGTGTTAAATTGTCAACATGTCATAAAGTTACAGCCCCTTATTTTAATTAGTGAGGTCTAGATAGACCTCAACAATGAACCTTTCCAGTTTTAGCCATGCACCGCTCATCTTTAGCTAAGCTCCAACCACACTTCGCCGTGCTGGGATCGATCGATCCCTAACCTCCCTGTCTATCAATTTCCAGAAAACTCTGCAGGTAAGCTGTTGAATATTTTGAAACTAATTTGACAGGGCACTGCTGCTGCCATATAAGATGTTGAATATTTTGAAACTAATTGGACTGTGTGCTGTTGCTGGCAATGACAAAATCTTCAACAGCATCTTTTTAAATGGTAAAGACATATTATCCGTACGAAAACGCTTATCCTTCATCAATTAAGAGTTGGCGACGAAATTGATTGTGATTACCATTGCTTATGACGTCATCCTACATGTCACGTAGTTGATTATGACGTCATATGATTGATGGATAAACTGGAAAGTTCCTTTCTACGTTTCAGCATAATCCGGCATTAATAAAGCGCTCGTGGCGTCATCCCACACGCCAGGCAGTTGATTACGACGCCACTTGATTGACTGAGATACTGGAAAGTTGCATTAAAATAAGGGACTGTAACTCTATGGCATGTCAACACGATTGACACCAACCTGATAGACACTGAATTAATTACGGTTAGAAGTAATATATTAAACAATAAAAAATGAGCCACAAATGCATTCCCCACGGGATTTCAAGCATCACGTATGTTTCAATACATCGACAAGAGGCCCAATGGATCTGTATCGCTCACCGGGAACATAGCCATTTCAACTGAATTCTATTGATCGATGGCAGACATGATTTCTAATGTATTAGCTTCCATTGAACAAACGTCAGTGGCCCTTAGTCAATAATCATATTTTCAAAATTTCGGCCAAATCCTTTCAGCGGTTTGGAAGACGTCGTTTTTTCTGAAATGGAGGTAATCCAAGATAGCTGCCAAAGCATTTCGTCAATCAAGTTCCCTTGAACAAAGTTGGTGCAGCTGCTGCAGCAGATGATGTTTTGTGAATTTTCGAAACAACATCCAAAGCGGTTTCAGAGAAGATTTTGAAGACGTTTCTGAAAACCGGCTAAAATCCAAGCTGGTTGATAGGCACATTGGTTGATAAGCTTACTTTGAACACATATGGATCACTATGAGCCAAATATGTCCTACCAAATTCATCAATTGGCGAATGGGACTTGTTTAACAGGGACCCGAACTATACGCAACCAAATCATCAACTGGTTCTCGCGAAGAGATTTTATATTTTCTATTGCTTTAATGCAAGAATTTTTTGCTGGACATACAACTTATCTGACAGTCTCGAAATTGGCAAATTTTAAATCACCATGCCCAACATTCGCCTTCAAAATTATTCAAATAAAAACATCCAATATGACTACCAAACACACTATATTTGGATTGGTCCACGGCGGCCATGTTTTTGCGTATCAACGTCCCTTGAACAAAGTTTAAATGACTGCCGGCCAAATTGGCAAATCTGATTCCTTTGAACAAACTTGGATCTCTATGCCCTAAGGAAGCTTACCACCAAATATAATTTTAATCGGACCAGGGGTTCTTAAGAAGACGTCATTTAAAAGAAAAGACGGACGACTGATGGACGGATGGACGAATGGCAAGACAGACGATGGGCAGACAGATAATGGACGGTATGAGCTCACTTGGCCATTCTGGACATGTGAGCTAAAATCTACAAGCATCATAACTCTAGATTTCTTAGGATGTATTCACTTCACGTGCATTTCCCTAAGAGATATCAATAAGGGCCTTTTAATTTTAAGCTATGCCCCGCCCATCACTAGCTAAGCTCACCTCGCCGTGTTGTGATTGATTGATCCCCGAATGCCCTAACTATAAATTTCCTTAAAACTATACAGGGAAGCTGTTGAATATTTTGTTACTATTTTGACTGGGTTCTGTTGCTGTCTATGGCAGCAACAGCGTCCATGCAAATTAGTCCAAATATTCAACACAATATTTATTAAATAGTAAAGCCATACAATTTGTACAATAACGCATAGACCGTCTTCAAATATGCGTTCGTAACGTACTTTTCGACGTCAGTCATGACGTCATTCATTATGATGTCATTCTACACATCACGTACTTGATTATGACGCCATGTGATGGGTGGATGCTCTGGAAAGGTGAATTAGCTAACATGCCTATATTTGCCAAATTTCGTTTTAAACCATCAGCAGATATGGACACGTGCTTCTATTGTTAACGAACTGGTGGATGGAAGGTCATAGCGTCCCGCAAATGACCATCATACAGAAAAAAAGATATCATCCGTTTCCATTCCCAATAAACTATATAATGGACCTTTACACTTTTATCTATGCCCCGCCCATCTCTATCTAAGCTCCACCAATACCACGCTCGTGTTGGGATCAATCGATCTCTGAACTCCCTGACTATCAATTTCCAGAAAACTATGCAGGTAAGCAGGTAAGTGTTTTAATATTTTGAAACTCATTCGACTGGGTGCTGTTGCTGGCTATGACATGTTTATTAAATAGCAAAAACGCATCGGCGTATTAAGCTTTAAAGACGGACTTTTTGTAACCATTCATGACGTCATGATTATGACGTCAGCCTACACGTCACTTATAGTTGATTATGACGTCATGCAATGGAGAGATAAACTGGAAAGGTGAATTCGACTAGCATGGATGCCATATTATGCTAAATTATGCTTATCGAATATTTTTAAGAGACCTTTTTTTAAATTCTGCTGCTCTACAAACGCCTTCTATATACAGCATAAATATTATATACGAATACCAATATGCTTACCTGACAAAAAATGCGATCATTGCTCCCACAATTGCCACAGAAAGAGCAAAGCAGACGCCAGCCAATGCAAACTTGTAATTAACTAGAAATCAATAATACAGGAACAGATAAAAGCAACACAGTGATCAGATCTGCCATTCAATTATATGACGTCATAATCTATTACGTCACATTTACCCTGATGTCCCAATGAAAATTGACGGAGAATAATCCGTCATGGTGCTGGAAAGGCCCGCCAAGTGTAGAAATTGTATGTCTCTGTTGGATTTACTATTTATTAAACTTCTTTTGAATATTTAAAGCGATGCTAATCTCATCTCAAATGTTGTATTGCACCGATAGAATATGGTTTCCATATCATTCATATCCTGTCATATTCCCTGATCTGTATCGCAATTATCTGTTTTGTAATATCGAGTAAATGTTGACCAGTGATCGACACCATTTTGTCTCCTCAAGCTATTGTGTGTGTGATGTCATGTAAGCTCCAATGCATCACATTCTTTATTATGTAATGCTCATCCCATTGAATATTTTGAAACTAGTTTGACTGGAAGTTGTTGCTGCCATAGGCAGCAACAATTTCCAATAAAATTGGTTTCAAAATATGCAACAGCTTACATGTAGGATTGCTTTTATACCACGTTGCCAAACTATAGCTGGAGCCTCTGTGTCTGAGCGTATATACCGAGGCAGACACACTGGGGGTTTTCTGATTGGTTGAAAAGTAAATCATGACAGCCAACATAGGGTGTAGAAATGTACCAACATTTAACAACTAAATCCTGAATATCTATTCTTTTCGGCGTGATAAATAAAAGGTTTAAAATTACCTGGATAGTTTATGACCGGCGTGTTAGATCGTCTGAATAGCTATCAAAGATGGGATTAGTTATCCTTTAAAATTATTTTCACTGGGCACTGCAGGAAGTCAAATTAGGTTCAAAATAGTCAACAGCTTTCGGATATCCTGAATAGTTATATTGAATTTTAGATTCTAGGAATTCAGGTTTTAATGCTTTTAAATGGGTTCCAACACGCGGAAACAGTGGGAGGAGATTAGATAGAAATTGGAAAGGCATGGCTAGAAATGATTCACCCACTGACATGCTATATTCATCCAAGATGTTCTCAAGCTCCTTAACAATGGAGCTTTGCAGTTTATCCATCCATCATATGACGTCATAATCAACTACGTGGCGTGAGTGTGACGTCAAAATCAATTACATCGTGGATGATTCGATTTAGTCCGTCTTAAAAACGCTTAAGAGTCCGACAGGTTGTACGAATTGTATGTCTTTACTATTTAATAAACTTTCTGTCGAATATTTTTAAACTAGTTTGACTGGGTGCTGTTGGTGCCATAGCGCAGACTAATTAATTTCAAAATATTCAACAGGATCTTTATTAAACAGTAAAGACATACAGTTCGTACAACAACGTTTACTCCGTCATCAATTAAGCTTTCGTGACGAACATATCTACGTAATTCATGGCGTCGTTGATTATGACGTCATCTTACACGTCGTGTAGTTGATTACGACGTCATATAATTGATATATAAACTGGATTCCTCCATTGAGTTAAACGATCCGAATATCTAATCTTACAATAAGCATCGTGTTCACAGAGCTTGCCGCGAAATCCACACGTGGGTGTGTCCGCCGGCACCTCTCCATCAGCTGTCCGCCAAATATCTGCGTCTAGCAAACGAAATTTCTGCAAAAAACGATTTTAACTATCATATTGTAAACAACCTGATTCGATAAAGAAAACTGACACTTAGACATAATTATATAAACGCGGTCTCATGTGTGTGCTGTTAACACATTCAGTGATAATAATAATCATGTGAAAGACAATAATACAAGTCATTATCATAATTACTATAACTTTTGTCAGCGTCGTCGTCATTAGCATCCTTGTCATGACTTGCATGGCAAACTGCTCGAGGGATTGAGATTGATAATGATGGCTGGGACACAGACGATAGAGATGATAACTATAATAACTATCAAGCTGCCTCGATGACGAGGAGTGGCGACGATAACAACGACGAGGAAGATAAGGATGACGACGACGATATGTGACCATGTCGAAGGTGATGCTGATGTTTGTGGTGATAGTGATAGCTGAAATGCTGCTGGGGGTATTGATGTCGTAAATGCAATGGGGCTCGCATAGGCCAGGTCACGTACTTTTTGGTTGTTCTGCGCGCTAAGGACAACTTCCGCGAACATAGTTGATGAAATCTTCCCGGGTTTTAAGCAGAATAGGGAATAAGTTGGTTGACGATCGGCGTTCTCATCAAGGGCAACGTAACCAGACATACCTGGAAATCAAACATGACTGACGATGCTCAAATACAGGATTTCCAATGGAGAGATCAATTCACCTTTTCAGAGTATCAATCCAACATCTGACCTCGTATGACGTCATAATCATCTCGCCGCCTGTATGATGACGTGACGATCATTACGTCACAAAGGGTTCCATACATACCGTCATCAAATCTCCGACACGCTGTATGAATTGTATATCTTTGTAATTCTTTGCCATTTAATAAACATGCTGTTGAATATTTTGAAACTAATTTGACTGGGCGTTGTTACTGCCTTAGACAGCAACAGCACCCACACCACCCAGTCAAATTAGTTTCAAAATATTCAACAGCTTACCTGTGTACTTTTTTGGAAATTGATAGTCAGAGTGTTCAGAGATCGATCGAGCCCAATACGAGCAAGGTGTGGGTGGAGCTTAGCTAGAGATGGGCGGGGCATTGGTAAAACCGGAAGCGTCTATTGTGCTCCGGCCCTTTCGATCTAAGCTCCATCCTCTTTTTACGCGTGTTGGAATCGATTTGAAATTGCTCGGTAAACGAGCCAGTCATTCTAGTGTTAAATTTTCTAAAATAATCTTTTTTTTGTTCGGAAAATGGACATTTAATAAGCGAAACTTTTGGATTTTCTTCGTAATTTAGCCATTAAAGGGTTAAGTATCTAGGTGCATCGTGTTCCCATTGCGGGATAAAGGAGCACGTGTATTTATGGCAAAATTGTGGTGCAATACTAAGCGGGTCCTTTAAGCCAAGTTTGACTGTTTTCTGTGAAAGACTTATAATGGTGGTTCTGAACGGATAACGTCACACCTCAGGCCTACAGAAAAAAATTAGATAACACGTACTGCAATTTGTAACGAGGATAATAATAATTTGAATAATTTGTAAAATAATTTTTCTCTATTCTACCACATCTAGCAACGCGGCAGATGCTGCTTTTGGCGATGACGACGACGACGACGACGACGACGACGACGACGACGACGACGATCATGATGGTGTTTTGACGTCATTATTTGTTGTTCACCAAACACATTTTTAAATTTAACAATCGAATAAGCCTTTAGCACCTACAGAGCAGTAATGTCAAATTCACTAAAAAATATGAAAATATTCAGTTGAACATTTTGAACCTAATTTGACAGGTTTCAGTCAAATCAGTTTCAAAATATTCAACAGCTTTCTTGTAGTGTCGGCCTATAGTTGTCTTGAAATTGAGATTCTGCAATTGACCTTTCGAGTTTTATCTATGCCCCCCACCCCCACCCCCATATCTACCTACACTCCACCCACACATCACTTGTATTTGGGATAGATCGATCCCTGAACTCCATGACTATCAATTTCCATAAACCTATACAGGTAAGCTGTTAAATATTTTGAAACCTTTGGCAGCAACAGCGCCCAGTCAAATTAGTTTCAAAATATTTAACAGAATGTTTATTTAATGGTAAAGACATACAATTCGTACAGCGTTAAAACGGACTACATCGAGTTATTCATGACGTCATGATTGTGACACCATTTTACATGCCATGTGCTCGATTATGATGTCATATGACGTCATATGATGGATGGATAAACTTGGAAACGGTCCATTGCAAGTGTCAAAATGGTAACAAACAGGTGGACCCCGAAGTAGGTCACCACATTTTTGTCTAGCCTGCGTAGCTGAAAACGAGGCATAGGGAATACTCATTCCGTTGTTGTCATCGTCGACGGCGGCGTACGCTGGCAGCGGTGTCACGCTAGAAACTCGTTTCAATTCAACTTATTTATCAACAATGTCTCATATGATTTCAATGAAACGTTACAGCAGTTTTCTATGCAATACATGGATGCGATCTGCATCATTACTGATATGATTTTGTGAAATTTTTACTACTTTTTCACGGTTTTGGGAATTTGACTTTTGTGTTAAGGGTTCTAAATCGCCTTATTATTCAACAATGGGTCATCAGATTTGAAATAAACCTTACAGATGTGTTCTATGCAAACACAGGGATGGAATCTCCACCATCACTTGTTTGAATTTTGGTTACTTTTCCTTTTTTCAGTTTTGGACATAGAATATTTTTCACGTTTTTTTGTGTTAAGATTTTTCAATCCCGTTATTATTCAACAATGGATCATCAGTTCTGAAAGAACTCTTACAATAGAGGGATGGACTTTGCATTATCACTACTGTGAGTTTTGGGAACTTTTCCTATTTTTTCAGTTTGCTACATCGAATATTTTTTCACGGTTTTTTGTGATGGTTGTTAAATCGCATTATTAGTCAACCCTGATTCATCAGATGTCAATGAATCTTTACAGATATGTTCTATGCCAACCTGAAATGCAATCTGCATTATGCATGCTAATCTGAATATTAGGAAAATGTATTTTTTCCCCAATAATTTTCATGGTTTTTGTTTAAGATTTTTAATTTGCATTAGTAATTTATTATTCAACAATAGCTGTTAATTTAAGAAATTTTTCTATGGCGTGTAAATTGCATTACTAGTGCTTTTAATTTTCAGAATTATTCGTGTTTCTTAACAGTTTTGGACAATCAAACTGTTCACGTCTCCGCAATGCAGGCATTTTTACTGTGGACAATTTGCCAATCTACTACACTTACCTAGGCTGGTAGTGTTTGCACTGCGGGTGCAGTGTGAAGTTAGAATTTCTGGTTACGTATTAAAGCTATATATTCTCGTGGCTTCCACACTGTCTATGCAATTCACCTTTCCAGAGTATTCATCCATCATCTGACCTCGTATGACGTCATAATCAGCTCAACGCGTGTATGATGACATCACAATCATTACGTCACGAATGGTTCCATATAGACCGTAATCAAATCTTAAAAGGTCCGACAGGTTGTATGAATTGTATGTCTTTGTAATTCTTTGCTATTTACTAAACATGCTGTTGAATATTTTGAAACTAAGTTGACTGGGCCTTGTTGCTGCCTGCAGCAACAGCACCCAGTCAAATTAGTTTCAAAATATTCAACAACTTACCTGTGTAGTCTTTTGGAAATTGATAGGCAGGGTTTTCAGAGATCGACCGATCCAAACACGAGCGAGGTGTGGGTGGAGCTTAGCTAAAGATGGGCGGGGCATAGCTAAAACCGGAAAGGTCCATTACAGGCGATACATTTCACGCTTGAGTGTTCTTGTAGAAGTATGATGTGTTTTTGTTTTTGTCTAAAAGCGATTATTATTATTATTATTATTATTATTATTATTATTATTATTATTATACGATAATACCGTAAAAGCGAGTCTCTTTGGCTCGGTTCACCAATTGTCTTCCATCTCTCGGATCGTCTCCGTATTGTAGTGTTTTATTCACAGCCAATGCGTACAGGTACATGGAGTCGTACAGTACCGGGGCATAGGTGCTTACCTACAGCAAAGCAATTGCGCGAAATAGTATATGAAATATACACACATTATCTGCATTATTTTTATCGATGGAAAGGCTAAATACGAAAAATCATTTACAATGTGAGAGCTATTCTGTTGAGTAATTTGGAACTACTTTTCCTGGGAGCTGTTGCTGTCGTATGCAGCAACAGCGTCCGGTCAACATTAGTTTCAAAGGAAGGATACAACATAATGTTTATTAAATTGTGACCTGCATATCCAGGTTCCTTCCTTAAGATTTACTATCTTAAGTGCGACGAGTTAGGGACATTCTCTATGGTAAGTGAGCTTATGTCGCGATTAACGTTATGAAGACATAATTTGAAATACGAAATTGTGGTGTTAAATCTCACTTGAGTATTGTTCATGTACCATGGTGGTCCGGCCATTCTTCGTTTGTATTCTACTTGGAAGTCAAGCAACTCTCTGTCTCCAATAGCAGTTACCGCGATCTGCAAGTCAGGCGAAGAAACGTACAGATACGGAGCGAGTAGGACAAATAATGGAAAGGTACAGTGTGGTTAAACAAAATGTAATATAATATTTGCAAACTGGGAAATGTTAAATTACAATTGATGAATCCAGTTTATTGATCAATAATATGACTTCTTAATCAACTACGTCACATATAGGCGGGCGTCATAATCAATTACATCATGAATGACGCGATATAGTCCGTCACAAACGCATAATAGGCCGACAGGTTGTACGAATTGTATGTTTTTACTATGTAATAAACATTCTGTTGAATATTTTGAAAACTAATTTGACTGGGCGATGTTGCTGCCATTGTCAAATTAGTTTCAAAGTATGTAACCGCTTACCTGTATAGTTTTCTGGAAATTGAGATTCAGAATGGGTACGGATCGATCGATCCCAACAAGGACAAATTGTGGGTGGAACTTAGCGAGAGATGGGCTGGGCATGGATAAAACTGGATACCGCCATTAATATTTAAAACCTTATTATCATTGTAACAATTATTTTCTGTTTAAAATGACATATACTATGCACAGTTCTGATGTCAACATAAAATGTAACGGACTGGTACCAACAAGAACAAATGCTTCAAATGTCGAACAATAATAGAAAGATGTGAAAACTTCAAACCGGAAAAAAAATCGCCTGATACCAAATCTATTGAATGGTCAAAAGTAAAGAAATACGCTCTATTCTGTCACAACCTACAGGTAGACTTAAAGGCACTAATGTGTTTCCAGTTGAACCAGTATTTAAAGTGACACAAATCATGTTACAAGGCGTGCACTCAATTTTGACATTACTGCTTATGTAAGCAACACGTCTCAGTCAAATTAGTTTCAAAATATGTCCTCTACTCTGAAATCAGGATTCTCGTCGATTCTTGTGTATGGTACAGAGAAATTGATAACTCGATGAACTTAAGTATTTCACCAAGATATAAACAGGCTCGGACATTGGACTACCTGCTGGGGAATGTGTTGGGGGATTTTGACGTCATATAATTGACTGACAGATCGGGTTCATCTATTCATAGAAACGATCACCCATCTTAATAAACTGCCATTATTTTGGTCGCAAAGGCAAGTTGATACTCTATATGGTGTATGGATGTGGGCGTGTTTGATTGCATGTACATGTGATTTACCTGAATAACCGCTCTCATGGCATCCTGTAAATCGTCTCGACGCTCTTGATGCGGATTTAGCCAGGGCTCGGGTATCCGCTCAAAGGGTCGATATACAGGTGTCAGATACACATAATCTGATGACGTCATATTTAGCTCATGCGCGCGCAGCATTATGCGGACTTCGTCGTCATCTCGTCCGCAAAGAAAGATTACTGTAAATGGCATTAAGACAGCCAATTTTTGCACAGTAGTAGTAGTAGTAGTAGTAGTAGTAGTAGTAGTAGTAGTAGTAGCAGTAGCAGTAGCAGTAGCAGCAGCAGCAGCAGCAGCAGCAGCAGGAGTACCACCACCACCAGCAGCAGCAGCAGTAGCAGTAACAACAGCAGCAGAAGAAGCAGCAGAAGTGGGAGTCGTAGCGAAACGACTAGCATTCTATGTCTGCATCATGACCCAGATTATATACAAAATACTGGGAGAATGGAAATTGAATCGAGTCAATCCACAATTTTGAGCTTTTCGATCTGAAGTGAATTGATGCGATCCATTTTATATTTCTATTTGTATCAAAAATTTACAAAATGAGAAGGTCGAATGTCAAACTGATGTTTCATCTTACTGCATGGTTCATCATGATTCGTCGCCTGTTCCAGTGAACATTTTTTAAAGAGAGAAACATATATTATTAAAAAACTTACCTGCATGGTTACTTCAAGGTTCAAAGCGTAAACATTGAACATCAAATCAAATATTCTCTAGACCCACTAAATGAACATGAAATAGCTTCTTCCCACTGTAAAATTCGAAAACTTTCTTGGTGTGGGCACAATCTCGCGTATCCCCTGGCAAACAGGACGGCAATGATTATTCTAGGAACGCTCCAGGACCCTCACGATTACAGTTTTCCTAAACTCATTTCAAATGTTGTATTGGTGAATCCGACCTGTTGACTAAGTAGAGCCTAGCCTATATGACGTCATACTTAATTATGTCACATGTTAATGTAGGATGACGTCACAATCATAATTGACATAAATACTCCGTCATGGAGTTGGAATAGTCCATCAAGTGTACGAATTGCATGTTTTGATGGATTCACTATTTAATAAAGATTCTGTTTAAAATTGTGAAACCAATTTTACTGGGCGCTGTTGCTGCCGTAGTCAAATTTGTTTTAAAATAGGCAAAAGTTTATTTATTGAGTTACCTTCATATTGAGATTCTTGGAATTCAGGGTTCGATCGATCCCAACATGGATAAATCGTGGGCGGAGCTTAGCTAGAAATTGGCGAGGCATAGACAGAAATTGATCTTTCTATTGGGCTGATAGAGAATGGTAAATAGCTAGATTATATAGTATTGGCTTCCTGACAGTTCCCGGTGCATTCCTTTATCTATGTCATAATTGTTTGTATTTTAACACCGATTTGACACTGGACTCTATCAGCAGACAATTTGAATCCCCAGAGGATAATGTGTGACGTCAAGAAAGTGCCAATAAAACAAATTCTTTAATATGTAATGATTATCATGTTGGATATTTTAAAACCGATTTGACAGGACGCTATTTCTGCAAGAGTTTCCAGTCAAATTAGTTGCAACATATTCAACAGCTTTCCTGTATGGTCGCTGTAATACTGTTATACACCACAGATAATAAATGGCGCCTCCATGATTGGCCGTATATACCGAGGCAGACAGTACACGCTTTTTCTGATTGGTTTGAAAGTTAAGCATGGCAGCCTTCATAGACTCTTGAAATGTATCAACATTCAGCTATTATTAGTCTTAACGGGGAGAAGATTGGCCGTGGTGTTAGTGCGATCGACTGGTGATCAGCCTGCCGGGCGGCGTTCAAATCTGGTGGCTGGCGCGCAATCTGTGGAAACATAAGTAATCTCCTTCATTCCAAATTGCCTCTCTACTCCCAGGAATATACATGGTACCAGTGTAAAACTGGGGAAGTTACCAATAATAGACTGAAATAAAACCAGCTTAGATATGGTGTGAATGTGACCTGGTATCATGGACTCGATAGACGCCAATCAAACCTTCTAGGTAGTCGGGGTTGCGGTGGGGCTGGGGTGGTGGTAGTGGCTGACCAGCAATTAGTGGAAACAGGCACTCTCATTCACTCCTCGTTGCCTCTATCCACCCAGGATTATAAATGGGTACCAATAATAGACTGAAATATACATAGTAGGCGGTAGCTCAGGTTGTACCAAGCAGAGCTGTGAAACCGGCGACCCAGGGATCGCGTCTCCGTTCGGCCAACTGACAATCGCTGGAAGCATAGGCAGTCACCTCTCTCCACCCAGGAGTATACATGGGTACCAGTGTAAAAACTGGCGAAGTTACTAATACTAGACTGAAATAAATCCAGCCTGGAATGGCGTGAATGGTACCTGGAATCAGGAACTCGATAGACGCCAACCAAACCAATAACTTCTTCACTGAAATATAAACTAGCCTAGATAAGGCGTGATTGGGAGATGGAACTCGATAAACGCCAATCAAACTAATAACGTTTCTATTACAGCCTGAATATCTTTCCATTACGGTATAAAAACAACCTTTAAATGGCACCACGCATAGTTTATTTGTGGCACACTGTGTCCAATAAATGGATAGCATAAAATAAAGTGGGTTTTCTGTTAACCCTTTAATTACCAAATTTGGTCAAGAAAATCAAAATATTTCCTTAATAAATGTTCATTTGCAGGCCAAGAGAAGCCTAGTTCTGATAATTTAGCACTGTAATGGCTAGCTAGGTTTCCGAGCCAGTCACTCCACTGGTTAATACTAAAAATAGTCTTCTCTTGACCTGCAAATGCACATTCGTCAAGTCCACTACAAATGCATATTTTGGCTGGCCACGGAATGAAATGGTTAATAAATTCCTGAATCTGCCCTGCCCCACCCCACCTCACCCCGAATAATATAATAAGATCGTACCTCTGGATTTAGTCATTATAGAAGATAGTCCTCTAACAATCGCGCCTTCGTCCAGTGGTGCATTGTATTTCACCCAGCCCACAACTGTCACCTGGAGAGCGCTCATTTGCTGGAACACCGCATCCGAAGCGAATGTACACAAAGAATTCGAGTCGGCAAAAATAAACAATTTCTTCCATCCGAAATATGAGATAATTTCCTTCATGGCGAGTCCTAGCTTGCTACCAGCCGGAAGCAGTCTGACCAATGTAGGATATGTGTCGCCATCAGCGAGTACTGGGCTCTGGGATGACTGTGAGAGCATTGGTAAATTCCAATATGTTCCCAAGTAGCCGAAGTATATCAAAGCTGAAAAATAGCATGTAGCGAAACATGTTTGGTTGATCGCACATAGTTAACATTTGCAACCAAGTTATGGTGGCTCCATACGAGATTCGATTGAAGTCTTCACGTCTTAAAGAGCCACCATCTTACAACACCAATGTTTGAATCAAATCTGTTACTCAGTTATTGACGTCATAATCAATTACCGGTATGTCGCATATTGACGGTTGACGTCGCAGTCATAATTGAATAGCAATACTCCGTCAGGAAGATGGAATAGTCCGGCAGGTGTACGAATTGTATGTCTTTGATGGATTTACTATTTGATAAACATTCTTTTGAATATTTTGAAGCTAATTTGACTTGGCGTTGTTGCTGTTATAAGCAGCAACAGCGCCCAGTCATATTAGTTTCAAAATATTCAACAGATTACCTGCATAGTTGACATTGGAATTCTGGGAAATCAGAGTTTGGTCGATCTCAACACAGGAAAAGCATGGGTGGAGCCCAGCTAGAGATGGGCGGAATATAGCTAAAGGCATTGAAATTTGGTACGTTAACGAATCTCAGAAGCGATTCCGATACTCATTCACCCCTTAAGCATTTGCCAAAACCGACCAAAACACCAAAATTATGGTTTAATAAATATTATGTTAGGTATTTTGATAGGACGTTGATTGTAAGCTGCTGCTGCCAACTTACCTGTATAGTCGTTACCGTGAAATTGAGTTTCTGGGAATTCATGGTTCAAAGGTTCGGTGGGCTTTATATCATTATGAGGTATTTGACTATGGTCTTCTTACTCACTCTAGAGCAGATTGTCTCTACGATCTACGTTACCTAGTGTGCATTGAAGACAAAATGATTAGCAACAGTTGTTTCAAATATCTGAGCAGGTGCGCTATTTCTTGGTCCGAAATATTTGATCGATCAGCTTCAGAGAGATATTGTATAACCGGACATTTATATCCAAAATATCACTAGATTAATCTTTTGCATATGATTTTTAGCTCGACTCCATGAAGTAAGACATGCTCTTGTGATACCGTGCACGTCGTCCGGCGGCGGCGGTGGTGATGGTGGTGGTGGCGACGGCGGCGGCCGCGGTCAATTAGTGTTTAGCTAAACTTTTCTGTTTATATCTCATGTTTGGTTAATCATACTGAACCCAACCTTGGGCACATGCCTCGTTATAATCATACGGCATCACGCAATGACCTTGGGGTCAAGATGTCAAACGTCAAGGTCACTGTGACCGTGGTA
The DNA here is from genome assembly GCA_034401795.1 of Chaetoderma sp. LZ-2023a. Taxonomy (NCBI): domain Eukaryota; kingdom Metazoa; phylum Mollusca; class Caudofoveata; order Chaetodermatida; family Chaetodermatidae; genus Chaetoderma; species Chaetoderma sp. LZ-2023a. Next base: position 39,312,297 of record CM067375.1, on the reverse strand, counting down.
ATATGACCTTGGTAAAAACCTTATTTTTTCAACTTTAACAATTTCCGTTTAGCTCAACGCTTTTGTTTATATATCATGTTTAGTTAATCATACTGGACCCAAACTTGGACACAAGAATCACACAATGATGTTGGGGTCAAAAGGTCAAATGTCAAGGTCACTGACGCATGGCGTCCTGTGTTCATCCGTCAAATTTTGATTTAAAACGCTACTCCTCATTAACCGTTAGGAGGATTTCAACCTAATTTGGCTGGAACGACCCTAATGTTCTCGGCTTCAGATCTTATATACAGAATTTTGATTGGTCAATTTTCTTTAGTGAAAGTCTTTGATTTTATGAAAAATGTACCGTAAATTCTCAAAACGCTACTCCTCTTTGACCGCCGGGTATATTTCAATTTACTTTGGCTGGACGGACCCTATTGGGGCTAAACTTTAGAACGTGTACACAGAATTTTGATTGGTCACGTTTTCTGGTGAAAAGCTTAGATTGTATGAAAGGTTTACCAGAAATTGTCAAAACGCACACCTCATTAACTGCTTGGCTGATTTCAACCCTAGTTGGCTGGACAGCTCCTATCGTGGTAGGCTAAAGAACATTTATTCAGAATTTTAATTGCTAGATCTTTTAGCTGAAAATAATAAATTTTATGAAATATTTACCGGAAATTGTCAAAATGCCTTTCATCCATCCTCCATAACCGCTTGCGTGGATTTTATCCAAATTTGACTGGAAGGATTCTCTAGTGGTAGGCTCTAGAATTTTTTCCGAGTTTTGTTTGGTCAATTTTTGGTGGGCATTTCGATTTTAAAAGTTTCCAGAACCATTTAAAGCGCTGCTCCTTAATTAATGGCCCGATTTCAACGAATCCCTGGTGGAATGATCCTATGGCGGTAGGCTTCAACATTGCAATCGGGAATTTTGATTTATCTATTTCTTTGGAGGCCCTCTTGGATTTTCGAAATTTATCCATAATGTTTCCGGGTATTTAAATTCAAATGGTTCAAACGCTAATGGTCCATGTGAACGTTACAGGCCTTTGGGCCTCTTGTTGATAATGGCGTTGATAAGACCTCATAGTTCATTGCAAACTACAAAGTCGTAAAGTTGAGCTTCATGGTTACATTGCACCCACATTTTTGGTAAGATACATAGGTCCATTATATTTTGCTTCACAATCAATGATAAAACGTGATCAAATCTGGCCACAAGCTAATGAAGCTACTAGCGGCCATCTTAAATATGGATGGATCCCTCTCTAGCTATGTCCTGCCCATAGCGCTCCACCAATTTTGCTGAATTTTTCCCTGAATTCTCACAACCCCAATTTCAAGGTATAGGTAAGCTGTCGAATATTTTGTATTGAAAAATCGCGCAAGCCTAAAAATATTTGTAACTAATTAGTTTGATAGTTTCAAAATATTCAACAGAATGTTTATTAATTTGTAAATTCATAAAAGAAATACACTTTTGTACACTCGGGATGGACTGCTCGTGTTTCGTGACGCAGCTATACGCCATTGTGACATCAGCTAACAAGTGGCGTACTGGACCTTTCCAGTGTTAGCTATTCCCCGCCAATCTCTAGCTAAGTTCCACCCGATCAATCCCTGAGCTCCCTGACTATCAATTTCCAGAAAATTATACAGGTAGGTTGTTGAATATGGCAGCAACAGCGCCCAGTCAAATTAGTTTCAAAATATTCGACATAATGTTTATTAAATAGTAAAGAAATACAATTTGCATAACGTGTCGGACTATTACGCGTTTAAGACGGACTCAATCGAATCATTCATGCTGTAATTGATTATGGTGTCATTCTACACGTCGCGTACTCGATTATGATGTCATATGATGGATAGATACGCTGGAAATGCCCATTGGTTATGACGTCATATAGTGGCAGGTCAGCTCCCTCCATAAATGGCGGTAAGTTTCTAATGCTTTGACTTTTCACATTAGGTATCCAAAGGAAACCAATACGGCCAACAGACAAGACAGCAGTAGTTATCGTGAAAATCAGTAGGCCTATAGATAATAAATGTGGCAAAATTTGTTAGATTTCATTAAGATCTAAGAATCAAATTTTACTTTGAAATGTCGCCGACAGCCTGCTCTGATATCGATTATGGCCGCCAGCCACCATCTCTCATATTGAAAAGTAGATTCCATGCGACGCCTATACTTAAGGGGTATGCGGTCGGTTTCATCTTTATTATACCATGAGAATGCAGGTCACTGGGACGGTACTGAACCAATACCGGGTCAATACGGCCCGATATTGGCCCAGTGTCGGCCCCGTAAGATGCATTATCAGGGTAGATCCATATGCCATCTTTTGTGCCGTGATTTTGGCGTGAAATCCTTTTTTTGTTGAATGCATGTTTCAAATAAAATATTCTGTGAAGCGGTGATGCTTGGTTAAATTGTGTATTTGGGAGGTAATGCTAGTGGATAATTTCAAGAACAATGTCAACTCAAACCTGTTCTAAGCGACTAAACTATAGAGCACCAAGTAAAAATGGGTCCATTTCTTGCTATGTCCCCCCCATTTCTAGATATGTCCAACCTATTTCTAGCTATGCCCCGCCCATTTCTCAATATTCCCCACCAATTTCTAGCTATGCCACACCAATTTCTAGCTATGTCGTACCCATTTCTAGCTATGCCGTGCCCATTTCTAGCTATGCCACACCCAGTGCTCGCTATGCCACGCCGATTTCTAGCTATCCGCGCCCATTTCTAGGTATGTCATGTCCATTTCTAGCTATGCCGCATCCATTTCTATCTATGTTGCGCCCATTTCTAGCTATGCCACGCCCAGTGCTCGCTATGCCCCGCCCATTTCTAGCTATGTCACGCCGATTTCTAGCTATCGGCTCCCATTTCTACCTATGTCATCCCCATTTCTAGCTATACTGCACCCATTTCTAGCTATGTCGCGCTCATTTCTAGCTATGTCGCTCCCATTTCTAGCTATGCAGTGCTTTGCCATGTCCATTTCTAGCTATGCCGTGCACATTTCTAGCTATGCCACACCCATTTTTAGCTATGCCGCGCCCATTTCTAGCTATGCTGCGCCCATTTCTAGCTAAGCTCCACCAGATTTTCATCCGTATTCAAATAGATTTGAAACTTTGAAGCCTAAATTTCCAGATTCTGACTTTCAAGGCTATACGGGAAATTTATTAAATAGAAAAGACATACAATTCGTACAATAACGCATAGTCCGTCTTCAAATATGCGTTCGTGACGTACTTATGGACGTCATTCATGATGCCATTTATTATGATGTCATTCTACACGCCGCGTAGTTGATCATGACGTCATAGGATGGGTTGATAAAGAGGAAAGGTCTATTATACAAGTAATTATACCGCTCAGCGGTTGAATATTTTGAAACTATTGCTCCGGACTGGTGCTGCCTAGGACAGTAACAACTCCCATGCTAAATAGTTTCCAAATATTCAACAAAATGTTTATTACTTCAACTGCATATGATTCTTAAATTTTTGTGAGGGACTTTTCGATATTTCTGACAGATCTATATGTCATTTTGATTTCGACGCCAGCTACTAGCGACGTATATAGTACACGTCTTTTAGGTCCGCGCAATGACACTTAGTTTATGAGTCCAATCTGTTGATCAAGTATATGACCTCATGATCAATTTCGTCACGTGTAGGCTGACGTCACAATCAACTACGCAATGAATGGCGTAGGTAAGTTCGTCAGGTACTTTGAATAGTCTGTCAGTTGTACGAATTGTATGTCTACTATTTAATAAACATCCTGTTGAATATTTTGAAACTAATTTGACTGGGCGCTGTTCCTACCACAGGCAGCAACTGTAACCATTCAAATTAGTTTCAAATATTCAACGAGCTTACCTGTATATTTTTCTGGAAATTGGGATTCAGGGTGTTCATGGTTCGATCGATCCCAACACTGGCAAAGCGTGGGGGTGGAGCGCAGCTAGAAATGGGTGGCTAAAAGTTGGTTCATCCATTACCCTATCGAACCAAAAGGGCCAAATTTGACTAATTATTTACAATCTAATATCAATCCTGTTGAATACTTTAAAACTAATTCGATTGGGATCTGTTGCATCGTCCTATTGCCCGATCCTCGCCCTCCCACTACGTTCCCGTATCGAGCACCGTGCTTGCACGCCTTTGATGTTTGCGCTAAGTTCACGAAGCTTCATACATATTCACGAACTGGGGTCAGTCAACTTGCGCAAATGAGATTGCTCGATAAGACATCAGGAAGTAGACAAATTTACACATGTACGTAAACCAAACTAGCGGTTTTTGTTACGGAAAACCAATCTACACATTATCTGTTCCTCAGATAACTTGTTTAGAGCAAAACTATTGCAAGCTTTTGAAAATGTCTCTTTCCAGATCAACAGCGTCGCGATCGCCGTTGTTTTTGTGATTGGTAAATTAGGTCACCAGACGAACTCTCGCCTATCGAGTGAAGTAGGCCGAAATCTGATTGGCTACCTCCAACCCATTAGCGTAATGTTACTTCACATAGCGAAAGATCACAGGTCTGCAAGTACGGCCTCGAGCAGCGTAGCTATGTGAGTGGTCGTATGTTAGTACAATGGATCTGCTGCTGCTGAATTCAGCGTCCAAACGGTTAACAGAGATGATTGTCAGTCCACGAATCCTAATCCTTTCAACAACAGATCCCTGAAAAAAGCAAATTCTTTCCGCTGTATAACATAATCTGTTGAATATTTTGAAAATAATATGACTGGAAACCGTTGCTGCCTAAGGCTTCCAGTCATATTATTTTCAAAATATTCAACAACCTTCCTATTTGTTTGCCCTAATATTGAGACACGGAGAATTTTTCGGTGAAATTTAAATAACTACCATTTTTGGTCCCGAAAGTCAGGTGGTATATAAAGCAATTGGGCTGTATATTTTATGATTGAAGTTGGTGCGATTGATCTTACTGGTTGAGCAGCCGATTCCAAGGAATCCGTCAATGTTTTCTAGCTCGTGGAGCCGCACAAATGCACCCATCGCGTCCTTGGCTTTGCCACACGCCGTAAGGTCCATTACAATCCTGAATGAGCAAGCGAGAGTTATTATAAAAACAGCCCTACCAACACACGCATACAAATACGTATACAGAAGCAATATGGCTTTCTAATCTTGATGGAATTCTGCCTTGGCGGAATTGAATTCCCGCAGAATTCGTATATCTACATGTTTGACCAAAGTAACTTAATTTTAGTTATAGATTTAGGTCTAGGTCTATGTATGCCCGATTAGTCACGTAAAGTTAGTACTAACTAGAATTCGCTCGACGGAGATGCTGACTCAAGCCTTTGCTCTCTGTCTTGCCCATGCACTTAGTAACCCCCATAAACTAGTTAGTTAATCCGTTGACCTCAAACACAAAGCACTCATAAGCTGTCGCAGTATGAATGCGTCTGCTAAATCTGGTTGTTCGACCTTCTTGATTTCCAGAGTTATGGGTAAAAATGTGTATTCCAGTATGCACTTTGTGACCCCGTGGCCTAAATATTTGATGCTTTGTCCTAAAACTAATAGACCTACTAGTCACCTATAATATGAATGGATGGGCCAAATTTGCATTCCCAATTTATGGCTAAAAATGTGTATTTTGGGATGCACTTAGTGACCCCGTGATCTAGATATTTTAACTATTGATCTGAAACAAGGATTTCCCTCTAGCCAACCGCAAGATGAATGTAGGTTACCGATTTGCTAATTCTGCCTTCTTGCGCTGCAGACTTATTGACGTCATGAACTAAGTAACCCCGTGAGCTCCATTGTTGACCGTTTTATCCCCAGCTAACACATATTCCAGCCACTCATAATATCAATGTATGTGTCGAATTTGGTGATTCTACCTACTTGCGTTCCTGATCTATAGCTCAAAATGTGTATTTCGGGATGCACTAAGTGACCACGTCACCTAGATTTTTGAACTTTTGACCCCAACCTAAAGATATTTCGAGCCACTCATAATATCAATATATGTGCCAAATTTTGTGATTCTACCTCATAAGATTCCCGAGATATGCGACGGATAAATGGACACGCACGCACGCTCACGCACGCACGCACGCACGCACGCACGCACGCACGCACGCACGCACGCACGCACGCACGCACGCACGCACGCACGCACGCACGCACGCCGGACAGGCTCAAGCCATAGGCGAACTAGGCACTGCCTAGGGGGCCAACTTTTAGAGGGCGCCAAAAAGGGAGTGGGCGCCTCTCACCACCCAAACTACATGTACTCAAAGTAAATAAGATTACTAAAAAAAACCACACTTAGGACAAGAGCCATATTTCGATCTAGAAATGCAGGAAATGCCATCTCAGAGCATCTGGATTTCAAAACTCCCGCTTAAAGAGTCGTCCTTTGTCTTTGCTTAGGGCGCCAGAAACCCCAGGGCCAGCCCTGCACGCACGCACGCACACACGCGCGCACGCACGCTCACGCACGCACGCACGCACGCACGCACGCACGCACGCACGCACGCACGCACGCACGCACGCACGCACGCACGCACGCACGCACGCACGCACGCACGCACGCACGCACGCCGGACAGGCTCAAGCCATAGGCGAACTAGGCACTGCCTAGGGGGCCAACTTTTAGAGGGCGCCAAAAAGGGAGTGGGCGCCTCTCACCACCCAAACTACATGTACTCAAAGTAAATAAGATTACTAAAAAAAACCACACTTAGGACAAGAGCCATATTTCGATCTAGAAATGCAGGAAATGCCATCTCAGAGCATCTGGATTTCAAAACTCCCGCTTAAAGAGTCGTCCTTTGTCTTTGCTTAGGGCGCCAGAAACCCCAGGGCCAGCCCTGCACGCACGCACACACGCGCGCACGCACGCTCACGCGCAATACTCGCATAATGCATGACCATGCCAGATAGTAAATTTGTGATAAGGTTTCGTTAAGATCATTTTTAATTGTAACATATTCCACTTATATTTACCCTTTTGCACTCAGATTTGTATATACATAATTCGATTCTGTTATGGAGAGCGTCTGCGGACCGGGAGAGGATTATCTTCGGGAATTGTCACTATAATGACTTGTTAGATTATCTTGGTCTGTAAACGGGCATGTCTCCTGACCGCTGTAGAAGCTCAGGCTTCTTCATGGTTTAATTGTTAAAGGGTTAAAATGTATTAATTCTTCTACACAACCCGCCACCTTGATGTATTTATTGTACTATATGTGTATGTGTATTGGAGACACGGTTACAAGACGCATGTCTTATCGCGCTTCCATTAGAACACAAAAATGTTAACCCTTTACTGACCAAATTTTATCAAGAAAATTAAAATAAGCATTTTTGAAATTTTACCACTGGAATGGCTGGCTCGGTTACTTGGCCTGCAAATGGACGTTCCTCAAGACTCTGAATACACAGGTCGGTTTGGGCCGGCTTCAGCATGATAGGGTTAAACTAATTCTCACGTGAGTAATAATTTAAGTAAACACTTTTTTACTTTAAAAGTAAATTGCTGCATACCATAATAAATTCGTTGCAATAATAGTATATTCCAATCATTCGCTTTAATAGGGATTTCATTTTAAAAGATTTCTAGGAATAACTCAGTTATGATAGGGTATATCGTGATCTGTAGCCAGAGTCAATATATCCATAAACCTAACTGGTACAATGGTACAGCTCTTCCAATAAAAGAATGCAAGTCTAGCTATGCACCGCTCATTTCTAGCTAACCTCCGGCCACGCTTTGCCCTTGTTTAAGGGCCGTTTTATAAATCGAACTTTCCGTCAGTTTCAGTTTTCAGTTTTCTTTATTTCACTCAGGCCGTTATTAAACGGAATATGAGGGTACATAAATCGATAAACATGTGACGGTAGAGATCGGTAAACATGAGAGTACTGCAATTATTATTATTATTATTATTATTATTATTATTATTATTATTATTATTATTATTATTATTATTATTATTATTATTATTATTATCGTTATCATTATTATTATACATGAGAGTACTGCAATTATTATTATTATTATTATTATTATTATTATTATTATTATTATTATTATTATTATTATTATTATTATTATTATTATTATTATTATTATTATTATTATTATTATTATTATTATTATTAATATTAATATTTTATTTTTTTTAGTTACGATGATGATGATGATGATGATGATGTTGATGCCGCCGCTTAAGGAGTAGCAGTAGCAGTAGCAATAGCAGCAGCAGTAGCAATAGCAATAGCAATAGCAGCAGCAGTAGCAATAGCAATAGCAGCAGCAGTAGCAATAGCAATAGCAATAGCAATAGCAATAGCAATAGCAATAGCAGCAGCAGTAGCTGTAGCAGTGGCAGTTGTTGCTAAGGACGACTGGTTGATTTATATAGTGGACTCTGTCATTTTCAGGCGGATTTAGCTGGCACGGCACAAAAGAAGTTCGACTTATAAATCGGGCCTAAGAATATTAAACAGAATATTTATTTAAAGGTAAATGCATCAAAAACATTCACTTCGCATACTTGACGGACTATTACAGCTCCATGACCGAGTATTCTATGTCGATTATGATTGTGACGTCAGCCTATACGTGACGTAGTTCACCATGACTTCATACATTAGAGTGACAGCTCGGATTCATCCATTGGCATTGAAACTTAATAAAATGGACACGAATATCATGTCCAAAGCTCTATTGCACTGATAGTTGCTATGGATATTATATTTACACCTAAAAATTAAGTTCCCTCCCACCACCCCACCCCCACCCCCACCCCCATAAATATGGGCTAATATTTTTGATGATATGTACTTGGCTGCAATAAAACGTGTCACACAGCATCACCTGGAATAGAAGAAAAATGCGTGAAATTGATTACCGGTACCCCCAGAAACGGCGTTGCGCATGAATGAGCTTGGATTGAATGAAAGATTTTCCAATTTTAAAAACCTTGAAACCATGCATGCCTATTGCTGGAGGACGAGTAGGCATTCTGACCAATTCTCTGTAACCGTAAGGCAAGTACCAGTGTGTGCACAAAATTTAGCTGAACTCAATCGAGCATCTTTGGGATCAACTGAAGCGGGCTGTATGACGTGGAGTTAGTGACGAAACGGTTCTTGCCGATATTCCTGACCTGTTAGAAGAGGAGTGGATGGCTATTCCACAGCGTGGCCTGCTACAGTCACTAAATACTCGCACCACGTGTCAAATCCAGATAAACAAACACTAATTATAGGATCATCTATAATAAAGAGAATTAACGAAAACGGCTTGGATCCTCGTGTCCAAGTTATGTGTTGTAGAGGCGCCCAGATACTGGACATTCTGGAGGTCCTATACGTTATAGACCTCCAGAACTATACCAACGTAATAGTGATGACGGGAACAAACAATTCAGACAGCCCTATCTGTGACACGCTCAGCGATATGGAGAATTTAGTGCGTTCCATTCACTCGCTGGCACCAGATTCAGATTCAGATTTTTTATTTACACCCAGGCCACATAATGGCATATGGAGAATATGAATTTACAGAAATTATAAATGTTATGGCGATCAGACATTATATATCAATTCATAATTACATATTTTGGTATTTATCTAGTTATATAACCACTGTTTGTGCTTTCGGTAGTAGTAGTAGTAGTAGTAGTAGTAGTAGTAGTAGTAGTAGTAGTAGTAGGAGCAGCAGCAGCAGCAGCAGCAGCAGCAATAGCAGTAGCAGTAGCAGTAGCAGTAGCAGTAGCAGTAGCAGTAGCAGTAGCAGTAGCAGTAGCAGTAGCAGCAGCAGCAGTAGTAGTAGTAGTAGTAGTAACTTAGAATTATTATGAAAGTTACAGTTATTATTTACACGTACTTCATAATTAGTAATGACAGAATTATTACTGTTATTGTACCGCCATCTCAATAACAAAGTACTAAAATTATAGTGGTCATATTGTGGGGGTCATCAGGATTTAGATTATAATAAATATATAATAACTGATTATAAAAAATGTCAGATTGGTATTCTTAGAAATGGGTTATTGCTGTACATAAGGTAGTCATTTTTTAAACTAAAATACAGAACAACCTTATTTTCAACAATAGACAATTATATCCATTCATATCGCGACAGAGACTATTTTGGGTATTCACCACCGGAGTGACTTGCTCGATAACCGAACCAGTCATTGCTGTGTTAAATCTACAAAACAGCCTCTCATCGTGTTACTCTATAATTTTTCTACAATTAGGTTTCTTGTTATTGTTTCTTGGATAGCCACAGTGTGGGGCAACAAACTGGTTGTTAAGGCAGGTGGTTGTTTGCATTATGTGATTTTGGCGTCGGCTAAAATGTGACGTATTTTTTATGACATCAGGGTAACAGACGGGTCAGTTCTTAGTTGGTTTAAGGGAAATCTTTAAGAAGACCACATTATAACGTTACACTATAACGTTAGCCGACAGCTGACGCATTTCTATTATGACATCAGATACTTGGGTTACATAGGGTCGGTTCTTAGCTAGCTTGGGGAAATCTTGAATAACCAGTGTGGGACACCAAGCGGGTTACTAGGGCAGTTGGCTGCTTACGTTGTATGAGTGTAACGTCAGATAAAAAGGGACACATTTTTATTTTGACATCAGGTACTTGAGTAACAGATCGGATCGAATCTTAGGTAGTTTATGGGGAATCTTGTGCACCCACCCAGTGGAACCTGTTCACTAATGCGGTCAGTTTGTTCCATTTGGGTTCAAAAGCATGTGGTCCGACTCGAGCACTAGTCTGAATGGAGCGACATCTAGCGGTAGAGTAGTTTTCTAGACATGGTTGACTACTATGTTTAAACCTTACTATTATTAATATTGTTGTTATTGTTGCTGTTGTTGCTGTCGTTGCTATAGTTATTGTTGTTGTCGTTGTTGTTGTTGTCATCGTCGCCGTTGTCGTTTTCGTTGTCGTTGTTGTTGGTGTTGTTGCTGGTGGTGGTGGTGGTGGCGGTGGTACTTTGCAATTCTCGTCAATGTTGTGTTGTTAATCTGCGAGTCCACTGTGTATAGGGTTAATCAACGTTGGAAGTGCCTATTAATTTCTTCGATCATACGGCAGATCTTTACTAGTAATTTCTTGTTCGAAAAATTTGGTCTTTTATAATAGTGTCTTGGGAAAGAAGAATTCGCAGATGAATAGGTAATGAAATTCATCTCCTATTTCATTCAGGGTGCATAGTGGACAGATTCTTTCTTCCCGGGATATGCCTTCCCACCGCCCCGTTTCTATTGGTAGCCGATGATTGCTTGTTCTAAATCTCGTGAATAAGATTCTGTTACGGTCATTTAAGTTCATGAGATAATTGTCCATTTCCCAATTTATTTTAAAAGAGTGGTAGATTTTTCCCTTCCAAGATACGCCCATCTCTGATTGCCATGTTTAGATATATTGGTCATCAAGATTTTTGTTTATTCTTATTTTTGTTTCATTGAAGTTGTGTATTGTTTCGTTCGTCCAGAGATAGCTATGCCCCGTGCTATCTAAAATATTTTTTATAGAGTCTAGCCATTTGTAGTATGTTCCGTTCTGATTGTGGTCTAATAGAATATGTTTGTATATTTTGCAAGCGAGTTTGGTTTGCTTACCTGAGATGAGCCTAAGCCAGTATGTTATCATGCGTTTTCTTATTACAATTTTGATTGGGGTTTCTCCCAACTCGCCGTATATCATATACTTTGGGGTGCTATTTTTTATTTTTAGGATGTACCGGAAAAAATCTAAATTTGCTTTCTCTAATAGGTTACAGTTTTCTATTCCGATGACACCCGTATAGTAGGATTGGCTCAATTATTTGGTGGTACAATTTAATATGGCAATCCGTTGGTAGGTCCAGCTCCCTGGCTCGGCGATGTAGTGCAAATGTAGCTTTGCGAGCTTGTTCGGAAATATTTTTTCTCCGCTAAAAGGAGGCGGCTATTATATGAAAAAAATATTCCAAGATATTTGTAGCCATCTACTATTTCAAGCTCTATTAATTTAAGACGAAAATGTAGGTTTTCATAGAATCTTTTTGTACTGCCAAAGACCATGACCTTTGTTTTGTCTATATTAATTTTGAGTTTCCATACGTCGCAGTATTCATCAAAAGAATTGAGCGTTTCCTGTAGGTCGCGTGAACTATTTGCTAGTACAGCAGTGTCATCAGCATAACGAAGGATTAGTAGATTCAGTAAATTATTTTTTTCTTCTTCTTCGCTATAGAGTTCTATTTGCTTACTGTTTCGGTTCTGAAGAAAGTTTTCTAAGTCATTAAGGTATATTGCAAATAGAATAGGTGAGAGATCTTCTCCCTGTCGCACTCCTCTAATACAGGCGAAGGGCTGTGACACTGCATTATTGAACTTAACCGCTGATTTTATGTTGCTGTACATGCTTTTAATTACGTTAAAAATCTTGCCAGAGATACTATGCTGTCTAAGTTTATATCAAAGTCCATCGCGCCAAACCGAGTCGAAAGCTTTTTCAAAATCTACAAAGCAGCAAAATAGTTTTTTCTTTCTTCTTTTAAATATTTCTATTAATGTATAGAGTGTAAAGATGTGGTCAGTAGTGGAATAGCCATTTCTAAAGCCTGCCTGACTTTCAAACAGTTTGTCAGAGTTTTCGAGGAATTTATTTATTCGACTACTCAATATAGATGTAAAAAGTTTTCCCAAACAGCTAAGTAACGTAATTGGTCTGTAGTTTTTGGGGGCGTTCGGATCGCCTTTTCGTTTGTATATGGGGATAATGGTGCCTTCAGTCCAGGAATCTGGTATTATCGCAGAGTCTAGGACTAAGTTAAAGAGAGATTTGTATACGTCTAGCATAATATGATCTGTTGATTTTAGGTATTCATTTAATATTCCGTCTGGTCCTGCAGCTTTGTTTGTTTTGAGTCGTTTAATGGATTTCAGTATTTCTTCACATGTGATAGGGGAATTTAATATGTTGTTTTCTGGTGACGTGTCTGTTGGTTCATCATTTACCAATGTAAGATCTCTGTTTGTGTTACCGTCTTCTTCATTTATGGATTTGAAAAATGTATACATTTCCTCTGTTGTTACTGTGGATGGTTCTAATGTATTTTTCAGTTTTATTAATTTCCAGTTATCTTTTGGGTTACTGCTACTCATTGCTCTAATTTCCCTATGGCGATTACATTTGTATCGAGCAATTGACTGTTTCATGATCGTTTTATAATTCCTGCTGGCGTCTATCATGAGTTGTCGGTTTATTTCTATATTTCGACATCTGAGTTTATTTCTGGACCGATCATATTCTATACGCGCTTTTTTGCAGTTTTCGTTATACCATGGACGACACGATTGTTTTTTTCTGGGATATACGAGTGGGCTTTATATTACCGAAAGTTTCCGAAGCTGATTCCTCAAAATTTTTTGAAATTGCGTTCGTAATCTCGCCAAGTGCACCATTTGCAATCTGGGTTTTTACATTTGCCAAAGTGTAGTGGTGTAGTATTTTATCGATAAATGCATTTCTTTGCTCAAACTTCCATTTTCGCGTTGTTAATGAGTCAGTGTTGTTGGTATTATTAGATTCTTCTAGCTTTGATGTAGTCTTTAAGACCATTGATAGGTTCAGTGCGGAATGTGTATCAGATATGATAGAACAGTAGTCAGAGACTTTGAATTTTGATATGTATTTATAAAGTTCGGCTGAGGATATACCGTAATCTATAACGCTACCATACCTCGATGTTATTTTACCTAAGTTTGCGTCTGTACCTGCTCTACTATTGAGTAGAAGCTGTTGTATTTACATAGGTCAAGTAGTCTATGACCATAATTATTAGGACGATTTTTGTCCTACGATATGCGTTTTGGTGCATCAAATTGCGTGCTTCCTTCTATATCATTTGGATCGGTGCCTACAAAATGTAGCAACGTTTCGTCGCTGTGTAGAAAGTCATCTAGTATGCCGGTTTTCGCATTTAGATCGCCTATTAATCGGAATAATTTACTTCCGTTTGAGAATTTAATAATGTCACGCTCCAGTTCTCCAAAAGCCTCTATAGTTAAATAGTCTGAATATTCCGGTGGAATGTAGACGCAGTCAATTATTATCTCGCTATTTAGGTTTGTGTGTGTCTTAGATATCGATGCCTAGAGGACATATTCACTATCTGTGTCCAGTTGTTGAATGTGTTTAGATATCGTATTGTTAATTAGTAAAGCAATTCCCCCAGATTTACGTCGGGCGTTTATGCGGTTTTTTGTAATCACTGTATAATTATCTATTCTCACTGTATCTAGGTCGTCTAGATTGGTTTCAGCTATTCCTACAATATCAAACTGTCTTATAAACTCATCCATTTCCGGGTACTTTAATTTATTTTTCAAGCCACACACGTTGAGAAACCCTACATTAAATTCAGTGTTGTCGTCGTCGGCGTCGCCGTCGTCGTCATTGTCGTCGTTGCCGCTGCTGGCGACGTTACGGTCGTTGTTGTTGTTGGTTGTGGTGGTGGTGGTGGTGGTAGTGGTGGTGGCGATGGTGGTGGCAGTGGCCATGTCAGTTGCCGCGGTGGTGTTGGTGTTGTTGTTGTTGTTGATGTTGTTGTTGTTGTTGTTGTTGGTGGTGGTGGTGGTGGTCGTGGTAGTGGTGGTGGTGGTGGTGGTGGTGGTGGTGGTGGTGGTGATGGTGGTGGTGGTGGTGGTGGTGGTGGTGGTAGTGGCGGTTGTGGTGGCCTTGCTGCGGTTGGTGTTGCTGCAGTCGTCGTTGTTGTTGCTGTCGTCGTCGTCATCGGCGGCGTCGTAGTTCTCATTGCTGCTCTCCCTGACGTTGTTGTTGTTGTTGTTGTTGTTGTTGTTGTTGTTGTTGTTGTTGTTGTTGTTATTATTATTATTATTATTATTATTATTATTATTATTATTATTATTATTATTATTATTATTATTATTATTATAGGGAGCATTCACATTTTTAGATCGTTTTACATTGGCATAGGTATTAATATTTAATATATAAGAGTTGATTTCATTATACACGTTTTTACCGCATGCGTTATATTTAGCATGGCATGCATTTTTTACATCATCATCACCATCATGATCATCATCATCACCATCATCATCACCATCATCGCCATCGTCATCGTCACCTTCTTGCGCATCAATAAATATTACTATCTACATTTTTTACATCATCATCTTCATCATCATCATCATCATCATTATCATCATCATTTTCTTCTTCTTCTTCATTAATAACATTACTTATCTGTTTTACATTCGTACAGTCTTTAGCGCTATTGTTATCTCTGTGTGTGATTATAGGCTCTTCCTGCTACGCACATCGTCCTGCATCATTCGCTGGTGCTGGCGTGATGTTGGTCTTGTCACTGTTCATATAACTGTTCATATATCTTGGCAGACCTGGCATGGTACCTATCATTTGATTGTCTTGGTAGGGGTTGCTGATATGGCCGCGACTGTGTATCGGTGTGTTCCATGTCTGCTGCTGGACATACGCTGGGTTAATTCTAGGCATATCACTAACACTATCACTCGGGTGTTGTAAGAACTGTCATGGTACATACGACTCTCGCGGGTAGATTCGTTGGCCTTCAACATAAAGTCTATCAGCAACGAGGCTAGCTTTTAGACCATGTGATTTGGCGGACCGAAATTCCGGCATCAGGAGCTTTCTTCTGTCGGATATCTCTTCAGGGTATTGCGGGTTTACTCCATAACGTAGTCCGCGCAGCGTTTTAGGCGCCGCTTGCAGTACCATCTCACGGTCCTTATGTTTCAGGAATCTCGCCACGATTGCCCTGGGTTTGGGTATTTCATTTGCATTCCGTGGCGGGTTTCGTGGGCCTAATCTATGAGCTAGCTCTATCTCCACCTCTTTATCGATCTTCATGGTGCCCTTAATGAATTCATGGACCAGTTTTTCAGGGTTCTCATCGGTAGAAAGTTCGCTTATGCCACTAAATATCAAGTTGTTCCGCATGCTACGGCTTTGTATGTCTAACTGGGTTTCTTTGATGTGCTGGCACTGGTATTGGGCATCTGCTACAGATTTACTTGTTTCGGCTTTGAGCGATTCGATAGCTTTTCGGTTTGCCGCTTCTGTGGTAGTTAACATCTTTTTCAGTTCAGCTACGTCATTTTTAATACACTTGTTCTCTTTTATGACATCATCATAGGCGTTGGAGATAAATTGTACGCTTTGTTCCATATGTGTCGATCTGGAATCCAACTCACTCACGTGATGCTTTAGACCGCTAATATCATTTTCCAGACCGGAGAGTTTGCCATTAATTTCATTTACCGAGTTCTTGATATCATCAATTTTACCGGTCTGTTCAGCAATATGTTCTATTTGGGTATAAAGTCGTTGAACCATCATTTCGAATGCGTCAAATCTGACCGAGCGATCGGTATTGTCAGGTGTTTTATTGTACAGGTCCGGCGGACAGGTGGACGTGTACACGGCACACACTTCTGTTATAGGTAAGAGTGCTATTCCCGTTGGAGGTGACAGTTCGCGTGTGTCTTGACGCGTAGCTTGTCTGGTGGGTGTGTCTATGATTGTCTGATTGGCCTCTGCGAGTACGCGGCTAAGGTCTCGCAATGATCCATAGTGAGCCCATTCAGGAGTGGTTGCTATGCTTTCTGGTGATCTGGAGGCCTTACGTTTCCGCGTATCCATGTCCGCTTCGACAGGTTTTTCTTGCGCACTGTCATTAGCCCAAATAATAGTAGTTGAATAGACTCGTGCTAATCCGTGCAATTGTCTCTCAGATACCGAAGTAAGGTTAGCCATATAGTTAATGCAAAAACCCTATAGGCTTACGTGCTAAGGGCATGTATTGTTAATCGCTAGTAGCGTGTGTTTAACAAAACTCACGGTTTCTCATGAAAAGTCATTTCTTGATCCACATTTGATAACACGAGCAGTAATTAATTAGAAATCTCAATATCATTTCCGAGAAGCGCGACATAGAGACACCACTGTATAAGTACAATCAACGAACACAGATATTTTCAATGATAAATCAGTAAAACTTTCTAAGCGTGATAATACGCGACTATCGGAATGATCGGCATAACAACTCAGTGCAATTTGTATATTTGCCAGCTGCGCTCGCGTGGAGACAATCCTAAGCGGCAGGAATTCACCAGGCAATTCAACAGACATCTGGATGATCGGGCTCATTTCCTGGACTTCACACTGATTGAATCGGTGGAACTATTCTATTCGCATAGCAGGTCAGGTGTAATAGACAATTCTCTGTTTTTCGCAGACAAGCTGCACATCAACGAAAGCGGATCATCCATACTAGTCCATTGTATCAACAAGTACATAAACATTCTGAGATATACCTCATTATTATATAAGGGAGAATACATTTGAAAAAACCAAAGGTCTATTCGCAATGTGTAATAGCCCGATACTAAGCAGGATGTGTAAATACTTACGATTTTCAAAACAAAAAGCAACAGAACAACAACAACAACAACAACAACAACAACATCAATAAATTTGTTATCAACGACAACAACAAAAAAACAAAAAAAACAATAACGACAACTGCTACTGCTACAGCTACTGCTGCTGCTATTGCTATTGCTGGTGCTACTGCTACCCCTTAAGCGGCGGCATCAACATTATCATCATCATCATCATCGTAACTTAAAAAAAAAAATAATATTATTATTAATAATAATAATAATAATAATAATAATGATAACGATGATGATGATAATAATAATAATAATAATAATAATAATAATAATAATAATAATAATAATAATAATAATAATAATAATAATTGCAGTACTCTCATGTATACAGATCTCTACCGTCACATGTTTATCGATTTATGTACCCTCATATTCCGTTTAATAACGGCCTGACTGAAATAAAGAAAACTGAAACTGAAACTGAGAAACTCGGCATATAGATTTTGCGCAGAGCCAAACCATAAGTCGTCAATGTGTCATCACGGTCGGCCTGTTCCGCGTTACAAATGTAACGGTTACGGACACAAAGAAAATCGATGTCCTGGACACTAATGGTTCGGCCAGGAAGAAGTGCCAAAACTAAGCAAACACTGCAAATTAAATAGTCGTGATGCTACATGGCCAAATTACTTGAACTCGGATAATAATAATAATAATAATAATAATAATAATAATAATAATGCGCATGACACAATTAGCAATGCCGTAATAGAGGATGGCCACACAGTTACTGATTCATCATCAAATCCTATTGTCTTAGTAACTGCTACTGCTAATTTTTCTGATGCTGAGGACGCCAATGGCGTTAATAATAATAATAATAATAATAATAATAATAATAATAATAAAAAGTATATGGAATACGTTACTATTTTCAGTTATATGGTTCAAGTACATTTCCTTAATTTCATCAATATTATATTGCTTTGTTGAAGGTGAAAATGATATACTCTCACACCGAATTGCTAGGGACCTAAAATGTAGTCCCAATTTTGTCAAATTAACAAAGTAGTATGATTTCCCATCATTCAATATAAATACAAAAGGCTTACGCATAGGACATCTAAATGTACAGCACCTAATGCCCAAAATAAACCAATTGAAAATAATTATGGAAAAAGCTACAAAGGAAATTGAAATTTTTGGTACAACAGAAACTGTTTTAGGAATTAAGATTACAGATAATCAAATAGCTATCAACGGTTATAACATCGAGAGAAAGGATCGGCCAAATCGCGGCGGCGGCGGCATCGTAGTTTATATTGAAGATTCAGATATCAGATTCAGATTTTTTATTTACACCCAGGCCACATAATGGCATATGGGGAATATGAATTTACAGAAATTATAAATGTTATGGCGATCAGACATTATATATCAATTCACAATTGCATATTTTGGTATTTACCTAGTTATATAACCACTGTTTGTGCTTTCGGTGGTAGTAGTAGTAGTAGTAGTAGTAGTAGTAGTAGTAGTAGTAGTAGTAGTAGTAGTAGTAGTAGTAGTAGTAGTAGTAGTAGTAGTAGTAGTAGTAGTAGTAGAAAATCAGTCCTATTGTAGAAGGCTAGAATTAGAAACAGATGACTTGGAGGCATTATGGCTCGAGGTCACGCCCTATAAAACAAAACCTTTCTTGCTTGGTTATATTTATAGGCCACCAGATTCACCAGCGAGCTGGATCGATGAATTCGAATCTTTGCTTGAGGCGGCCTATTCACATAACACGGATATTGTTTTAATAGGGGATTTTAACATTTGGTTTCAAGTTACTATACCAGCAAAATGGCAATCATTAATGGATACATTTCATCTACAACAACTAATTAATACGGCCACTAGAATCACAGAAACGACAGCCATCATAATAGATCATGTATATGTCACCGATAAAAGTAAAATCACTTCAGTAAGCGTAGGCGAGTTAGCCCTAGCAGACCACCTGTATTTGCTGTGCGGAAAAGCGTCACTCACATAACTGACACTCACCATACTATAAAATACAGATGCAAGAAAAACTTTGATAATATTAAATTCCTTCAAAATGTATCCCAATATAATTGGGAACTGATTAATTTAATAAGTGACCCAAATGAAGTTCTTAAAATATGGCATGAAACGTTCCTTACTATTCTCAATAACCACGCCCCTAAAAGTATAGACGCAGGTGTGTTTCCAACTATGTGGAAATGCGCTAAAGTAAAACCTGTTCACAAGTCAGGTAATAAAAGCGAGATCAGTAATTATAGACCAATTTCAATTCTACCAATTTTGTCCTAAATCATTGAAAGACACGTCCATAATAATTTATATAAATTTCTAAGTACATATAACTTACTATATGAATCTCAGTCCGGCTTCAGGCCAAAGCATTCTTGCGAAACCGCATTCTTAAAATTAATAGAAAAATGGCGATTCGCGGTCGATAATGGCGAGATCGTAGGAGCTATTATGATAGATTTCAGCAAAGCTTTTGACCTTGTAAATCATGATATTCTGCTACAAAAATTAGCTATCTATAAATTTGATTCACTTACGCTAAATTGGTTCGCATCGTATCTGGAAGACAGACAGCAATACGTGTCTATTTCTCACTAGATTTCGGGTCTTTTACCGGTAACAGTAGGCGTCCCTCAGGGTTCTGTGCTAGGACCTCTGCTATTTATCCTTTATGTAAATGACCTACATATGGGCATTAACAGCAATGTAGACTTGTATTGCGATGATACAACTATGCCTTGTAACTTTGACAACGTACGAAATATAACTGAACAACTGTCTGGGGATATGGCGTCTGTCCAAAACTGGTGTGAAAATAATAAAATGATTATAATTTCTGACAAAACCAAATTATTAATGATATCCACTAAACACAAACTTAATCAGATTAATGATGCAGAAATTAAAATACCTATATATAAATAACGGAGAATTAGGTATTGTAGACAATGCAAAGCTTTTAGGCGCACATATAAACGGGAATGTATCTTAGCAACAACACGTAAACAAAATATGCAGCAAAATATCCTCCCTTATATACATGATAATGAAAAACAAACAGTACATGAATATCGTGGAACGCAACTTATTTTACAAAGCATACATACTATCACATATAGATTATTGAACTCCATCAAAACAATTATATGCCACCCTAAAGTGGACGTCGTTAACTGAGAGAATGGCTATACAAACAAATATAATGACATAAAAAGCACTAAACAACCTCACACCTAAATATATTAAAAATATATTTACACCCATAGACGAAGCACATACACTAAATCTGC
This sequence comes from Chaetoderma sp. LZ-2023a, assembly GCA_034401795.1. Lineage (NCBI taxonomy): Eukaryota > Metazoa > Mollusca > Caudofoveata > Chaetodermatida > Chaetodermatidae > Chaetoderma > Chaetoderma sp. LZ-2023a. The sequence continues at coordinate 39,291,454 of CM067375.1, read as the reverse complement.
GATCAAAAACTTATGGGCACTTAAAGCCTCCAAAAATACGAACATACTATGGTAAGAACAGCTATACATACTGTGCAACACAAATGTGGAACTCACTACCTCAAATGATTACACAATCGACAACGCTTTCATCTTTCAAATCCAACATATGCACTCATCTAAACGTGGGCTAAGTAAGCGGCCCAAAATTTGCGTAAATGTGTGTGCATGCATACGTGCCAGTGTGTTGTTTTGTGAGGTAGAGTGTACGTTTGTCCGCGTGGTTGAGAGAAACTGTCTATGATTTAGAGTGTATGTGCGAGTTTAAAAAAAAAAAATAATAATAATAATAATAATAATATTAAAAATAATAATAATAATAATAATAATAATAATAATAATAATAATAATATTAATAATAATAATAATAATAATAATAATAATAATAATAATAATAATAATAATAGTAATAATAATAATAATATTAAAAATAATAATAATAATAATAATAATAATAATAATAATAATAATAATAATAATAATAATAATGATGATGATGATGATGATTATAATAATAATACTACTAATAATAATAATAATAATAATAATAATAATAATAATAATAATAATAATAATAATAATAATAATTACTGTCATATCGGAATTTAAACTAATAGTCTGTCAGAATTTCTGTGTGTGTACATAGATGTATAAATTTGTATATATGTTAACGAGGGCCTCTGTTAGATCAGGCCGTGTACTTGAAGATTTACCCTCAATAAATAACGATTATTATTAGCATCGTGCCACTCGGCTCATCAACTGCATGCGAACTGGCTGCCGTCAAGTGATCCACAGGTTGGGTGGATATACGCTGTATTAGCAATATTAAAGCTGCGATAGATTGAATGCACTGCCATTCGTTGTTATTTGATTGTGACTCGATGAACTTTGTATTGTTGCTATGATTTGAATTAAATCTGTAGTTTGATATTTTTTAAATGGGTAAATCTTTCATTTGATCCCTGAGCGTTCATGCATAACGCCGTTTCTGGGGAAATCAATTTTACACATCGTTCCTCTAGTCCGGGTGGTGCTGTGTGTGAATTTGTATTGCAACCGATTATATGTCTCAGAAAAATATTAGCCCATATTTAGGGGTGGTGGGGGGGGGGGGTGGGTGGGTGGGGGTGGCGGTGGGGGTGGGGGGGGGGGGAAGTAGTGGACTTACATTTTTTAGGTGTATATATCATTCACTTCCCAGCGTGTTTCGTTATCTGTTTAACCATTATTTTAACATCGCATTAACCCTCTAGCCCTCATATCAGCCAAAAACGGCTTCAACAGTGGTTTTGAGAAATGTCTATTTGCAGACTAAATGAAGACGACTTTTGAAATTGTATCCCTGGAATGATTGGCTCGATTACCGAGCCAGTCATTCCAGTGGTGCATTTTCAAAAATAGTCTTCTCTTGGTCTGCAAATAGACATTTTCTATGAGAAAATTGAAATTTTCTTGAATACGGTCGATGGTTAAAAGGTTAATGTTGACGGGTCGCCACCATTTTATCTTGTCAAGTATATACAACGGACCAATTGTATTTCTGAGTCTTTGTCCATTTTGCAGGACATGAGACTATTTTTGAAAATTTACCAATGAAATGACTGTCTCTTGCATCAAGCCAGTCATTTCCGAGGCAGATTATTAAAATAGTCTTATCCTGGTCTGCAAATGGACACTCAATAAACCACCGGTTATCGAGCCAGTCACTACTGGTAGACTACATCTTGAAAAATAGTTTTTTCTTGTCTCTTAAATGGACACGGACTAATAAGTCTCTGCGGTGGTAACAAGAAATATTCATTTCCAAGACAATGCAAATTCTAGTAGTAAGTTTACAAACATGTTCTTCTCCTGCACACTGCGCAAGAATTTTAAATTTTTGTAAATTATTTATAACTCCTGACCATTAAAGTGCTAATTATTATAAGTAACGCGCTGAGCGTTTTGGGGCGCCATTGACACAAGAGGCGTTAATATTTAATGGTCACAATTAGGAGAATCTAAATATTTGCTTACTGAATGTTTGCAGATCAAAAACAAGACAATTTTTTGAAAATTTATCACTGGAATGACTGGCTCGGTTATCGAGCCAGTCATTCCGGTGGTAAAATTTCAAAAATAATCTGATATTTGCATACAAATGACCATTCCTCCATACCAGTGAAGCCGTCGGTCTTTGGACTTTTTTGGCCATGAAAGGGCGAAGCGACTTACTTGATAGAGTTATTCCTGCCTAAAATCTCTTCACTCTCTATTTGGTCAATCGCCATATAGATCGCAGCCACGTTACTCGGCCAGTGAAACGAACCCGGAGATGCGTGTGTCATATACGCCAACCTGTAGTCACGTGTGGATATGGGTAGCGCTGACATCCACAACAACCCGCACACAAGCATGAAGCTATTGGCGTGGCACATTCCACGTATACCCCTAAACATTGTTTAAGTGATGACGCTTATCTTCGTCGAGGTGGTAGTACTAGTACCGTGCCACTGACCAGTTCCTTTGAATCTTTGCTGCTGTAAACAATACAGTTCAAATAATCAACGCGAGACTAATATTGCATGCGAAACTCTACCTCCTGTTTTATAGAATACGCATTGACTCGCCAACAGCACTGGAGTCTATTCGACATTTCAGAAACCCGGAAACGTCAGTTGTCTATACAATAAGACACGTTTACTCTAGATAGTGGGCAGAATGACGTGTGATAAAGACAGACAGGCGGTCGCTAAATCCAGGTTATTTATCTCAACAAGTGGCTTTGGGACCACAAGATGACGGTGCTTTAACCCGTTAAGCATCGAATTTGTTGAAGAAAATTAGATTTTCTCATAGAAAATGTCCATTTGCAGAACAAGGGAAGACAATTTTTGAAAATTTTATTTTGAAAATAGTTTTCTCTTGGTCTGCGAATGCACATTTCTATAGACCAGTGGCAAAAGCAGCTCTAGACAAACTCAACGCATGCCACCGCAAACACCTACACACCATCACTGGACACCGATAGCCAGACAGCATAATTTCCAATGATGCACTATACAGGATGTGTAATACGTCGCCGCTGCCTGTAAAAGTCGCCCAGCAATGATGGTCCGTGTTTGGCCATGTGCTAAGGATGCCAGAAGAGACATCAGCACAGAGAGCCTTGGAATTTGCCCTACTCGGAGACAGCAAATACAGAGGCAGGAGAGGGCGTCATTGCATAAATCTGATAAGCGTGCTACGAGGTGACCTCAAGAAAGCATGACTCGGTACACTAAAGTCAAGAATGGGCCTGGGGAGGCTAAGGATTTGGGCTGAGGACAAGACACAGTGGGCAAAAGCAAAGAAGGACTGGTTGCAACTGTAGGATGTTTCTATTACTGCAGCCGCAGAATACTGTAATCATACATACATACTGCAGAAACCGGTTTTGGCTGATTTGAGTATTAAATGGTTAAGCCGAGTGGTCGTATGACCACCGTTCTTAAGAAAGCTCCATCGTGTGGCCCAAAAGCAGGTTTTCATCATAGACCTGGTTGCATCTAGCCTAGCATGCAGTGAAAACGAGAAAATTGATTGTACGTGTGATTCCCGTGCCAAGCATTGTGACTATTATGTTAATAAAATGAATACCAATGATGGTTAAACATGTAGGCTCGTGAATGGATGTATGTCAAGAACTTGTATATGAATCAAACCCTTAAACAATCACTTAATCACTGATATAATCAATTAAGAAATTACTGAAACAATCAAACACGGATATAATTAATCAATCATCGCTTGATCGATCGACTGGTCGATTCATTGAGTGAACCATTGATTGATCGATCTATGTGACTGGTTGATTGATTAATTGATCGAGTGACCAATTGATCAATTGATCAATTGTTCGATGGATCGATTAATCAAGTGATCGATTGATCAATTGATTGATTGAGTGAGTGATCGATTGATTGATCTATTGGAATGTGTGATTGACTGGACGAGTGATTGATTGTCTGGCTCGCTGGCTGGCTGGCTGGCTGGCTGGCTGGCTGGCTGGCTGGCTGGCTGGCTGGCTGGCTGATTGATTGATTGCTTGCTTGCTTGATTGATTGATTGATTGATTGATTGGTTCAGTGAATGACTGATTGATTCAGTGAATGACTGATTGATTCAGTAATAAATTAATTGATTCAGTAATTGTTTGATTTACTAAGTGAGCGAGGGAGTGATTGATTAAGAAATTGATTGATTAAGAAATTGATTGATTCAGTAATAGAATGGTTGATTGATTGATTGATTGCTTGATTGATTAATTGATTGATTGATCGAGCGAGTAGATGTGCGTATGTGTGTGCGTGCATGCGTGCGTGCGTGCGTGCGTGCGTGCGAGAGTGCATTGATGCACGCCTGTGTTGGTGGGTGAGTGGGTGGGTGGCTGTGCGTCTTTGTGAGTTCACGTGTAGGTACGTGGGTGTTGCTGCGTGGGTGGATGGGTCATGGGCGGCGGATGGGCTGGGGAGTAGATGGTGCGTGGGTGTGTGGCTAGGCGGTGGGTCGCGGAGGACGGGCTGGGGTGGCTGATGGTTGACTGGTGGTGGGCAGGTGGGCTGGCGGGTGGCTTGTCGGACGAGCTGGCTGATGTTTTCGCGGGAAGACAGGCCGCCTGACTGGTGGGTGGATCGGCAGCCGGGTGAGCGGTCTGGCAGACAGCTGGCCGTGCGGCCAGGCGGCCAGATGGACGTATTGGTGGGCGGTATGGGCGTGCATGCTGGTGAGTAGGCGGACAGTGGACGGCAGACAGGCGAGAAGGCGACCGCGTGTGCCGCCGAGCGGGTGAGTGAGCCTTATGTACTAGAAATTATATATAAATACCAAGTAAAAAAATTGAATTTGAATGTTTATGAGCTGGTTCATATACCGGGTAGGCCGACTCCCGCAAAATACTACTTACCACTTTCGTGGCGCACATTCACAAGCATGTCAATGCCCTATGAACTAGTTCATTAAACTCTCAACGCCAACGCCGCATCCTACGCTTTCATCTCTTTAGTACACACTCGTTTAGGATTGCTGGCATTATTAGCCTTTATAACAAAAACGTTTCAAGATTGCTGATTATATTGAAAAAGTTCGATCGAAAGTATTTGCTTCCATAGGCAGCAACTACTTTCTGTTGAATTGTTTTCATAATGATCAGCCTGTATCATGTTCAATTAGATTTAAAACTAAATTCCTTGGAATTAATCAGAAGAAAATATAATATACGCGCGCATTGTTGCATGTCTACCAAATATCACGTAGAAGGTCTCCTGTCATGGTAGGTGGGAGATGAAAGAATTGTTGTAATAAAAATGGAAGTGGACTGCAATGAGACCGCCCGTTAAGGCCACGGTACATGGCTAGTTCTAGTTTGCACGAATGAAGCATAGCTATCACGCGATGCTAACTAATCACGAACTGTTGACGGTACTTTGTCTGGTTCCTATGCATAGATTCACGCCAATTGAGGTATCCAATCTCTCACTCAACTATTTGATGTCATAATCAATTCAGCTTTCCAGAATGTCCATCCATCATCTGACCTCGTATGATGGCATAACCAGCCCGGTGTATGCATGATGACGCCACAATCATTACGTCACAAATGGTTCCATATAGACCGTTACCAAATCTCAAATAGTCCGACGCGTTGTATCAATTGTATGTCTTTGTAATTCTTTGCTATTTAATAAACATGCTGTTAAATATTTTGAAACTAAGTTAACTGGGCGCTGTTGCTGCCTTAGGCAGCAACGGCACCCAGTCAAATTAGTTTCGAAATATTCAACAGCTTACCTGTGTAGTTTTTATAGAAATTGATAGTCAGGATGATCAGAGATCGATCGATCCCAATACGAGCGAGGTGTGGGTGGAGCTTAGCTAGAGATGAGCGGGACATAGCTAAAACCAGTAAGGTCCATTGCAGCACATGCAGGTACTAGGTTGGCGTAGAACTTATAATGACGTATGAAGCCTGAAGGAACAGTCAAGTGCACGAATGGGTGAATCCAATCTGTCATTCAAGTATATGACGTCATAGTCAAATATATCACATGTAGGGTGGCGGCACAATCAAAATGCGTAATGGATGACGTAACTAGTTCCATAGCGAACATTCAAAATTCCGTCAAGGGTTCGAATTGTATGTCTTTGCTATTTAAGAAACATTCTATTGATAATTTTGAAACTAATTTGACCTGGCGCTGTTGCTTCCATAGGCAGCAACAGCAACCAGTCAAATTGTTTTCAAAATATTTAACAAGTTGCCTGTATAGGTACGTTGGAATTGGGATTCTTTGAACCCAGGATTCAAACTCTATAATGAATCCTAACACGCACAAAACATGGGCGATGCTTGGCTAGAAATGGGCGGTGCTTAGCTAGAAATGGGCGGTGAGTAGCTAGAAATGGGAAGTGCTTAGCTAGAAATGGACCCCTCTATTGTTTGTCTACTTATATTGAATATTTTGACATTAATTTGATTTAGCGCTGTTGCTGTAGAGCAAGTTCGCTGACCATATAATGTCGCGGTGTTGTCGTGCGAAAGCCCGTAACAATAGAGAAACAATCAATTGGGTGGGGGAATCCACTTTTAGCTATACCAAGCCCATCTCTAGGTAAATTCCACCCTCGCATTGTCCGTTTTGGGACCAATCGATCCCTACACTATATGACAGTTTCAAAATAGTCAACAGAATGTTTATTAAATAGTAAAGACATACAATGCGTACAACTTGACAGGCTGTTAAGTGTTTATGACAGACTAACTCGAGTCATTCATGACGTAATTCATTATCACGTCAGCCTACATGTGACGTAGTTGACTATGACGTCATATGATTGCCTGAGAAACTGGATTCCTCCATTGCTCAAATCCAGGTGGCCATTCAACAGCATAATTTTGTTCAGCAAGTAACATGCCCTGTATATTGTATAATCTGGCAACAGCCCGTGGATAAACTACATGATCAGCGGATACAGTATTAGGACAGATCCATGGTTCCAAAATGGCGGAACTGCAGTCAGAATTTGCATCATTAATGGCGGTTCATTACATGTCTGCATGTTGAATTTCAGCAGACTACATTTTCCACAGGGTTTAACCCTGGACATGCTGAATATTTTGAAAACAATTTGAGTGAAAGTTGTTGGTGACTAAGCCACCAGCAAATTTCAGTCAAATTGTTTTCAAAATATTCAGCAGGATCAGTTATCTACCATTGAAATTCTTGTCTGGTAGCTTGCAGTAGCTAGACTAGTTACTTAACCCTATAACCTTCATATCAAAAACGGCTTCTGCAGTGGTCTTGAGAAATGTCCATTTGCAGACAAAGATACGACTATCTGTCAAAATTTACCACTGGAATGACTGGCTCGATAACCGATACAGTCATTCCAGTGGTAAATTTTCAAAAACGGTCTTCTCTTGATCTGCAAATGGACATTTTCTATGAGAACTTCAGCAAATTTGAGTGCTGAAGGGTCAAGTAAATGATACTTCAACAGAGGACAATAGTTGGATATTTGATTATTCAAGAATATAGTTTTAAATTTTTACTTTAATTTGAACCTAGATCGTATTAGATTCTGGTTTGCAACAATTAGATTAGTACATCTAGACATACGTTTTCCTAATACAGGGATACATTTCTAGCTATGTTCTGCCCACTTCCCACACACGCACGCACACACGCACACACACACGCACGCACATGTGTTGGAATCAATTTATATACTTTGAATCTGGAATTCCCAGAATCTGTATGTCCAGGTAAATATACAGGTAAGCTGTTGGATATTTTGAAATTATTTTTGACTATGGCTGGCAACAACTCACTGTAAAATTAGTTTAAACAATCACGTAACACGCGACGTATTCGATTTTGATGTCAGATACTTGAGTGACATATCGGATTCATCCATTGTGCGGCTGTTTACAGTAAGTGATCATTTAGCAAGGCGTTTCAAGGGAATTGTGTTTACTCGGGATATTTCAGTCCCCTTATTAAGATGAGATGCAAAGAGTTTAAAACTACTAACGCGCAAGATCGAATTACATAATGTACCACATAGTGAAATGCCTGTAACGGTTCCAGAGATTGGAGTCAAGATTAGGCAAGACCGAGGTCGATATGGGGATTGGGGACTCAGAAAAAACATTAGGAATCTGTCGAAATTTGAGATCCTGTAGGGCATCTCATGTATGCAAATACAAAGAAATTACAATATCTCTAAGCCTTGTGTGGGAAAAGTAATGACTAAACTCCATTTTATATCATATTGTCGAATATTAGGATAAGAACCATTGATTTTAACATATTTAATATATAACGCATTTTCTACTAGTGTATTCTACCAGCCTCTGATAGGATGAGACTCGTTAACAACCCTAGCACCAATAAATCTCTGAAAATGTATATTCGTTATGATATAAAACATATTCTGTTGAACATTTTGAAATTAATTTGACTGAAAGCCGTTGCTGCCAGTCAAATTCATTTCAAAATATTCAACAGTTTCCTTGTATGTTCGGCTTGAAATAAGATATGGAGAATTCATTGATGAAGGGGTTAACATTTGTACCCTGGACTCTCAGAACCTGAATTTCAAAGCACTCACACATGTGAAACTTTTGACAGTTTTAAACTATTTTTGAGATACTTCAGTCAAATTGGTTTCAAAATATTCACAGTATTTCTTACAACGTAGCAGATTTTTCGCATATGATCTTTCAATGTTCGAAGGGTTAGTCAACAGCTATGGAAACTTCAAGATTCAAGATTCAAGATTTATTTATTACTCCCAGATCACACGTGTGCATAAACATTATACAATTTATATAGTAGCAAGAAGTTATTGGTTTGATTGGCGTCTATCGAGTCCCTGATTCCAGGTCCCATTCACGCCATTATAGGCTCGTTTTTATTTCAGTCTATTATTTGTAACTTCTCCAGTTTTTACATATTTATACTACTGGCTGGAGAGAGACGACGGGGAGTGAAGGAGATTGCCTATCTTTCCAGCGATCGTCAGTTGGCCGAAAGGAGATACAATCCCGGGATAGACAGTTTCACAGCTCTGCTCGTTACCGCCTGAGCCACGGCCTCCTCGGGTATACAGTGGCAAGACAGTTTACATATTATCTATATATCTCTATAGATTAACTGTTAACATTAAAACAAATAACCTAGGTTTACTACGGTAATGTGATTGGTTCTTTTCAGGCAAGCTATTTTCATATTAACCATTTTTCCGGTCACAATTTCACTTTGTTTCAATACAATATTTATAATAACCGAAGCCAACGTTCCTGACTGGGACATTTGGCAAACTTATATAAATCCCACATGTGCATTGTCAAATTCAAATAAGATCACTTTGTTTACTCACTGGTTTTACAAGAAAAGCGTGAGTCGTCGTCGTCGTCGTCGTCAACGTCGTTCTCGCCATCATTGACGGCGAACGTCCTCATATTATTTTCAGCATATAATATTTATTAGGCAAATCGTAGTATTGTAAACGGCGTAGACCAATAAACCTGTTTGTCTTCTTCTTCTTTTCGTTCGCTGATCATACCGCCAGTCATGTAAGTGACTATCGACATGATCATAAGCGTTAAGTGCATGGATCCATGGTTTATTAGAGTGCGCCATGCGGCCTGGAACCTCCGTCTTCAGCACTCGAGGTTTCTGTCAGGGTTACCTCACCCTTACCTCCTTTAGTCGCCTCGTACGACACGCAGAGGATACGGAAGGTGTATTCTAAACCTGTTTGTTATCGGCGCGCCCATTTTTAACCGGCGCATGCCCCATATGCCAAATTATTATTTGCATATGGGCTGCGGACCGTTTATAAATGGGCGCGCCTTTGTCAAATTGGCATATGGGTTATGCACCGTATATAAATGGGCTTGCCGATAACAAATTGGAATATGGGTCTGCGCTGTTTACGCCATCATGTGACGGAATATCACTTATACGTGTAGTTTTTTGGAAATTGATAATCAGGGTGTTCAGAGATCGATCGATCCGAACACGAGCGAGGTATGGGTGGAGTTTAGCTAGAGATGGGCGGGCATAGCTAAAACAGGAAAGGTACATTGAAGATGTGAATATTGGTGCTAAAATTGGGCACATTAACTGCAGTGCACTAACATGTGTTCGCCTACAAGGGGCTCTTAAACATAGTTCATCATACTTGAAGAGCGCTACACTATAAACCCTGAAAAAAGTGCATTGATTTCTCTAAACAAGCGATCTAAATCTGCTCCAGGACACAGGCAGGTCTTTGAATCTAAACATGAAACTCACTTAGATAGGGAGCCGTCAACAAATGGGAAAGGCAATGTAGATAAACGCAGTCACGCAACAAGAAGAACAGTCTATTCGCTGATGGGAGCTGGACTTTATGGAAATGGTGGACTTTCATCGTTAACTTCAGCGAATATATGGAAAATCTACTGTCTTCCAAGATTGCTGTTTGGTCTAGAGGTCGTTCAGATGACAAAGGCTGAGATTAGTGCATTGGAACTATTCCAACTATCAATTCTTAAGCAATTACAGCCCCTTCCAAAGAATGCAACATCATCAGCAACACCATGCCTACTAGGAATAAGACCCATCCAAGCAGAGTTAGACTCCATAAAACTAAAACTACTAGGAAACATCCTCAGAAATTATGATACTGTAGAATTCCAGATAGCAGCCGGACAACTTGCTGTAAAGAATATTAAGAAAAAAGTTGGTTCATGAAATGCCAAGAAACGCTTCATAAGTATCAGCGCCCAAGTGTCTACCAACTAATCAACAGCATTCCTGAAAAGTTAGCATGGAAGGCGCAAGTAGAAAAGCAAGTCAACTGTGCTGTACACAACGTCTGGAAAGAAGACTGTGCCGTGAAGACATCAACAAAATACTTAAATGTCAATGTATGCACTGTAAGCAACGTTCACCTCTGTTGGAACTCACTTGGCGACACAACCAGGGATGTTAGACAGCTGTAACAAAGGCAGATTCTAACTGGCTTATATATCTTGCAAGCAAGTCGTGCCTGTTTCAATCAATATGTGGTCTCTGACATGTGTTTACTATGCCATTCAGCATCTGAGGACAGGAATCACTGCATTACAATATGTACAGCATTGGAGGAGTCAAGAAACCCATATTTGAAGAGTATTCTCACTACTTTGTACCTAGAAAATGACACAATCATCATCATCAACAACACGTTATTAGCTGATCCCTAAAATACAACTCAGCTGATACTTGATCATGCAATGATGATATCCAGATTGAACATTAAGCTGTCCCCACCAAATTCTCCACAAATTGCGAAAACTATCGTTTTCTCTGCCATGCCTTGCACCTCAAACTTACACAATTGATTGAGGCACTCTCTGTATAAAATACCTCAATGAACACTAATCAAACTAAATCAGACAAAATAAAAAATTACCTGTTCTTCTACAAGTTATAAATGTTAGTAACAGAACTTTCTTATTAATGTGCGAATGAAAAACTCGGCAATCAATTTGACATTAATTAATTTAATCCTACTCAGTCAATGTAAATTTCGTGTATTCGTGTATTTAAAACATTTAGAGTTATATAGACATCTTGAAGCACCGTTCGCACCCTACATAATAGGGGTGAGCCCATCGAGGTTGGATTCCCACATACAGATACAGATACATGGCAAGCAATTTGATTATCATAAAAAAAACCCGTTCATTCACAAAGATAAACGTATAATTTTGTGGCGCCTTATCATTAGGCGATTTTAACATGACTTGTGTTTGAAAAGTCAAGGTCTGGAATCCCTGATGGTTATTATATTCTTATTTACCTATGACAACGTGAGCACAGGTTTTCCTGTCAAATTTATCTCACGAGCTTAGTAAAATCTCTGTTGCAACGAAGTTTAGCTTGTTTCAAAGGCGATATTACTAAACGAGTGTGATAAATTCCATACGAAATGACTTCAAGTTTTAAGTTTATTGAAGTATTCCCGGGTCACAATGTCACATATGGGGATTACAAAATAATAATTAATTTTTACAGGTCTGAGTGAGATTACTCATTAAAAGATATTATTATTATTATTTTTTTTTATTTTTTTTTTTTATTTGGTTAATTATTATTATTATTTTTAATATTATTATTATTATTATTATTATTATTATTAACATTATTATTATTATTATTATTATTATTTTTAATATTATTATTATTATTATTATTATTATTATTATTATTATTATTTTTAATATTATTATTATTATTATTACTATTATTATTACTATTATTATTATTATTATTATTATTTTTAATATTATTATTATCATTATTATTATTATTATTATTATTATTATTATTATTATCATTATTATTATTATTATTATTATTATTATTATTATTATTATCAAGCTTATTGTTATCATCATTGCTACAATATGAGCATTATTGGTGTAAATATTCTTGTTATCAACATCGGTATCGATAAAGACAATATAAACACATTACACATTACACATTATTAATATAAACATTATTGCACAATATTTGTATAACCTATTTTAAAGTTAACCAAATTTAACAATCATTTTATAGACATTAATTGTGGCATTATTGATGTAAACATTGTATATAACCATTATTGGTAGCAACGTTATTGATTAGCGAGTAGTAGTAGTAGTAGTAGTAGCAGCAGCAGCAGCAGCAGCAGCAGTAGTAATAGTAGTAGTAGTAGTAGTAGTAGTAGTAGTAGTAGTAGTTGTAGTAGTAGTAGTAGTAGTAGTAGTAGTAGTAGTAGTAGTAGTAGTAGTAGTAGTAGTAGTAGTAGTAGTAGTAGTAGTAGTAGTAGTAGTAGTAGAAGCAGTAGTAGTAGTAGTAGTAGTAGTAGTAGTAGTAGTAGTAGTAGTAGTAGTAGTAGTAGTAGTAGTAGTAGTAGTAGTAGTAGTAGTAGTAGTAGTAGTAGTAGTGAACGCACGCGTTTATTTAGCTCTGCAATTGCTGCCCGAATTTGCTAGATTCTAGCGCGATTTTGTAGATAAGTTTTATACATATATTTCGTATTAGTATTTCCTTTCAAACTTTATGTCTAATTTGTAAATTCTTGTCTTGGTTGGAGCGCATTTTGTGTCTCCATGTTCTAAAGGCACTTCTCTTAGCTGGCGGTTTCAGCCATTTAATAGGGCTCCTCTTACTGTGGTCAATGCAATACATTTCTCCCCGCGCCAGTCTTCTATTTCTATAGTTCGTAGGCTAGCGCATTATATTTGGCAAGATCGCTTTGTCATTTGTAAGAGCAAGCCTAGTGCTTTGATTATATAAATCTTTATAGTCAGTTGGCTGCCCCGGTCAACTCGAACGGACTAACAAATATATGTCTGTAATATGTTAGTACGCATTAGTGAACCATTTTAATCAGTTAGGTGTTAGTGAACCACTTAGAAAGTGGTTCAAACTAACAAATATACGACTGTACTCTCTATTCGTATATTTGTTGGTAGACGTCACGGTTTCAAAATGGGACACTATTTATTTAGTGTTTTGCTCTTTCCCCGACGTCTTGGTGTTATAGTTTTGTATTATATATTGTAGTAGTATGGGTTTCCTCTTTTTATAAAACATCATGGCAACCTATAAGCGTACCCTAAGCCTTAAGATAACAACTAAGGGGGGGGGATGTCACGGCTATCGACGTGTATCATGGGTTAAAGGACGTCGTTGGCGCGGGACCTGCTACTTTGCAGGGGCGTATCAATGTTTCGAAAACTGTATGGAATGTAACAGTGTCAAATGAGGGGGTCAAGGAAAAGCTTCTGGAAGATGTTCTTATTGTAAAAGGCGAAGTTTGTAACGTAGAGGAAATCGAGTCAGATAGGTTGCTAGTGAAGATGAAAGTTCCACTAGAAATTCCAGATGACAGAATCATGAATGAACTCAAGAAGTATGGCAAAGTGCAAAAGATTGAACTGGAAACGTATCCCGTTGACAGAATGCTAGAAAATGGTGTAAGACGCATCTGGTTTGATAAAGTGGATAGCCCGTTACCAAGCAGATTGACGCTTGATGGCAGCTTTGTCCTGCCCTTATGGTATAGAGGGCAAATTAAAGAGTGCCGGATCTGCCTAAGTACTGACCATTTGGCAACAGATTGTCCCAATCGAAACAAATGTTTGCTCTGTGGTTCAGTTGACCATTTTAAATGGCGCTGTCCAAAAAATCAAAACAAGCCCTCAATATCAGGAGATAATCGCCCATTAAAGGATGCAACTGAGTCAATTACTTCTGGCGCAATCACTACGGAAGCTGTTGTTGTGGTTCATGCCACTGAAAATGACACAAACAAATCATCAAATCCTGTTAAAGTAACTACAGTTGATGAAATTCAAGTATTAGAAGAGGGTATAACCTTAAGTCAAGAAAATAATCAAAATGCAGTAGAGCCAAACGTGGCTGTAAAAGACACGCGGGAAAATGATGATCTTACAGAAGAGCCAGTTTACAATTCCTTAGAAGATGAATTAAAATTAGGACAGGATAAGTTTAGGACTCAGAAGACGGAAAGTTCAGTCGATTTTCCGCTAAGCCCACTTGATTTAAGTCAGTTTGAAGATATGGCAAATGACGCTCCTGCCAAATGTAACTTAAGTAGCAATAAGCGTCATAAAGAAGACAATAGCTGCTCAGAATCTGAGATTGAAGTAAATGATATGGATGATGATACAATGTCAGTTGCCGAATCAGATGTGTCCATTCAAACACAGAGTTCACAGATGAAAGATGAAATGGTAATGTACCGATCAGAAGGGGGTGAAGTGTTAGTGCCATATGTAACGGCGAGAGGCGTGAAATATCGTCTACTGCACCATGATTCTGATATTTCCAAATATGAATATTTGTCTGTGGTAGAACTAGGAAACATTGAATTCGCAGGCAAATTAGGTAAATGGTCTAAGAAACGAGCTTAAAAAACAAATCAAGTTAATCTAATGATGGCGGTTGTAAACATCATTTTACAAATTATGATTATCTGCACCATCAATTGCAGAGGATTAAATACCGAATTCAAGCGGCGCCACTTGCTTGAAGAATTAGCAAATGAGAGAGTTGATATTGCTTTTCTACAAGAGACAAAAATTAAAAAAATTGGAGTGTTTGAATCTCTCAAAGATATTTCAAAAGGGCAGATTTTTTATTCTTTATCGCAAGATAATAGCGCAGGAGTGGCCATTCTTATCCTGCCCCGCTGTCTCAACTATTTTGATGTTATATCGTCGTCATCAGATACAAATGGACGATGGATTTGGGTGTCAATTGATGTACTAAACACAAGCTTAAATTTGATGTGGCGTTATGCGCCAACCTCTCATCAATTGCGTCGTGAATTTCTAAATGATGTTTCCACAATAATTCAAGACAGAACGCCTGAAAACCTAATTATGGGCGGTGACTTTAATTGCATATTAGATGAAGTTAAAGACAGAAACGCTAGGTTTAATTTTAATGACACATCTCATAATATTTTGAAACACATCTGTGGCTATAAAAGCTTGTTAGACACTTATCGGATTGAAAATCCAGAGGGCTGGGACTTTACTTGGTTTTCAACCGA
This sequence comes from Chaetoderma sp. LZ-2023a, assembly GCA_034401795.1. NCBI lineage: Eukaryota > Metazoa > Mollusca > Caudofoveata > Chaetodermatida > Chaetodermatidae > Chaetoderma > Chaetoderma sp. LZ-2023a. The sequence goes on along the minus strand of CM067375.1, from coordinate 39,275,782 downwards.
TGGAAAGAAAGCATCCAGATTGGACAGGATCTATGTAGAACGATTATTGAAAGGTTACATGTGTAAAACTAACATAAAACCAGTAACTTTCTCTGATCACAATATGTTTTCCATCACATTAGATAATGCTGACTGGAACAAACGAGGAGATGGATTTTGGAAACTCAATGTAGCGTTGTTACGAGATAGTTGCTATCGCAAATGTCTAGAAAGTTGTTGGAGGCATCGGGATGAAAAGAGAAGTTTGTATGAATGTATAACAGACTGGTGGGAGGATGTTAAATCCGACCTGAAACATATTTCAAGGCAGTATTCCATCAGGAATGCACGAGAAATGCGAAAGCGTAAAAAGGCGCTTCAGCGGTCGGTGTGTAAAATTAATAAGAAAATTAATGATGGAGAATATAATTATTACGAACTATTAGTTAAATTAAAAGGTAGACTAAATGAAATAGAGCAATATCAGTTTGATGGGGCCACAATAAGGGCAAGAGCACAAATGCACACCGAGGGTGAAAAGCCTACACGTTACTTTTGTAACTTGGAAAAGCAAGCGGTATAGAGAAATTAATGCGCTCACTGCAGACTAATGATGGTGTATCAGTGTCCTCAAATGCAGAGATGATGGAAACAGTATCGAATTTTACAAATCATTGTATAAATCTGAGGGAAGCGATGCAACTGCAACTAGAGATGTTTTAGCTAATATAACGAAAAGACTTCCAGATTCATGTCGCGAATGCTGTGACCAATCACTAACAATTGATGATTTGACAAAATCCCTCAAAGGTATGAAGTTAGAAAGGTCTCCTGGATATGACGGACTTCCAGTTGAATTTTATCAAACATTCTGGCACATATTTGGGCCAGTATTAGAAGAAATAACAACCAGCATTTTTAAGCAAGGGCATCTCCCTACATCGATGGCCCAAGCATATGTTCGGCTTATATACAAGCGGGGTGACAGAAATAAAATACAGAATTATAGACCAATCTCTCTACTCATTCATGATGATCAACACTGCTCTGTGCCAGGAAGATCAATATTAAACAACACTTTGCTTATACGGGACCTTATTCAATTAGTTGAAAAGGATTGTATCCCAGCAGCAATAATAGCACTTGATAACGAGAAGGCGTTTCACAGACTAGAATGGGATTTCTTGTTTAAGTCTTTAGACCATATTGGCTTTGGTTCAAGATTTATTAAATGGGTCAATATTTTATATACTGATATAACAAGTTGCTATTTAGTAAGCAATCAGCTATCCAAACCTGTAGTGTTTGAACGAGGTGTCAGACAGGGTTGCTCACTGTCCCCGCTTCTATTCGTCATAGCTATGGAATCGTTGGTGGCCACATTGAGACAACGCAATGACTTTCAAGGAATATGTCTACGTGGCGTAGAAAGGCCACTAAAGGTTTCTCATTATGCAGTTGATACGACTGTGTTTGCGGGTAAAAATACGGATTTTAGAATTTTAAATGGAGTATTAACAGATTTTCAAAAGGCATCAGGGCTTAAAGTCAATAAAGATAAATCTAAGGGATTATTTTTGGGCGATCGGAAGGGCAGAATTGATAATGTGATGGAAATTAACTGCTCAAATGATGTCATAAAAATTTTGGTATTTACTTTAGTAGAGAACAAAATGTATTACTAAACTGGGAAGAAAGGATATCCAAGCTAAAGTGTGCATTACTAAATTGGAAACGACGTCGCTTAACTGTCTTTGGCAGGACATTTGTCCTTAATAATTTAATTTTATCTGGACTGTGGTATACCGCTTCTGTAGTTCATATGCCCAAATCAGTAGAGTCAAAGATCAACACGTTACGTTTGTCCTTCTTATGGGAGGACAAAGCCCATTTAGTATCACAGTCAATCCCCACCAATGAAAAGCATGCCGGAGGCCTGGATTTGGTTAATGTTTCAGCAAAGTGTGCTTCTTTACAATTGAAATTCTTGAATAAGTTACTTACTTCAAACTCATCTTGGTCAAGTGTTTCAAGGGCACTTCTCCAAACGTACGTTGACCCATTTCCAGTAGAATGTTTATTTATGTGCAATAAACTGCCACCTAATCATCAAAAGATTCCAAATGTATATAAAGAACAGCTCGAAGCCTTAAAAATATTTACACGATCAATGCCACAACCCAATTGTTGGGAAGATGCCTTAGAGCAACGTCTTTGGGGCAACAAGTTGATTCGTGATAATGATGATGTATTATATTTGCCCTCTATGGCCAAAAATGGTATTCAATATTTACGTGACTTGGTAAATCCGAAATTTCGTAAATGGATTGTGATGCAAGATGTAGCAAGAATAACATCAATGAGACATATTGATGCTCAGCGCTTATTTGTTAGAATAAAGAATGCAATACCTGCTGTATGGTTCAAATTGCCGAAAGCACGTGGCAACATTGATATGTTGCAACCAACATTAGTATTTATGTCAGAACATATAAAATACAACATGGCGTCTAGAGACTGGTATAGAATTCTAATGCAAAGTCGGAGACATACTCCTAATGTGGTTAGGCATTGGGACAATTTAGGATGCACGCCAAAGAACTGGAAAAATGCCTGGAAAGCAATACATCTACCTTGTTTACCAGGAATGCACGGGACCTGGCATGGCGATTACTCCATCAAAGGCTATGGGTCAGCCATCTTACTTATATGTGTAAAATAACAAGTACAGACCGGTGCTTATTATGTAATACTGAGGAGGAAACGATAGACCATCTATTTACTCAGCGTCGCATAACTACAGGCTTTTGGGTATATATCAATATGCTCCTTGCTAAATTTGGAACCAAATATGTGAATTTAGTGGCTGAAACAATTTTCTTCAAAGATTGCTCAACTATCGGACGAATCATTAATAGCAAGGAGAAAGAATTGTTAATAACCCTGTTATCTGTTGGAGTGTGGGCCATCTGGAAGCATCGGTGTTCAGAGGCCAGAGATAAAACCGGCAACAACCATCAGAGAGCCATACAAGCTATATTTCGATCATTGTTGATAAACTGCATTCATTGTGAATTTTACAGGCTAGTAGAACATGGGAGAGAAAGTAGATTTAAAGACGTATGGTGCAAAACTGGCCTAGTATCAATTGAATACGGATATCTAAAAATATCAGAAGCGGAACTTGTATAAGCTAGCACACTCGCTGCTTGCTATCTATTGATAAATGCTATTTTAATTTAATTTAATTGCCTTTATTTTAAAATGTTAAGCCTTAGGAGACTCTAATCTTGACGAATATCCTAACCTTGGGATCAGTATATTTAAATATCAAATGAGCATTATGTCAATATTCTGGAGGTGATCCGATTTTCAAGTTAACAGAGTGTGATATCTTACAATTAGCTTCCTGTTGTAAATATTTACTGTAGGTGTATTTGTTCCAGGGTAATTTGCAAAAACTTACAATGAAGTAAATTTAGAATGTGAACCCAAAGCGCCATCTAAGTAGTCATGGTTTGTATACTTTTGCTTTGTGCATTATATTATATAAAGGCTACTACGCCCGTTGGGCATTTAAGAATCGGCTAACTGGCGTCAATGAGTGACTTGTTGTTACTTATTGACGAGTCACCTCGCACCTTGTTGGCGAGCTGCACTCGCCATTTGGCCCTACTACTATACCGTGTGCTACGTTAAACTACATATGATCTACTTAGCCTGCCGGTCATGAATCGGCTCAATGGCATCAATGATTAGCAGTAGCTTACTGCTAATTGTTGATGAGTCGCTTTACCACTTGTTGGTTAGCTATGCTCGCCATTTGGGCCTACTACTACACGGTGTTCAAATAGCAATGTCTCTTTGTTGAATTGTGTTATTTTATCAGCTCTTTATTAATTATGTTTTCTATGTAGTTATGCCACGGTTGTGGTATATGATAATAGAGTAGTTTAGCTTGCACTGTTTTGACATGTTAGGTTTGTATTGTTATTCTATTAATAAAGCCTGCTATTTTAACCGATTTTTTATGGGGGTTTGCAAGCCTTTTTAAAGGAGTTCCTCCGTGAAGTGTGTCCGACTGCGTCAGCGTCGGATTTAAAAAAAAAGAAAAAAAAGTAGTAGTAGGGGTAGTAGTAGGAGAGATATTTGTGTTTGAAATATTACAATATGACAATAAAATAATAATCTCCGTTATGCAAATTGTTTAAGGATTTTCCGTATAAAGACGCACAATTTTATTAGGACCGATAAGTTTGTGTTCGAGAGCAGTTGTCCGAATTTGTAGTGATTTGGTCGGTTATGATAGTATTTTGGGAGAACTATTTTTCTGTCATCACAGAAAATGTCGCATAAGAATAGGTAATGATACTTACCCCCCAATCTCGTGTTTGTCGCATAGGCTACATATTCTTTCTTCCCTGGCCACGCCCTCCGATCTTCCCTTTTCTATAGTTAACTTATGATTACTAGTTCGAAATTTGACTAAAGTTCTTCTGTTTAATTTATTTAGCTTTCTGAGATAAGGCTCTGATTTTAGTTCAGTTTTGAATATACTATATATTTTGGCTTTAGGCAAGGTGGTAATTTGCCCTGGCCAAGTTTGTATGTATTGGTCTTTAAGTACTTGTTTCAAATATCGTATATTAGAGTTTGTTATGGTCTGCGTTTCCCAGAGGCGAGTCATTCCCACATTTTCAAGCAAACATTTAACTGTGGTCAGCCATTTGTATTCTGTATTGTTTTTGGTAAAGTCATTGTAGATATACTTGTATAGTAAAGATGATGTTTCATGGCGTTCAGGAATTCTTCCCCAAAATTAATTAATTTATATTTTACAGTAATTTATAATGGGATATGTCCTCGCTCTCATACACCATATAACTAGGCGTTATTTTTGCAATATTTAATATCCGCATATAGAACTACCTGAATTTTTCTATTGATGTAAGCAAGGCATGTGAGATACTAGTTCACTATTTTCACTATTTTCAACATATTCCACTTTAACTAAATCTTAAAGTTATTGTAATTGCGCGAGCTTTAGCGAGAAACCTGTTTGAATGCAACATTTTGCGCTGTTTTCGTCGCTGCGACTTTCAGCACCTACTACATTGTTATTTCGGACTTTTAAATCTATTCATACACGCGTAAAAGTGGGCGGAGCTTAACAAAAAATGGGCGGGGCATAGCTAGATATGGATTCAAGATGCAAGCTCTCCTAATCTCTCAGTCAAATACATGACGTCATAATCAAATATGTCACAGGTAGGCTGACGTCGCAATCAACTATACGTCATGAATGACGTTGCTTAGTCCGTCAGGAACTTTGAATAGTTCGTCAGTTGTACGAATTGTATCTCTCCACTATTTAATAAACATTCTGTTGAATATTTTGAAACTAATTTGACTGGGCGCGGTTGCTGCCATAATCAGAAGTGTCAAAGATTTAACCAACAGACCTACCAACCATCTAGTTGCAGGGTACTATGATCCCGTTAAGCTTGCCAATAAATTATCACTATCCCAACTACAATGTACAGATAATGATCAATAAGACGATATCTCCGAGCAGCTGTATTGGTGATAATCGTTGGTGACCACGTATCACTCTCGTCTCCTACACAATGGCGACAGTAAAACACATCAGTAACATCCCATTTCTTCTTTAGCGTCAGTAACTTGACGTACTTATCACCCCAGAAATCTATCCGCCAATTCGGCAAATCATAGCCCGCTTCATTCAGATAGACACCTTGCGCATGCGTGTAGTGTTTATCCGCCATTTTCCTTCCTGCAGCGACGCCTTGCCTATTGATAATAACAACAATAATTAAGAAGGCGGTGCTGATGGCGGCGACTGCGCCTGTGCCCTCTCTTTCATACACTTTCCCATGTGGCTGCTCGCCCAGCTACTCGCTAGCGATGACGCATGTACACACATCCACCCCTAGTCCGTCTGCCTGCCCGCCAGACCGCCGGCGTGACCGTTCACCCACTCATCTGCTCGCTCGAGCAATCGCTTGCTCGATTGCTCACTCGATTGAACGATCGATCTACTGTTCTCTCGCTCGCTCGCCCGCCCGAACCCACCCACACATTCATTGACTCACTTACTGTGATGGATGTAGTGATCTGGTCGATATAGGTGTGTTTGTGAATGTAGGAATTGGGATGGTGATATATTGGGATAGTGATGATGAATTTAGGCGCCTTAATGGATGTAGGGGTGATGGTGATGGCTATAAGGGGAGGGGGGTGGTGGTGGAGGGGGAGGGTTGCAATGGGTATAGGGGTGAGTCATAAGGTGGATGTGGAGATGGCGGTAATGGGTGTAGGGATGAGGGTGGCGGCTGTACGGATGGTAGTGGTTTGTATGGCTGAGATTGCTGATGTGGACACATCGGCGGATGTAGGTAGGATCGCATTTGATGCATAGATTGTACTGGTGGCTGAATAGAGGAATCATGTCTGTCAGTCAAGAATATGAAATCACAATCAATTAAATCACGGGTAGGATGACGTCACAATTAAATATGTCATGAATGCCATATCTAAGTCCATCATAAACGTGTACTAGTCCTTCAAGTTGTACGAATTGTATGTCTTTATTATTTAATCACCATTCAGTAGAATATTTTGAAACTAATTAGACTGGGCGCTGTTGGAACAGCACCCATTCAAATTAGTTTCAAAATGTTCAACAACTTACCTGTATGGTTTTCTGGAAATTGGGATTCAGGAAGTTCAGTGTTCGATCGCTCACGACCCGGACAACCGGGTGGAGTTTACCTAGGAAAGGGTGACGCGTAGCTAAAACTGTATTCATCCATTGATGGTGTTGTGGATGCATGGGATGTGATAGTTTATATGTGATGATTATACTCGTTTGAAGATGACGCATGCTGGATGTAGGGATGTGGGCCTGAATATATTAGAGATGTGAAGCTGGATCTAGTGATGTGGAGCTGGATGTAGAGATATGGTTCTGGATGTAGAGATGTGGTGCTGGATGTAGAGATGTGGAGCTGGATGTAGTAATGTGGAGCTGGATGTACGGATGTGTGGCTGGATGTAGGGATGTGTGGCTGGATGTAGGGATGTGGAGCTGGAGGTAGGGATGTGGAGCTGGATACAGATGTGGAGCTAGATGTAGGGATGTGGAGCTGGAGGTAGGGATGTGGAGCTCGAGGTAGAGATGTGGAGCTGGATGTAGGGATGTGGAGCCAGAGGTAGAAGTGGAGATTGATGTAGGATTGTGGAGGTGGATGTAAGGATGCGGGGCTGGATATAAATGTGGAGCTGGAGGTAGGGATGTGGATCTGGATTTAAAAAATGTGGAGCTCGATGTGGGAATGTGGAGTTGGATGTGGGGATGTGGAGCTGGATATAGATGTGGAGCTGGATGTAGGAATGTGGAGCTGGATGTAGGGATGTGGAGGTGGATGTAGGGATGTGGAGTTGGAGGTAGGGATGTGGCGCTGGGGGTCGAAGTGGAGATTGATGTAGGAATGTGGAGCTGGATATAAGGATGCGGGGCTGGATATAGATGTGGAGCTGGAGGTAGGGATGTGGAGCTGGACATAGATGTGGGGTTGGATGTGGAAATGTGGAGATGGATGTAGGGATGTGGAGCTGGATATAGATGTGGAGCTGGATGTAGGAATGTGGAACTGGATGTCGGGATGTGGGGTGGGTGTAAGGATGTGGAGCTGGAGGTAGGGATGTCGAGCTGGACATAGATATGGGGTTGGATGTGGAAATGTGGAGATGGATGTAGGGATGTGGAGCTGGATATAGATGTGGAGCTGGATGTAGGAATGTGGAACTGGATGTCGGGATGTGGGGTGGGTGTAAGGCTGTGGAGCTGGAGGTAGGGATGTGGAGCTGGACATAGATGTGGGGTTGGATGTGGAAATGTGGAGCTGGCTGTAGGGATTTGGAGCTGGATATAGATGTGGAGCTGGATGTGGGAATGTGGAGCTGGATGTAGGGATGTGGTGCTGGAGGTAGGGATGTGGAGCTGGATATAGATGTGGTAATGGATGTCGTGATGTAGTGCTGGATGTAGGGATGTGGAGCTGGAGCTGGGATAGTAGGGATGTGTTGCTCGATGTAGAGATGCGGAGCTGTATGTAGGGATGTGGAGCTGGATATAGAGATGTGGTACTGGATATAGTGATGTGGTACTGGATGTTGAGTTGCGGTACTGGAAGTAGATATATGTATCTGGATATAGAGATGTGTAGCTGAATGCAGAGATGTGGTTCTGGATGTAGGAATGTGGTCCTGGTTGAAAGGATGTGGATCTGGATGTGGGGATCTGGAACTGGATATAGGGATGTAGTGCTGGAAGTAGGGATATGGAGCTTGCTGTAGGGATGTGGTCCTAGATGTTGGGAATTGGTCGCGGAAGTAGGGATGTGGTCCTGGATGTAGGATGTGGAGCTCGATGTAGAGATGTGAAGCTGGATGTAGGGCTGGATGTAGGGTTGTGCAGCTGGATATAGAGATATGGATCTGGATGAAGGGATGGTGAGATGGATGTAGAGATGTGGAGGTGGATATACATATGTGGTCCTGGACGTACGGATGTGGAGTTGGGTGTAAAGATGTGGATCAAGCTGGCTATAGAGAGGTGGGCCTGGATGTAGGGATGTGGTTGTAGAGATGTGGAGTTGGATATACAGATGTGGTCCTGGACGTACGGATGTGGAGTTGTGTAAAAATGTGGATCAGGTTGGATATAGAGAGATGGTCCTGGATGCAGGGATGTGGAGCTGCATGTAGTGATGTGGAGATGGATGTAGAGATGTGGTTTTGGACATAGAGATGTGGAGCCGGATTTAGGGATGTGGATGTGTATGTAGGGATGTAAGGATGTGAAGCTGGAGGTGGGGATGTCTGGCTGGATGTAGGGATGTGGTGCAACATGTAGAGATGTGTGTCTGGATGTAGAGATGTGGAGCTGGATATAGACGTGTAGCTGGATGCAGGAATGTGGAACTTGATGCCGGGATGTGGAGCTGGATGTAGGGATGTGGACCTGGAGGTAGGGATGTGGAGCTGGATGTAGGGATGTGGAGCTGCATATAGATGTGGTGCTGGATGTGGGGATGTGGAGATGGATGTAGGGTTGTGGAGCTGGATATAGATGTTTTGCTAGATGTAGAGATGTGGAGCTGGATATAGAGATGTGGTGCTGGATGTAGAGATGTGTAGCTGGATATAGAGATGTGATGATGGATCTAGGGATGTGGAGCTGGATGCAGAAATGTGGAGCTGGATATAGGGATGTGGTACTGGATATAGAGATGTGGTATTGGATGTAGAGATGCGGCACTGGAAGTAGAGACGTGGATCTGGATATAGATGTGTAGCTGAATGCAGAGATGTGGTTCTGGATGTAGGGATGTTGTTCTGGTTGTAAGGATGTGGATCTGGATATAAGCATCGGGAAATGGATATAGTGATGTAGTGCTGGAAGTATGGATCTGGAGCTGGATGTAGAGATGTGGTCCTAGATGTTGGGAATTGGTCCTGGACGTAGGGATGTGGTCCTGGATGTAGAATGTGGAGCTGGATGTAGAGATGTGAAGATGGATGTAGGAATGTGGAGCTGGATGTACGGATGTGCAGCTGGATATAGAGATATGGATCTGGATGTAGGGATGTTGAGCTGGTTGTAGAGATGTGGAGTTGGATATACAGATGTGGTCCTGGACGTACGGATGTGGAGTTGTGTGTAAAAATGTGGATCAGGTTGGATATACAGAGGTGATCTTGGATGCAGGGATGTGGAGCTATATGTAGTGATGTGGAGATGGATGTAGGGATGTGTGGCTGGATGTAGACATGTGGAGCTGGATGTAGGGATGTGGAGCTGGATGTAGGGACGTGTGGCTGGATGTAGGGATGTGTGGCTGGAGATAGGGTTGTGGAGCTAGAGGGAGAGATGTGGAGCTTGATTTCGATGTGGAACTGGATGTAGGGATGTGGAGCTGGATGCAGGGATGTGGAGTTGGATACAGATGTGGAGCTGGATGTGGGAATCTGGAGCTGGGTGTAAGAATGCGGAGCTGGATATAGATGTGGAGGTTGATGTAGGATTGTGGAGCTGGATGTAAGGATGCGGGGCTGGATACAGATGTGGGACTGGAGCTAGAGATGTGGAGCTGGATATAGATGTGGAGCTGGATGTAATGATGTGGAGCTGGATATAGATGTGGAGCTGGATGTAGGAATGTGGAGCTGGATGTAGGGATGTGGAGCTTGATATAGATGTGGAGCTAGATGTGGGAATGTGGAGCTGAATGTCGGAAAGTGGAGCTGGAGGTAGGGATATGGAGCTGGATATAGACGTGGCCCTGGATGTAGGGATGTGGAGCTGGATGTAAGGATGTGTGACTGGATGTAGGCTGGGTGACTGGATGTAGGGATGTGTGGCTGGATGTAAGGATGTTGAGCTTGAGGTAGAGTTCTGGAGCTGGATATAGATGTGGTGCTGGATGTAGGGATGTGGAGCTGAAGTTAGGGATGTGGAGCTAGCCGTAGAGATGTGGAACTTGATATAAATGTGGAGCTGGATATAGGGATGTGAAGCTGGATGTCGGGATGAGAAAGCTGGATGTAGATATGTGGAGCTGGAGGTAAGATGTGGAGCTGAATGTAGGAATGTGGAGCTGGATATAGATGTGGAGCTGGATGTCGGGATCAGAAAGCTGGATGTAGGGATGTGGATCTGGAGGTAGGCTGTGGAGCTGGATGTAGGGATGTGGTCCTAGATGTTGGGAATTGGTCCTGGAAGTAGGGATGTGGTCTTGGATGTAGAATGTGGAGCTGGATGTAGAGATGTGAAGATGTATGTAGGAATGTGGAGCTGGATGTACGGATGTGCAGCTGGATATAGAGATATAGATCTGGATGTAGGGATGTTGAGCTGGTTGTAGAGATGTGGAGTTGGATATACAGATGTGGTCCTGGACGTATGGATGTGGAGTTGGGTGTACACATGTGGATCAAGTTAGATACACAGAGGTGGCCCTGGATGCAGGGATGTGGAGCTGTATGTAGTGATGTGGAGATGGATGTAGGGACGTGTGGCTGGATGTAGGGATGTGTGGCTGGAGATAGGGATGTGGAGCAAGAGGTAGAGATGTTGAGCTTGATTTCGATGTGGAGCTGGATGTAGGGATGTGGAGCTGGATGTCGGGATGAGAGCGCTGGATGCAGGGATGTGGAGCTGGATACAGATGTGGAGCTGGATGTGGGAATGTGGAGCTGGATGTAAGAATGTGGAGCTGGATATAGATGTGGAGATTCATGTAGGATTGTGGAGCTAGATGTAAGGATGCGGGGTTGGATATAGATGTGGGGCTGGAGGTAGGGATGTGGAGCTGGATATAGATGTGGAGATGGATGTAGTGATGTGGAGCTGGATATAGATGTGGAGCTGGATGTAGTAATGTGGAGCTGGATGTAGAGATGTGGAGCTGGATATAGATGTGGAGCTAGATGTGGGAATGTGGAGCTGAATGTCGGAATGTGGAGCTGGATATAGATGTCTAGCTGGATGCAGGAAAGTGGGGCTGGAGGTAGAGATATGGGGCTGGATATAGACGTGGCGCTGGATGTAGGGATGTGGAGCTGGATGTAGGGATGTGTGACTGGATGTAGGAATGGGTGGCTGGATGTAGGGATGTGGAGCCGGAGGTAGAGATATGGAGCTGGATATAGATGTGGTGCTGGATGTAGGGATGTGGAGCTGAAGGTAGGGATGTGGAGCTAGAGGTAGAGATGTGGAGCTTGATATAAATGTGGAACTGGATATAGGGATGTGAAGCTGGATGTCGGGATGAGAAAGCTGGATGTAGGTATGTGGAGCTGAGGTAGGATGTGGAGCTGGATGTAGGAATGCGGACCTGGATATAGATGTGGAGATTGATGTAGGAATGTGGACCTGGATGTCAGGATGCTGGGCTGGATATAAATGTGGAGCTGGAGGTAAATATGTGGAGCTGGATATAGATTTGGATCTGGACGTAGGGATGTGGAGCTGGATGTAGTGATGTGGAGCTGTATATAGATGTGGAGCTGGATGTAGGAATGTGGAGCTGATGTAGGGGTGTAGAGCTGGATATAGATGTGGAGATTGATGTAGGAATGTGGACCTGGATGTAAGGATGCTGGGCTGGATATAGATGTGGAGGTGGAGGTAGGGATGCGGGGCTGGATATAGATGGGGAGCTGGATATAGATGTGGAGCTGGATGTAGGTATGTGGAGCTGGAGGTAGGAAGTGGAGCTGGATGTAGGAATGTGGAGCTGGATATAGATGTGGAGCTGGATGTGGGAATGTGGAGCTGGATGTAGGGATGCTGGGCTGGATATAAATGTGGAGCTGGAGGTAAATATGTGGAGCTGGATATAGATTTGGAGCTGGATGTAGGGATGTGGAGCTGGATATAGTGATGTGGAGCTGGACATAGATGTGCAGCTGAATGTAGGAATGTGGAGCTGATGTAGGGGTGTAGAGATGGATATAGATGTGGAGATTGATGTAGGAATGTGGACTTGGATGTAAGGATGCTGGGCTGGATATAGATAGGAGCTGGACGTAGGGATGCGGGGATGGATATAGATGTGGAGCTGGAGGGATGGATATGGAGCTGGATATAGATGTGGAGCTGGATGTAGGGATGTGGAGCTGGATGTGGTGATGTTGAGCTGGATATAGATGTGGAGCTGGATGTAGGAATTTGGAGCTGGATGTAGGGATGTGGACCTGGATGTGATGTAGATGTGGAGCTGGATATAGATCGGGAGCTTGATGTGGGATTGTGGAGCTGGACGTAGCGGTGTGGAGATGGATATAGATGTCTAGGTGGATGTAGGAATGTGGAGCTAGCTGTAGGGATGTGTGGCTGGACGTAGGGATGTTGAGCTGGAGGCAGAGCTGTGGAGCTGGATATAGATGTAGTGCTGGATGAATGAATGTGGAGATGGAGGTAGGGATGTGGAGCTAGAGCTAGGGATGTGGAGCTTGATTTAAATGTGAAGCTGGATGTCGGAATGAGAATGCTGGATGTAGGGATGTGGCGCTGGAGGTAGGATGTGGAGCAGGATGTAGGGATGTAGAGATGGATATAGATGTGGAGCTGGATGTGGGGATGTAGAGCTGGATGTAGGGATGTGGTGCTGGATATGGATGTAGAGATGGAGGTATGGATGTGGAGCTGGATATAGATGAGGAGCTGGATGTAGTGATGTGGAGCCGGATATAAATGTGTACCTGTATGTAGGAATGTGGATCTGGATATAGATGTGGAGCTGGATGTAGGAATGTGGAGTTGGATGTAGGGATGTGGAGCTGGATATAGATGTGGAGCTGGATGTAGGAATGTGGAGCTGATGTAGGGATGTGGAGCTGGATACAGATGTGGAGCTGGATGTGGGAATGTGGAGCTGGATGTAGAGATGTGGAGCTGGATATAGATGTGGAGCTGGATGTAGTAATGTGGAGCTGGATGTAGGAATGTGGAGCTGGATGTCGGGATGTGGAGCTGGATACAGTTGTGGAGCTGGATGTGGGAATGTGGAGCTGGATGTAGAGATGTGGAGCTGGATATAGATGTGGAGCTGGATGTAGGAATGTGGAGCTGGATGTCGGGATGTGGAGCTAGAGGTAGGATGTGGAGCGGGATGTAGGGATGTGGAGCTGGAGGTAGGGATGTGGAGCTAGACCTGGAGATGTGGAGCTTGATTTAAATGTGAAGCTGGATGTCGGATTGAGAATGCTGGATGTAGGGATGTGGAGCTGGAGGTAGGATGTGGAGCAGGATGTAGGGATGTAGAGCTGGATATAGATGTGGAGCTGGATGTGGGAATGTAGAGCTGGATGTAGGGATATGGATGTAGAGAAGGAAGTAGGGATGTGGAGCTGAATATAGATGAGGAGCTGGATGTATTGATGTGGAGCTGGATATAGACGTGTAGCTGGATGTATGAATGTGGAGCTGATGAAGGGATGTGGAGCTGGATATAAATATGTGCCTGGATGTAGGAATGTGGATCTGCATATAGATGTGGAGCTGGATGTAGGAATGTGGAGTTGGATGTAGGGATGTGGAGCTGGATATAAATGTGTGCCTGGATGTAGGAATGTGGATCTGGATATAGATGTGGAGCTGGATGTAGGAATGTGGAGCTGATGGCCGGATGTGGAGCTCGATACAGATGTGGAGCTGGATGTGGGAATGTGGAGCTGGATGTAGAGATGTAGAGCTGGATATAGATGTTGAGCTGGCTGTAGGAATGTTGAGCTGGATGTCGGGATGTGGAGCTGGATGTAGGGATGTGGAGCTGGAGGTAGGGATGTGCTGCTTGATGTAGAGATGTGGAGGTTGATATAGAGGTGTGGGGCTGGATGTAGAGATGTGTAGCTGAATGTAGAGATGTGGTTCTGGATGTAGTGTTGTGGTCCTGGGTGTAAGCATGTGGATCTGGATGTAGGGATCTGGAAGTGAATAGTGGGATGTGGTGCTGGACGAAGTGATCGATCTGGAGCTGGATGTAGGGATGTGGTCCTGGATGTTGGGGATTGTTCCTGGAATATGGGATATGGTCCTGGATGTAGGATGTGGAGAAGGATGTAGAGATCTCTAGCTCGGTGTAGGAATGTGGAGCCGGATGTAGGGATGTGCAGCTAGATATAGAGATATGGATCTGGATGTAGGGATGTTGAGCTTGATGTAGAGATGTGGAGTTGGATATACAGATGTGGTCCTGGTCGTACGAATATGGAGCTGTGTGTGAATATGTGGATCTAGCTGGATATACAGATGTGGTCCTGGATGTAGGGATGTGCAGCTGTATGTAGTGATGTGGAGCTGGATGTAGACATGTGGTGCTGGACATAGACATGTGGTGTTGGATGTAGGGATGTGGAGCTGAATGTAGGCGTGTGTGGCTGGGTGTAGGGATGTGGACCTGGATGTATGGGTGTGTGGCTGGATGTAGGAGTGTGGTGCTGTATGTAGAGAAGTGTGGCTGGATGTAAGGATGTGGAGCTAGATATAAATGTGTAGCTCGATGTAGAGATGTGTGGCTGGTTGTAGGGATGTGTAGCTGGATGTAGTAATGTGGAGCTGGAGGTAGAGATTTGGAGCTGGATATAAATGTGTAGCTCGATGTAGGGATGTGTGGCAGGTTGTAGGGATGTGGTGCTGGATGTAGAGATGTGGTGTTGGACATAGAGATGTGGAGCTGGATGTAGAGATGTGGTGCTGGATGTAGGGGTGTGCAGCTGGATGTAGGAATGTGGTGCTGGAGGTATAGATGTGGAGCTGGATATAGATGTGTAGCTGGATGTAGAGATGTGTGGGTGGATGTAGGGATGTGAAGCTGGATGTAGAGATGTGGAGCTGGAGGTACAGATGTGGAGCTGGATATAAATGTGTAGCTGGATGTAGAGATGTGGAGCTGGATATAGGGATGTGAAGCTGGATATAAATGTGTAGCTGGATGTAGAGATGTGGAGCTGGATGTAGGGACGTGGAGCTGGATATAGGGATGTGATGCTGGATGTAGAATTGTGTGGCTGGATGGCGGGTTGTTGAGCTGGATGTAGATATGTGGTGTTGGATATAGAGATGTCGAGCTGGATGTAGGGATGTGTGGCTGGATGTAGGGATGTGCAGCTGGATGTAGGGATGTGGGGTTGGATGTAGGGATATGGAGCAGGATATAAATGTGTAGCTGGATGTGGATATGTGTGGCTTGATGTAGGGGTGTGAAGCTGTATATAAATGTGTAGCTGGATGTGGAGATGTGGAACTGGATGTAGGGATGTAGAGCTGGATATAGGGATGTGATGCTGGATATCGAATTGTGTGGCTGGATGTAGGGATGTGGAGCTGGAGGTAGAGATGTGGTGTTGGACATAGAGATGCGGAGCTGGAAGTAGTGATGTGGAGCTGGTGGTAGGGATGTGGAGCTGGATGTGGAGATGTGGTGCTTGATGTGTGGATGTGTGGCTGGATGTAGGGATGTCGAGCTTCAGGTAGAGATATGGTGTTGGACATAGAGATGTGGAGCTGGATGTAGAGATGTGGAGCTGGATTTACATGTGGAGCTGGATGTAGAAATGTGGAGAGAGATGTCGGGATGTGGCGCTGGATGCAGGGATGTGAAGCTGGAGGTAGGGATATGGACCTGGATGTAGGGATGTGCATCTGGATATAGATGTGGAGCTGCATGTGGAATGTGGAGCTAGATGTAGGGATGTGGAGCTGGATATAGATGTGGCGCTGGATGTAGGGATGTGGAGCTGGATGTATGGATGTGGAGCTGGATATAGATGTGGAGCTGGATGTAGGAATGGGGAGCTGGATGTAGGGATGTGGATCGGGATATAGATGTGGAGCTGCAGGTGGGAATGTGGAGATGGATGTAGGGATGTTGAGCTGGATATAGATGTGGAACTGGATGTCAGAATGTTGAACTGGATGTAGGGATATGGAGCTGGATATAAATGTGGAGCTGGATTTAGGAATGGGAGCTGGATGTAGGGATGTGGAGCTGGATGTAGGGATGTGGAGCTGGATATAGATGTGGTGCTGGATTAGTGATGTGGTGCTGGATGTAGGGATGTGGAGCTCGAAATTGAGATGTGAATCTGGATATAGAGATGTGATGCTGGATCTAGGGGTGTGGACTGGATGTAGAGATGTGGT
Organism: Chaetoderma sp. LZ-2023a; assembly: GCA_034401795.1. NCBI lineage: Eukaryota > Metazoa > Mollusca > Caudofoveata > Chaetodermatida > Chaetodermatidae > Chaetoderma > Chaetoderma sp. LZ-2023a. The sequence goes on along the minus strand of CM067375.1, from coordinate 39,259,071 downwards.
AGTGGACGTGGAGATGTCGTACTGGAGGTAGAGATGCGGATCTGGATATAGAGATGTGGCGCTGAATGCAGAGGTGTGGTTCTGGAAGTAGGGATGTGGTCCTGGTTGTAAGGATGCGGATCTGGATGTAGGGATCTGGAACTGGATATAGGGATGTGGTGCTGGATGTAGGGATCTGGAGCTGGAGGTAGGGATGTGGTTCTGGATTATGCGAATTGTTCCTGGAAGTAGGGATATGGTCCTGGGTGTAGGATGGAGAGCTAGATGTAGATATCAGGCTGAATGTAGGAATGTGGAACTGGATGAGGGATGTGCAGCTGGATGTAGAGATATGGATCTGAATGTAGGGATGTGGATCAGGATGTATAGATGTGGTGTTGCACAAATAGATGTGGAACTGGATGTAGGGGTGTGTGGCTAGATGTAGGTATGTGGAGCTGGAGGTAGGGATGTGTGGCTTGATGTAGGGATGTGGTGTTGGATGTAGAGATGTGTGGCTGGATGTAGAGATGTGGTGTTGGACATAGAGATGTGGAGCTGTATGTAGTGATGTGGAGCTGGATATAGATGTGGAGGTGGATGGAGGGATGTGGAGCTGGATGTAAGGATGTGGACCTGGATGTAGGGTTGTGGAGCTGTATCTAGTGATGTGGAGCTGGATGTAGAGATGTGGTGTTGGACATAGAGCTGTGGAGCTGTATGTAGTGATGTGGAGCTGGATGTAAAGATGTTGAGTTGGACATAAAGATGTGGAATGTGGAGCTGGATGTGAGGATGTGAAGCTGGATGTAGGGGAGTGGAGCTGGATGTTGCGATGTGGAGCTGGATGCAGAGATGTGGAGCTGGATGTAGAGACGTGGTGCTAGATTTAGGGATGTGTGGCTGGATGTAGAGATGTTGAGCTGGATTGGATATGTGGTGTTGGACAAAGAGATGTGGAGCTGGACGGAGAGATGTGGTGCTTGATGTAGGGATGTGGAGCTGGATGTAAAGATGTTGAGTTGGACATAAAGATGTGGAGCTGGATGTGAGGATGTGAAGTTTGATGTAGGGGAGTCGAACTGGATATAGCGATGTGGAGCTGGATGCAGAGATGTGGAGCTGGATGTAGAGATGTGGTGCTAGATTTAGGGATGTGTGGCTGGATGTAGAAATATTGAGCTGGATTAGATATGTGGTGGTGGACATAAAGATTTGGAGCTGGACGTAGAGATGTGGTATTTGATGTAGGGATGTGGAGCTGGATGTAAGGATGTTGAGCTGGATATAGGGATGTGGTGTGGGACGTAGAGACGTGGTGTTGGGCATAGAGATGTGGAAATGGATGTAGAGATGTGGTGTTAGACATAGAGATGTGGAGCTGGATGTAGGGATGTGGAGCTGGATGTAGGGATGTGTGGCTGGATATAGGGATGTGTAGCTGAAGGGAGGGATGTGTAGCTGGATTACGGATGTGGTGCTGATGGTAGGGATGTGGAACTGGATGTAGGAATATGGATCTGGTTGTAGGGATGTATGGCTGGATGTAGAGATGTGGACCTGGATGTAGGGATGTGGTGTTGGACAATGAGATGTGGAGCTGTATGTAGTGATGTGGAGCTGGATGTAGAGATGTGGTGTTGGACATAGAGATGTGGAGCTGGATGTGTGGATGTGGGGCTGGGTGTAGGGGAGTGGAGCTGGATGTAGCGATGTGGAGCTGGATGTAGAGATGTGGAGCTGGATGTAGAGATGTGGTACTGGATGTAGGGATGTCTGGCTGGATGTATGGGTGTGTGGCTGGATGTAGAGATTTGGTGCTTGATGTAGGGATTTGGAGCTGGATATAGGGATGTGGACCTGGAGGTAGAGATGTGGTGTTGGACATAGAGATGTGGAGCTGGAGGTAGAGATGAGGTGCTGGATGTATGGCTGTGGAGCTGGATGTAGGGATGTGGAGCTGGATGTAGGGATGTGGAGTTGGATATAAATATGTAGCTGGATGTAGAGATGTGGAGCTGGATGTAGGGATGTGGAGCTGGATGTAGGGATTTGGTGCTGATGTAGAATTGTGTGGCTGGATATATGGATGTGGAGCAGGATTTAGGAATGTGGAGCTGGACATAGAGATGTGGTGTTGGACATAGCGATGTGGAGCCGGAGGTTGAGATGGGGTGCTGGATGAAAGTATGTGCTGCTGGATGTAGGATTATGGAGCTGTATGTAGGGATGTGGAGCTGGAGGTAGAGATGTGGAACTGGATATAAATATGTAACTGGATGTAGGGATGTGGAGCAGGATGTAGGGACGTGGAGCTGGATGTAGGGATTTAGTGCTGATGTAGAACTGTGTGGCTGGATGTAAGGATGTGGAGCCGGACGTATGGATGTGGTGTTGGACATAGAGGTGTGGACCTGGAAGTAGGGATGTGGAGCTGGAGGTAGGGATGTGGAGCTAGATTTAGAGATGTGGTGCTGGATGTATGGATATGGAGCTGGATGTAGGGATGTGGAGCTGGATGTAGCGATGTGGAGCTGGAGGTAGGGATGAGGTTTATGATGTAGAATTGTGTAGCTGGATGTAGTGATGTGGAGATGGATATAGGGATGTGGTGTTGGACATAGAGATCTGGAGCTGGAAGTAGAGATGAGGTGCGGGATGCATGGATGTGGAGCTGGATGTAGGAATGTGGAACTGGATGTAGGGATGTGGAGCTGGATGTAGGAATGTGTGGCTGGATGTAGGGATGTGTGGCTGGATGAAAGTATGTACTGCTGGATGTAGGATTATGGAGCTGTATGTAGGGATGTGGAGCTGGAGGTAGAGATGTGGAACTGGATATAAATATGTAACTGGATGTAGGGATGTGGAGCAGGATGTAGGGACGTGGAGCTGGATGTAGGGATTTAGTGCTGATGTAGAACTGTGTGGCTGGATGTAAGGATGTGGAGCTGGACGTATGGATGTGGTGTTGGACATAGAGGTGTGGACCTGGAAGTAGGGATGTGGAGCTGGAAGTAGGGATGTGGAGCTAGATTTAGAGATGTGGTGCTGGATGTATGGATATGGAGCTGGATGTAGGGATGTGGAGCTGGATGTAGCGATGTGGAGCTGGAGGTAGAGATGAGGTTTATGATGTAGAATTGTGTAGCTGGATGTAGTGATGTGGAGATGGATATAGGGATGTGGTGTTGGACATAGAGATCTGGAGCTGGAAGTAGAGATGAGGTGCGGGATGCATGGATGTGGAGCTGGATGTAGGAATGTGGAGCTGGATGTAGGGATGTGGAGCTGGATGTAGGAATGTGTGGCTGGATGTAGGGATGTGTGGCTGGATGAAAGTATGTGCTGCTGGATGTAGGATTATGGAGCTGTATGTAGGGATGTGGACCTGGACGTAGAGATGTGGAACTGGATATAAATATGTAACTGGATGTAGGGATTTAGTGCTGATGTAGAACTGTGTGGCTGGATGTAAGGATGTGGAGCTGGACGTATGGATGTGGTGTTGGACATAGAGGTGTGGACCTGGAAGTAGGGATGTGGAGCTGGAGGTAGGGATGTGGAGCTAGATTTAGAGATGTGGTGCTGGATGTATGGATATGGAGCTGGATGTAGGTATGTGGAGCTGGATGTGGCGATGTGGAGCTTGATGTAGCGATGTGGAGCGGGAGGTAGAGATGAGGTTTATGATGTAGAATTGTGTAGCTGGATGTAGTGATGTGGAGATGGATATAGGGATGTGGTGTTGGACATAGAGATCTGGAGCTGGAGGTAGAGATGAGGTGCGGGATGCATGGATGTGGAGCTGGATGTAGGAATGTGGAGCTGGATGTAGGGATGTGGAGCTGGATGTAGGAATGTGTGGCTGGATGTAGGGATGTGTGGCTGGATGAAAATATGTGCTGCTGGATGTAGGATTATGGAGCTGTATGTAGGGATGTGGAGCTGGAGGTAGAGATGTGGAACTGGATATAAATATGTAACTGGATGTAGGGATGTGGAGCAGGATGTAGGGACGTGGAGCTGGATGTAGGGATTTAGTGCTGATGTAGAACTGTGTGGCTGGATGTAAGGATGTGGAGCTGGACGTATGGATGTGGTGTTGGACATAGAGGTGTGGACCTGGAAGTAGGGATGTGGAGCTGGAGGTAGGGATGTGGAGCTAGATTTAGAGATGTGGTGCTGGATGTATGGATATGGAGCTGGATGTAGGGATGTGGAGCTGGATGTAGCGATGTGGAGCTGGAGGTAGAGATGAAGTTTATGATGTAGAATTGTGTAGCTGGATGTAGTGATGTGGAGATGGATATAGGGATGTGGTGTTGGACATAGAGATCTGGAGCTGGAGGTAGAGATGAGGTGCGGGAAGCATGGATGTGGAGCTGGATGTAGGAATGTGGAGCTGGATGTAGGGATGTGGAGCTGGATGTAGCAATGTGTGGCTGGATGTAGGGATGTGTGGCTGGATGTAGGTATGTGTTGCTGGATGTAGGGATATGGAGATGTATGTAGGGATGTGGAGCTGGAGGTAGAGATGTGGAGCTGGATATAAATATGTAGCTGGATGTAGAGATGTGGAGCTGGATGTAGGGAGGTGGAGCTGGATGTAGGGATTTTGTGATGATGTGGAATTGTGTGGCTGGATGTAGGGATGTAGTGCTGGACGTATGGATGTGGTGTTGGACATAGAGATGTGGAGCTGGAAGTAGGGATGTGGAGCTGGAGGTAGGGGTGTGGAGCCAGATGTAGAGATGTGGTGCTGGATATCGGGATGTGTGGCTGGATGTAGGGCTGTCCAGCTGGGGGTAGACATGTGGTCTTGGACATAGTGATGTGGAGCTGGAGGTAGAGATGTGGATCTGGATATAGAAATGGAGCTGGATGTAGAGATGTGGAGCTGGATGTAGTGTTGTGGAGCTGGATGTAGGGATGTGTAACTGGATGTAGGGATGTATGGCTGGAGGTAGAGATGTGGAGCTGGATATAGATGTGGAGCTGATGTAGGAAAATGGAGCTGGAGGTAGGGATGTGGAGCTGGATTTAGATTTGGAGCTGGATGTAAGGATGCGGAGCTGGATGTCGGGATGTGGAGCTGGATGTATGGATGTGGCGCTTTATGTAGGGATGTGGAGCTGGATGTCGGAATGGGGAGCTGGATGTATGGATGTGGAGCTGAAGGTAGGGATGTAGAGCTGGATGTAGTGATGTAGAGCTGGATATAGATGTGGAGCTGGATGTGGGAAGGTGGAGTTGGATATATATGTGGAGCTGGCTGTCGGAATGTGGAGCTGGATGTAGGGATGTGGATCTTGATGTAGAGATGTGGAGCTGGAGGTAGAGATGTGGAGCTGGATGTAGCGATGTGGAGCTGGATATAGATGTGGAGCTGGATGTGGGAATGTGGAGCTGGATGTAGGGATGTGGAGCTGGATATAGATGTGGATCTGGATGTAGGAATCTGGAACTGGGTGTAGGGATGTGGAGCTGGATGTAGGGATGTGGAACTTGAGGTAGCGATGTGGAGATGGATATAGATGTGGTGCTGGATGTAGTGATGCGGTGCTGGATGCAGGGATGTGGAGCTTGAGGAGGGATATGCTGCTGGATCTACAAATTCGATCCTTGATGTAGGGATGTGGAGCTGGATGTAGAGATGTGGTGGAGAGGGTGTAGTGAAGATGATAGTTGATGTACGTGTATTGGTGGTGGTGAACATTGGGAGCATGGTCCTGCATGGTCGATGTAGAAATTGTGATAATATGGAGAGCCAATTGTGGTGGCTGTATGGATGTCTGTGGATACATTGGTGTTGTTGGTATACTTCAGGCTTGATGGGGGTGTCGGGATGGTGATAGTGGATATATTCATGGCAGTGTGGGATGCTAGAAGGGGAATTGTGGACGTAGGAATGGGATCGTTTAAGGTGTTGGAAAGTGGTGCCGCACCTGTGTGTATTGGTGCTAGATGTATGGGTGATTATCCTGAAATTAGGGATGATAGTGTTTGGTGTATTAAAGGCTGTGTATGTAAGCACGGTTGGGTGGATGTAGGGTTGAGTTTGTGGATGTTGGGGTTGTTGTGCTTAATGTATGTGTCGTTGCGCTGGGTGTAGGGATAATGGTAGTAGATGTAGAGGTGGTTGTGGACGTCGGGGTGGTGGTGTCACGAATGTATGTGTGGTTGTGCTGGGTGTCAGGATGGTGTTCGTTGACGTAGACGTGGTTGTCGATGTTGATGTTGTTGTGATGGGTCTATGTATTGTTATGTGGGATGTCAGGATGATGGTCGTAGATGTATAGGTGGTGTGCTGGGGTGGCTGTGATGGATGTCTGTGTAGTTGTACTGGGTTTCGGGATGTTGGTCGTAGATGTAGGGATGGTTGTGGATGGTGGGTGATTGTGATGTGTGTTTGAGTAGTTGTGCTGGATGTCAGGATGATGGCAGTAGATGTAACGATAGTTGTTATGATGTTCTTACTCGTCTTGGTCGGGGTGTCCCCAGATGATTACGCATGTCATCGAGAGCAATGCTTGGCGAAATGCATTGCTTATAGCTGTAGATTCTGCATTAATTTCTGAAATTTTTCCTGAAAACAGACATATTTTTATAATATTATAATTGCATGTACCCGCACCCAGTATGGAGAGGACCGTTTTCCATGCATACAAGCATGCGTACGTGCGTGCGCGTGTGCGTGCGCGTGCGCGTGCATGCGTCCGTGTGTATGCGCGCGTATACGTGTCTGGAGTTATAAGTCAAAGACTGCTGATCCGATTTTATTCAAACTTTAACACAACAAAGGAACTTATAGTGGAAGAAGATTTCACGATGTTGACCGTGCTTTGGATAAAACCCCGAATCAGAATCGGCTATCGCCAGCAACAGTTATCAATCAAACCATTATAAAAATATCTAGCCTAAAATGTTTCATGTCGGATACCAACAGCACACTGACTAGAATTAGCGGTAATGAGAGTGGTTTTATACTGGGCTTTGAGCGACGGCGAGAAGAGTAGAATCCCAAATAAGGGGGGGGGGGGTTACAAATATCAACCGAAATATCAACCGAAAATGGCGGCACAGAAGGAGACGATCGTCACTGAAATTTGTTAATATTTTCCTAATATTATTGCTTTGGGATACCTTTAAATCCACATAGCATTGTAGTAAATATTAGCTATCGTAAGCTTCCAGTAGATTTCTAATATAAGGGGGACTACTCGTCGCAATTTAGTATGTTCCGCTCCAATACAGCGATTATTTCCCTTATCAATACACGCATGCTACGTAGCTCAGTCTGTGAACTTTCTCACATGACCGCATATGATTGATTTTCTGACAGCAGGCATCAACTCGCTACTGGCGCCAGTTCTGGGTTGCGTATACTAATGGGCTGAGTCAATTGTTGGTTATCTTCCGATTCGCGGTTTGGTGGTACTTCATTAGTACAAGTAATGGATGATTGGTTCGCACTCGGAATTAAATTGCAGTGGATGCTTACTCCATAGTTTGTCTAATCTGGATTTAAAAGAGTTGATAGATGGTGCATTGATAATGTATTCAGCTTTTTCCATTGGCCCTTGTATCGTGGAGGGAATGAGAACTTTCTGATGTTTAGCCTAGATCTAATTTTCTTAATTTTTAGGCCATGACCTCTTGTAATACTGTGATTGTCACAAAGCTGTATACGGTTTGATGGTGGTTGACTGTTGTGAAGGATTTTATGTTTGTCGATCATATCACAACGTTGTCTTCTAAATGTGAGTGGTGGTAGGCTGAGTTCCTCAATACCGTAACCGTCAAACCGGCTAAAAACGCCTTCTGTAGTAATCTTGCGAAATGCCCATTTGCGGACCAAAAGAAGACTATTTTTTGAAAATTTACTACTGGAATGACTGGCTCGGTTATCGAGCCAGTCATTCCAGTAGTAAATTTTCAAAAAGTGTCTTCTTTTGGTCTGCTAATGGATATTATCTATGAGATAAGGCTTAAAGGGTTCAGTCTTTCATTAAGCGTTCGGTTATGCATACCTGGAGCAAGTTTGGTGTCGCGCCCTTGGACATTCTCTATCGCATTTGCATGTTTTCGGAAAGGGATCCAAACTACATTGGCAGACTCGATATGAGACCCGACAAGAGATTTAAATAGCTGTTTGAAATTGTCTTTATCTATGCAATTAAATGTGTGTCTAATTAGTTCCATTATTTTGTTAGCTATGTTTATCTTTTCATTTGTATGTTGATCAAAACTTAATTATTCATCAATTACGACGCCAATGTCATTTTCAGTTGAGGAATACTCTAAGGTAGTATGGTGGGTAGAGTCCACCGAATTGTAGCTTTTAAAGAAATTCTCATGCGTCTACATATGTCTGCATGGAGCTTTAGTATTGAATTTTCTGACCAAAGGCATATAGAGTCGATATCGTATAGCAGCCAATCACAGGCAGGTTGTTTAAGGATTGATTTAAATAGTTTTGTATCGTCTGCAAAAAAGAATATTTATGACCCACAACTAATTGCTTCAGGCAGGTCATTTCTGTATAATATAAAGAGACGTGGGCCAATGACTGAGCGTTGCGGTTTGGCACTGGTTACATTTAATAGTTTAGAGTATGCTCCATTAATGGCAACCTGTTTCTTTCTCTCGATTAAGAATGATTAGATCCAGTTTAATAGTTTTTTACCAATGCCATATGCAGTTAGTTTTTCAAGTCGGCGTTTGTTACGGACTTTATCAAATGCCGTTATAAAACCGAAGTAAATAACATCGACCATCCCTCCATTATCCAGTGCCTCCAGCCATATTTTTAGTACTGTCAGTCATTGAAGCACAGTAGATCAGCCGGTTATAAAGCCAAATTGGTTGTCTAACGGCATGCAGTTATCGGTTATGCGTTCCGGAATTGGGTCTTTAATAACTGATTCCATTAATTTGTAGCCACAGAGGTGAGACTCATAGAGCAGGAGTTGTCAAGCTCTTACTCACCTTTTTTAAATAGCGGAGATATTAGCATTAGCCCATCGTTCTGGTATTTTGCCTAAATTTAATAATGTATTAAATAGAGTGGAAAATGGGTGGGTGAGAGCATGATGTAGCTCATATAGTAATCTGGGATGGATTTTCTCAGGTCCGGCAGATTATAATTGTAGGTGTGATGTATATGGAGGTTAGTTGGCTTTGGCAATTCCTCCTAGGGATTGTTGGAGCTTCACCATCCAGTTCAATTGTATATACCGATTGGAAATATTCTGCGAAAACAGCTTCTTTATCCTTATCAGTTTAGCTAAATTTAAATTTGGGATTCCGAACCTCGCTTTCGTCTTCGATTGGACATAATTCCAAAAATTTCGGGATCCGCTTAACACTTTTGGATATATTCTGTTCAAGCAATTTCAGTGTCTTTCTAGTTACCTGTAGGACATGGCTTCTCCGGCAGTATTCTTCGTAGGTGGTTTCACTAGAATTTCCTTGGTATTGTTCCAAAAGGCGATTTTTTTTATCTTAGGTCTTGTAATCCTTTCAAAGGGAAATTTAAGTTTCTTGTTTTTTTATTTTCTCCCAGGAATGTAATTCTTCTCAGCTTCAAGACACATGTTACAGATTATTTCACACATATGATCCATGTCAGCATAACCTTATAGTGCGTTTCGTCCAGTTCATCTTCATGAATGCTGTTATAGTTTCAAAATCACTTCTGTCGTAACAGAATCTGGTGATTGGTTTGGCAATGATGTCTTCGTCTAAGTGGATGGTGGTTTCAATTATGGGATGCTCGCAATAATGGAGAGGTGTAGAATGGATATCATCAACTAGGTCAAAATTATTGGTAAACAATAGATCTAAGATTAAAGGGTTGCTGGATCCACGCTCTCGAGTGGTCTTCGTTATCTTTTCTTCCACGAAGCAGTCACGTACTACTTCAATAAAATCATGTGTAAATTTACCTTTCCAGAGTATCCATCGATAATTTGACGTCATATGACGTCATACTCAGCAAGGCGGCGTGTAGGATCATCCGATGACGCCATACTCATTACGTCATAAATGATTCTATTAGGCCTGTCTTTAACTCTTAATAGTCCGACACGTTGTACGAATTGTTGTTGAATATTTTGAAACTAATTTGACTGGGTGCTGTTGCTGCCATAGGCAGCAACAGCAGCCAGTCAAATTAGTTTCAAAATATTCAACAGCCTACCTGTATAGTTTTCCGGAAATTGATAGTCAGAAAGTTCAGAGATCGATCGATCCAACACGAGCGATGTGTGGGTGGAGCTTAGCTAGAGATGGGCGGAGTATAGCTGGTAACTGAAGGTCCATTAAGGATTCAGTTTTGTGCCATGACTAGTGTATGGAAATAATGACCAATTAATGTATGGTATGTCAAAAACACCTAATATATCCATATGCATAACCTTGGTACAGATTTCTTGAAATAGTTTGGTTAGCTCTATGTTGTTTCGTCTGTTTGAATTGGGGCGACTATATAAAAAAAAACCCGAATCTAAGTGTTTTTCCCCTGTTCTGAACTTAGGTCACAAATGATACATTCTTCGAATGAGTTCTGGGTGGTGTTTACCAGTCTGTATGATAGGGATTGTTTTTTCTATATAGAAGGATGCCTCTACGTTTAGTATTGGTGATATTTATTTCTTTAGTAACATAATCTTCCGGATTGTATTCTAATACATTAGTTTGTTTTAATCTTTAGGTTTAACGTCAGTGATGCCTATAATATGAGGTGACTTATTATGTATTAATACACGAGTTCACTTTTCTTTTCTAGAATGAGCACGTCAACATCTGTATAGAGAACTAAGATGTTGTTTTCAGATCTGATTTCAGTGTTGACTAGCATGTCAGGCATGTGTTGTTTTTATTTATTAGTATTATAATTTAAGTGGGTTGAGAAGGTATTTACATGTATACTTGTACGAACAGACATACCTGGGCAATCTGCACACTAGTTATCATTTGCTGGTGTTTGGCTTTCTTTGGTTGCGATGTTTTAATACTGGATTGGTGGTCATATTGCAGCATACATTGGTCATCTATACAAGGACCGACCTATCCACTCGTGAATTAGCTAAACGCTAGCAAATTTGAAATCTCGACTATTTGGAATCAGTCATGACGTCATGATTATGACGTCATAATACATGTCACGTAGTTGATTATGACCTCATATGATATACGATGGAGTGAGGAAATGGATTCATGAATTATCTTTTGCTAGATGTGTACTCGTCTTGTGTATTCTCCCATTGTAATGATATGGATCATAGGACTGGGAATTGACTGGGTAGGTATGTGGATAGATAGGTTTGTGACTATATTGTGAATAGTGTAACGCGTCTTGTGTCAGCTTGACCCTTTAATGCTCATGTTGGTAAAAAAACGACATCTGCAGTGATCTTAAGAAATGCCCATTTACAAGCTAAGAGAAAAATCTTTTTTGAAATTTACCACCGGAATGACTGGCTCGGTAACCGAGTCAGTCATTCCAGTGATAAATTTTCAAAAATTATCTTCTTGGTCTGCAATTGAACACAGGGTAAGCAGAAATTTGAATTTTCTTGACCATTACACTTTTGATGAATGTCCATTTGAAGGATTACAGAAATGGGGTTTTTTGACAATTTTCATTATAAATTTACAAAAATACTCGTTTTTGGCTGCAAAAAACAAAATTTCCTTGAAATGTATTGGCATTTAAATGGTTACTTGAAATAAATTGTATTTTGAGTGCTATAATGCACTCTTAAAACAAGACGGGTTAATGAGGTGCTTAGATAGTTCATTATATTCTCGGATATGAGTCTGGTGTCAATTACATGTGGGTGAATGTGGTCCCAAAACAAATCCCCGATGACTTCACCAATTGGATCGTTGAATATCTGAGAATGGTCCACAAATCTTACTATTAGGCTTTCAGACATGGCATAGAGCATACCGTTAAATTGTAATGTGTTATTCTGTGGCCTGTGTAAAAAAGAGATAAGATGAAGATTGGCATGTGAGGTGCAATAGCTTGGACATGTCGGATCAGGTGTATATAGTCTTCTATAATGTTCTATGGTTGTCAGTTAGATATGGCATTGCTCCAAATATTGGTGACAATTGCATCATGGCTGTTGGCAGAAAGATGGTTCTCTAAGTAATTGCTCAAATCCATCACTCTTTCCCACCGTAGTGTCCGTATGTTCACAACCACCCAGTCTCATGAGAATAGAGCTGCCTTCAGCCAGAACTCGTTTTCTTGCGTCTTCTGTCGGTTCGGGTGCATCTAATGGATTGGAATAATTTTTAGTGGGAAATCTACCATTGTACGCAACGCCGATTTGATGTTTTGCACTGTATGTCATGGTGTTATCACGGAAATTGTGGCTTGTAGCAGATTAGTAAGACTGGGTTGAGCCTGTGTGTTTAGTATACCCAAAGGTTTGTTTGAGAGGAGCTTATTATGCCGCAATGTTGTAGTGGTGCCGCACATAGTTAATACTGGTATACTACTAGATGGTAGGGCACTCTTGTTCATAGGATTATTTGTTGTTCTGGGTGTTTGCTGGTTTGATCGACTATGCAAACTGGTTTAATTGTTGCAAATTGAATCCTGGTAGGGGTGGTTTTCTGTGTGCGATCATGTTGTAGATTAGTCTGTAGGTAATTTAATTTCGTTTGCATTGTTTCAACGTGTATCTGCATAGGGCTGTAACGAACATTCGTTGGTTCGGAAAATCGCAAACCTAGCGAAGACAAACCATGGTTCCGGTGGCTTGCATGGGAGTCATGTGGTTCGTGAACTATGCATAAGTTAACCCTTTCACAGATGAATTTCCATATCTAATTATACATGAAAACTGTTGAATATTTTGAAATTAATTTGACTAGAAGCTGTTGCTGCCTTAGGAAGCATCAGCTTCCAGTCAAATTAATTCCAAAATATTCAATAGAGTAAGTTTTATATCATAAAGAATGGACTCTTTCAGGGATTTGTCGGTGAAAGAGCTAATAGACAAGCAATCTGAATGTCATCTAAGGATGATTTACGAATATGACCATGAACGGAACTTAGCTGGCTATGAATCTTATATTATTTTCTAACATTTGTTGTCAGAACTTGTCATTTGTGTTTTTCTACCATTTAGCCATTAAAGCCACCTGCCTTTAAATGGCATTTCTGTTAGGAGTAATTCCTCGTATACAATAGCATAATAAATAGGTTCGTGAACCAGTTCGTGGTTCGGACATCTGTATCGTGAACCGTTCGGTTCGTGAAAATCCTCACGAACCTCAGCCCTATATCTGCATGTCATGTGATTCATCTACGTTGTTAGGTCTTGACACATAGATTGAAAATGTGTTAAATTCAATCAAATACGCGTACAAAGTGGCCACAGCGTAGCTAGAAATGGGTAGAGTATAACCAGACATGGATCACTCTATTGCATATCACGTCACGTGCATGCTCTAATAATATAGCAATCCACTCTGTTAATCAAGTATATGACGTCGTAATGGTATCCTGACGTCATAATCAAATCCGTCATGGATGGCGTATCGAAGTTCGTCTTAAACGCTTAATAGTCCGTCATGTTGTACGAACTGTATGCATGTGCTGTTTAATAAACCAGTTCAATATTTTGAAACGAATTTTACTGGGCGCTGTGCTGTCATAGGCGGTAACAGCACTCAGTCAAATTAGTTTCAAAATATTCATCACCTGCAAGATTTTCTGGAAATTGAGATTCAGGGAGTTCAGGGTTCGATCGATCCCAACACTGGCGAAAGGTGGGTGAGCTTAACTAGAGATGAGTGGGGCATAGATAAAACTGGATTCATCCATTGCACACCAATCTTACCTCCGAGAATCGTCCCTATGCAGTAACCAACGCCATCGTAATCAATGTCCGGCCCATCTAGAACAGTATCCAGGTAGAAGTTAGCCAGATCAGTAGTCATCTTTGCAGCTGGAATGAGGCTATTGGCCATATATTCCCGTAGGAATAGCGAATCACTAATGGATTTCGCGTAGCTCCAGAATGTGGTATGGTTTATATACAAGCTGTATATTTGAAGTTCCGGATGAAATTTCTTCAGAGGTTCAAGCGCAGCTCGGGATGGTGCGTTCCACGGGCCATAGTGAAGCATCGTTATTAAGACAAACCCTTTGGCTTGTTGGGTTAACGGATGTGCCTCCGGAGCGAATGGTGTCGGTTTTGGTAGGTGCCCGAGATATCCGCCCCATTCGTACGGGAGTGACTGTAAAAACGTATGAGTAAATTGAATCACAGCCCGTCCAATGTCTCTGCTTCCCAAATAATCCATCGGATAGAGAGAAACGTACTGGACAAATTGTGGCGGTGGGGTATGGATCTGGAATGTGTAATTTATAACAATACCGAATGTTCCGCCTCCACCACCACTGATTGCCCAGAATAAATCTGTGTCTGTACTGAAGGATGTAGAACCGTCAAGTTCTGTGATAGTTGTTCCAGATGATTTTAACAAAGCCACACGTCCATCTGCCAGTACCATGGTGACGGCGATAAGGTTATCTACGGCCAGACCTAGAGATCGCGACAATGCGCTATGTCCACCACCGGCTGTGTAACCCCCTGGGGTGACTGTATGAGCGCTGCCCCCAACCACAAGTTTTCCAATTTTATCCATCTAGGAACAGAATGAATGAATTAATGAATGAGGTGTCACAAACATATTAACAATTGCATGGCGGATAACAGTTTGCTATTAATATAATATATTACACAATATTAATAAATAAATTAACAGAAAATACTCATGGCCATCGTTATCATCAATTATTGTCATTTCATAGTTTCTGTCATCATCGTCGTCGTCGTCGCGGTCGTCGTCGTCGTCGTCGTCGTCGTCGTTATGGTCTACACTAGCACTCTTCAAGTTTTTATTAATTATTTCACACACAAAATGTGTGTACATGTTACCTCCATGTGTATCCGTTTCCACGTATTACCCGTTTCCGTGGTTACTGATGCCCCAGTTGCACTCTCCGTGTCATTTAAGTTAACAGTTATGTCCTGCATCAGCACCATACTGATCTGTAGACAGGCACGCGCCGTAGAGCGACCATTGAAGTCATGACCGGAAGAAAACATGGCCACTCGGAGATTATGTGTCCGCCCAAAGCTAACGGCCCTCTGAACATCACTTATAGAAGCCACCTGTCAAACATAATGGAAGAATCCAGGTTTAGGTATGGCCCACCCATCTTTAGCACCGCTCCACCCATACTTCGGCCGTGTTGGGCCCGTGTTGGGATTGATCGATCCCTGAACCCACTGACTATCAATTTCCAGAAAACTATACAGGTAAGCTGTTGAATATTTTGAAACTAATTTGACTTAGTGATGTTATTGCCTATGGCAGCAACAGTGCCAAGTAAAATTGGCTTCAAAATATTCAAAATAATGTTTATTAAATAGTAAGGACATACATTTCCTAAAGTAACAGCGAGTCCGTCAGTGATCACCACCATTTCGTCTGCTCCAGAGGTAGCGTGTGATGTCATGTAAGTGTCAATGTAGTACATTCTTTATTATGTAATACTCATCTCGTTGAATCTTATGAAACTAATTTGACTGGAAGTTGTTGCTGTTCCTGTCAAATTAGTTTCAAAATATTCAACAGCTTACCTGTATGATTGCTTTTATACCACGTTGCCAAGCCATCGCTGGCACCTCTATGACTGAACTCATATACCAAAGCGGACACGTTACTTTTTTCTGATTGGTTGAAAAGTAAATCACGACAGCCATCATAGGCTGTAGAAATGTATCAACGTTTAGCAACTAAAGCCTAAATATATTTCGTTGTCGACAAGATAAAAAAGCTAAAATGGCAGGGATGGAGTATGGGTGACAAATTCTATCACCTGGGTGGTTAGTATAAGATAAAGTGAGATTTCCGTTAATATTTTAAAAGCGGCAATGGCTTCCAATCAATTTAGGTTCAAACTATTTAACGTAACATTCCATACATCGTGTTCAATATTGTACTAACTAACATCATCATATTTTTATTTCGGAAACATTTTAACTTATTTATGAACTGTACTATGATCAGTGACTAAAATATGTGGTGTTTTAGTTATCTCACCTTGACAATAATACCAGGCCGCTCATCGAAGTACGGATTTTTCATTCTAGACTCCTCCGCATATTCCGCGTCAGTAGGCAGGACAACAGTACCAGTCAACGAGTCTCTTAGTCCAATAGTCTCGGTAAGATCCGGCCAACAGTCTTCAGAAGGCGTACAGTACTCACGTACTGACATCACGTACGGCTTGGACATTAGGATCAGTCCTACCACACATAGCGCTCCGGTAAAATGCACCATTCTGAAATCTGAACATAATTATATTACACGTGAGCAAGATGTAAGCCTATTCTAATCTAAATAACATTTAACCATTTCAACGCTAAAGTCCTAGAATCCCGAATTATCCGATAATGAAATAGATATTAATGCGATGACGATTTCATTCACAGTGATTCACTGTATACCATAAATTAATATAATTATTTTAGGCGTGAAGTTGAGTTAAGGACTCGTATTCCTAATTCAACTTCACAACTAAAATAATTACATTAATTTATACAAAATGAAAATCATTTAATATTTTGTTTCAATCCATTGAAGTACACGACTTAACCCCCCTAAAAGTATACAATTTATCATGTTCAAGTATTCTGATGGGAATATGTTTCTTTAACTCTTACCTTCTTTTTTAGATACTCGGTACACTTAAACGAATATTAGCTAACCTATTGAACCCCGAATTCGCAGCATATAAATTTCAGACCAATCATACGCATAAGCTGTTTAGTATTTTGACACTAATTTGACAGGAATCTCTACAAGCGTCCAGTTAAAGTTAGTTTAGCGCTTTAACGGCTATAATTGGTAAAGAAAAGAAAAATTATTTTGAATGTCCATTTGCAGGCCTAGATAAGGCTATTTTTTATATTTACAACTGAGATGACTGGCACGGTTATCAAGCCAGCCATTCCAGTGATAAATTTTCAAAAATTGCTTCTCTTGGGTATGATTGATCTGAAATTTATATGCTGGGAATTCAGGGTTCAATAGGTTAGCTATTATTCGTATTCCGGTTTAGGCCAGATCCGTCATGAGGGTTTAAATTACACAGCAGAAGAATTGTTAAACTATGAAAAAACTTTTAACTTTTCGGTTTCAAAGGTTAAATTATGATGATAAGGTACTGTATTCTGCGGTTGTAGTAGTATAACCATCTTACAGCTGCAATCAGTCCTTTTTCGCATTTGCCCACTGTGTCTTGTCCTCAAAACCTTTAGCTTCCTCAGGTCCATTCTTGATTTGAGTGCACCGCGTCCTGCTGTCGTAAGGTCACTTCGGACAACACTTAACAGATTTATGCGATGCCATCCTCTCCTGGCTTTATATGTAATGGCACCAGTCCGGCGAATTCCAGGACGTCACTGGAAACAAAGCTTTCCAATCCTCCAGGAAGCTGTGAATTCCCCTGACAAATAGGGCCTATAGCTTTGTATAACGAAACCTGTGTATCCTTGATGCTGTAATAGTTGAACAGCTCAAAAGGCAGCTCTAGACAAACTTGATGCCTGACGCCGCAAACACCTAAGCGCCATCACTGGACACCGATGGTCAGACAGCATAATTTCCAATGATGCACTATGCAAGATGTGTAATACGTCGTCGGTGCCAGTAAACATCGCTCAGCAATGATGGTCCATGTTTGGCCGTGTGCTGATTATGCCAGGAGACACACCTGCACAGAAAGCCTTGGAATTCAATGGTTAATACACAAAATGAGGAATCCAGTTTATCCATTAATCATAATACGTCATAATCAACGACGTGACGCGTCTGCTGAAGTCGTAATCATCTACGTCGTGAATGACTCGATTTAGTCCTAAACGCTTAATAGCCCGCCAGGTTTTACGAATTGTATGTCTTTATTTTTTAATAAACATGCTGTTGAATATTTTGAAGCTAATTTGACAGGGAGCTGTTTCTTCCATAGGAAGCAACAGAAACAACAGAACCCAGTTAAATTAGTTTCAAAATATTTAACATCTTATCTGTATAACTTTCTGGAAATTGTTATTCAGCGAGTGCAGGGATCTATCGATCCCATCACAGGCAAAATGTTGGTGGAGCTTAGATAGAGATAGGCGTGGCATAACTAAAACTAGATTCCTCCATTAGCGGAATAAAATATAACATAGAGGTTTATAATCACCTATCGTCATGATCACAGTAAATGGTTCACCTCTGCCCGCGGTTTCACTCGATATGTGTGGCGAGCTTGAATTTTACCCAGATATTATATGAATTAAAACTGATCAACTGTGCTTCGATTAAATGCCTAAAATATAATAAATTAATAAATAGCCTAGAGGCCTAAGCTAGCCTATACTACCGGGACAGTCTGTTAACGGAAACCCGACCACTGGTCAATAAAAACAGAAAAAAACCATACAGGCCTGTAGAAAGCTGTTTATAGTACCGCGTACCTCGCTCCTCCACCTCACCGCCACCCCACTCAACCCCATGTCCCACCACCCACGTTATTCCTGTACGTCTACGCAAACCTCGGGGATGGTTGAAGTTGACGGATAACTGGGTAGGCCTAAAGTGCAGATTCTTTCGAAAATTCAATAATAACTAAATATAGATTATATAGCTAAAAGGCAAACAGCGGTGGATTCTACAATGTAAAGATGTTATTTCAGTTATAAATGTGTTCGGGTTTCCGTTAACAAACTGTCCCGAAAGCAATACCCTCTTCCCGTTTCGGATGAGTGGTACGAAAGCTACATATCCTGTTTTGTTAATGCAGACGCCGGTCTACAGACCAGTCCACCTCCCTAGCACGCGACATTTTGGCCAGATGGTGGATTGACTTGTAACACCGTCTCGAGTATGCGGTTTGTATTTGGATGTTTTCAAAGCGAAACGATCAGTCAACGGTATCGCCTATATAACACAAGAGCGTTGAAAACCAGTCATGTGAACCGCGTAGTATGCACACAGTGACAAAATATATATTTATGAGTAAATATATGACACAGTTACGACGCTGAGGTCATCTTGATTTAGGTTCACTAGGACAAAGTAAAGCTCCTTGTCGTCGTTGACATCCTTGTCGTCGCTGTCATTCTTGTCATCGTTGTCATTCTTGTCATCGTTGTCATCCTTGCCCTCGTTGTCATCCTTGTCGTCGTTGTCGTCTTTGTCCTGCTATTACGTATGACGGATTGTGCAAAGAACAGCATATGTCGTTCTGTGGGCAGTGGTGGACTGTTATGTACCAACGTATCATATTAACCCTTTAACCGTCGAATTTATTCAAGGAAATTTCAATTTTCTCATAGAAAATGTCTATTTGCAGACCAAGACAAGACTATTTTGAAATTTTACCACTGGAATGACTCGCTCGATTATCGAGCTAGTCAATTAATGGTAAATTTTCAAAAGTAGTTTTCATTTAGTTTGCAAATGGCCATTTTTCTCAAAACCGCTGCTGAAGGCGTTTTTGGCTGATATGAGGGCTAAACGGGTAAGTAGATACAGTCGGTCACAAAGTGCAAGGCAGTTGCATTGGAAATGCATTTGAGTCACTATATTGTATTTTGCCTACCAAAAGAATTTCAACGTCAAAGGCAGGTTTGCCAATCTGTACACTGTTATCCTTGTATTTTATCTGGTCTACAATGTGTATATATCTAAAATATTTGATTCCACTAATGAGAACCTTCCAACAACACGGCTTCAGATGACTCAGAACAGCACGGATAACATAATACTTCGTCCTGATAAGCCTCATATTGTAATGGCGGGATTGCGATGCATTTTATTTTAGAGCCAAATCAATAACAGTGACCTTGACTGTGCTCACACTGACCATCAAACAGATCATTGAGCGAAGGTATTTAACAGCGGTTAATGTGATTATCACATCTGCCAGAACAGAATGTCCAGTACCAAGATTAGATTCAGGAATACGAGGTTACAATTAGAGCAGGAAGGTTGCAACTGGCAATACTAGGGAAGTTATGCAAGTCACAGGCTAGAGCTTCAGCAAGGAAAGGGTTCCCAGGCATTCAAGTAGATTCTAAAGAGCCAAGCCATTGTATCATTGTATGTGCGTGAGTGCGTTCGTGTGCGCGCGCGTGTGTGCGCGTGCGTGCGTGCATGCATGCGTGCGTGTTGGGGAGGGGTGGGGTTCGCAATGTGAGAGAAAGAGGTTGATTGCTGGGAAGGTTCGAATTATGCTGCTATTTCTATGTCCTGCTATCAAATCTCATTTCACAATTGACAGTAAACGATTGTTGACAGTAGAATCCGTCAAGATAAAGATTTGCAGTCACTTCAGGAGAAGGCTGGATTGCCACAAGGTATGACAGACATTTGTGTGTACAGTAGGATTGCAAAACTACAGAGGCCACTCACAAAATTGGAACACAGATCATGCTGATGAGCTCCAATGTACGATACGTTTAAGAGAGGCATGGGTCATACTATGATCAGGGATGAAGTGGAAAGTGCAAGAAGCGATTTAACGGCAAAGTGTAGATTGAAGTGCAATGGAGAAGTGGATAGAGTATATCAAGCTAGGCACCTCGGAATATGGTGGACACCAGAGTGAAACTGGAGATCAGCAATAATAATAACAAGTACACATATTGATGCAATGCATCAATAGTAAATAGCGTGTCCGGAGGTTATTATAATTCTGAGAATAAACACAACTGTTTCATGAAAAAATGAAGCTATAAAAAGGCATACAAGCCACTCATGACAAAAAATATAGGCGGACAATACCACAAAAGAAGGAATATTTCTTGCAAAAAGATATTGGCAGTATTAGCTATGGGCTAGGAAAAGCAGCTTATATTTTTGGTCAGTTCAACAATTTTTCCATTCATCCTTTTTCTCCAGGCCAAACTCCTTAACAGAGAGAGGAACAGACAACATTAAGAGCAGCCAGTGATGAGAAAAGTGCACTACTGCATCAACAGAACGTAACAGATCAAATTTGGGTCATTAGGTATTAACAACTTGTAAGGATAAAGAAATCTGGCAACCCAGTCAGTAGAAAATCGGCGCAAGAAGCAGTACAGATCCTGACACCCATTCAAACATATTAAAGAAGACTGTAAAGAATATTTTAAACCTAAATATTGATACCTTCTTAAACAGACGTGAAGAGCTTATTACCCGGAAATATATTGGTGAAATTTACACTGCAATGCTAGTGAAATGCGCAAAGCAAGTATATTTTTTATGCGACAACTATTGTGTTCACGCTTCTGCATTCCAGTGGTCTTAATAGATAGTGTGTGGGTTACTGGTCTGAAGAAAAATTAATATTTTTCGACGGTCCTTCTCTGACCTATAATTCTATCAAATACTAATTCACCCAACTCAGAGAATCTATCTGGTATTCTTAATAGAAACTGAAGCAAATACATGGCGTCGATTATGACAGCTATAATATCTGGTAAAGCAGGTAGCAACAGTGCCCAGGTAGGCAACACGGCTTTGTTCATCCTGGCCGGTTAACCTTCCAAAGCGACTAGAGACAAGGCATTTGGCTAAGATCGTACGAAAGCAACTTTTTGTTGTCAGTTTTGCGTTTATGAGCAATAACTGACAAGCTTAGAAATAGGTTTCTATCTGCTATGAGTACAAGACTATTGTCTCTAAAGTGTACAGATTTCTTGGTGAGAGCATTGAAGGGTCTTAATTTAAGTTTCTGAAGAATATAAAAACGTTAGTAGAATTTGTAAGCAATCTGTCTTGCATAGATGAAGGAAGAGGCTGATTTCTGAAACAGCAGAGTCAAAGCCTTAACTTGATTCCAATGAAACTATGCCCCATAGGGTGTATGTGTGTGTGTGCGTGCGTGCGTGCGTGCGGGCGTGCGGGCGTGCGGACGAGCGGGCGGGCGGGCGGGCCGGGCCGGGCATGCGTGCGTGCGTGCGTGTATTCGGGTTGGGGGGGGGGGGTGGGGGTTGGGGTGGCTGTTAGGAAAGCCATCTAGCCTTGATACAAGATTTGGTTTATGGACTATTAGTTTTAAAGAACCGATATTAGAATGTATGTCTGACGAATACTGTGCGCGCTAACTACATTGCATATTGTGATTTATGAATGTACAACGTCAGCGTTCATAGACCTAAGGCCGTGTTCTCACTAGAGAGTTAATCAGGAATAACGCCAAACAGTCTACAGATATTCGAGCCAACGATTTCAGTGGTAAAGCTTCAAATAAAATCAGCTCTTGGTCTGTAATTTTTCCCGACTGTGTTAAAGCTACTAATGATTATGACATTAGCCCTTTAATAAAGTAATTTAATATGACGTCAATTACTTGGGTGACAGATTGCATCCCTCCATTCGCAACTGTACGTATTTTTGAGACATTCGATATTCGAATCACCTGTCTTGGAGAAGCGCCATCCTCTTGTTTCCAGAACTATGTGGCTAGTCGCAGAAGGCTGACTGTATATATTATGTAATTTCATGTTCGTTCGAATTATGCTTTTGTTTCTGTAAATTGTAGTTAAACTGTTATATTATCCCAACGTTATATGTTACATTGTAGATCTCTATATGGTCAAAACGTGTAATTTCGTTCAGTACCAAATAAATTTCATTTCATAAATTGTAAATGGACACTGGCTCAGCAAAGATTTCGTTTTTCAAGCCCAGTAATGCATTAACGGCCACGCCGGCTAAAATAGTACATATAGTGGTTCAGACGAATGTCTAATTAAAGAAAACCAGAAATATATATATTTCAAACGTTCAGTGATAAAATTACAAAAATAGTCATCTCTTGGCTAGAAAAATTAAAATGATCTTGAAAAATCTTGACCACTAAAGGGTTACATGGCATAAGTATCACTTTGAGCGCTTTGAGGCGTTGTTGACACACTCGGACATTCGAGTGTACAGTTTCTTACTACATACCCTGCTCAGCGTTCTTTATATGCACAGATTACGCACGCTAGATCCCGTCTGATTTCTGCCGAGATAAGTAGATACAAGGACGGATCAAACACCGAATTCGAGCAGCCAAACAAAGCGGTGCAAAAGAACAGCACTGAATGAAATGATTGGTATGGAAAGCCGAGGGACTCGTAACAGCTGCCATGGACAAATCGCCGCAGGACCGACAGCATAAAGAATAGTATGATTGCTGACACGTTTTCTGGCTAGTGGTTCAACTTTCTTGTTGTGTGACCTCCGTGGTTCTCAAGTTCTTTGCCACCTTGAAATGCTTCAGTAGATGGAACATAGCGATAATGCACGTTGGTAGGATCTGACAGAACATACTAATCGAAATCTCTTTGAGCCGGTTGTTACCAATGAAGCAGTATACTATAATCCGCTCACCATGGTAGTTAATAGTGCATACGATGTAGTACACTGGGAATGGAATAGAAATTATGGGGCATACGGTCCACATGGTCAGACAGCATTTATACACCCACGATGTAGTCACCTTGTCCCTCGCGTTAAGTGGGTAGATGAGTTGGTAGAAGCGCAATATTGCTAGAAAAACGAGGTGACACACACTGGCATTGTAACTCGTAGTTGTGAAGTACGCGTTTAGGTTAGCAATAAAGGCCCACGATTCAGGTACAGAAATTTGAGGATATATAGCTACACCAGCTAGCACCGCACATAGGTATGTCATCCAGTCGCACACTGCCAAGCTGGATAGGAGTGCAAAAACCGAGATGCGAAACTTGCCAGATTTGAAGAGGTAGACCAGCAGAATTGCATTAGCCAACATTCCGGTTCCAAAGATAGCGAGTACTAGTGCTTTATAGAGTGTTGTCGGGATACTGCGATATATTAGCCAGAACTGAACCACTTTCCGATATAGATCATTGTCAGTGCTATTAGATAGCACACCCTTATAACTGGTGCTATGTGGTGACGCCATTATCCCGCCTTTCGAATTAACCGTCTGGCTGCTGAGTTTTTACAGACAACATATTCTAGGCAGTATATCTATGGACCTGCTAAATATTTTGAAAACAGTTTTATTGAAAGTTGTTGGTGGCTAAGCGACCTACAAAGAGGTAGCCCACAGATCATAATCCGTGAGGCATCGCCACAAAGGAGGCTCCTAATGTGGCTACTTAGCAAGTTTAATATAAACTAGGTTAACCCCAACACAAGCAGTTTTGTTGCGAGAGGAAAGTGCCTCATACGGGCCTCCAGCACAGGAAAATGTCTACAATACCGAAGCGGTGGAAGAGAGATGGCAAAGAGAGCCACTCTCTTGTTCAAACTATGCTATGTAAAATAGTCAACCTAATGAAATTATAAGTTATTGTGATGCACGCTGTATTATGTGAAGATGAGGTGGATGATTTTCCATGGAATGCAACACCGTCATCTTATCTAAGTTCAAAGATATTGAATTAGTAGTTGCTGCTAACACTCTTTTATATTTGGATTCAAATCAAGGTTAGTCCGCAGATGTCTGTGTAATCTAACTATCTTTACCATATAAGCCTGCCAGGCGAGAATGCGTGGTAGCCATATGGCCACCCTCACGGAGCATCCCCCTCAGCTAGACAGCATGTGGAAATGTCATGAGGTGGTAGCTCCAGAATCATATGACGATCTCGTCACCCCACATCTTGACCACATATAACAGCACAAGGACAAATCAGATTACATAAGCATTGAAAAGCACATATAGGTTTTTGGTGGGGACAAAGACGCAGCTATCCAACTATAGTGACCTTCCTGTGAGGGCGTGGTGGGTTCTAAGACCGCACCCAGTCACTTGTAAAGGTATATGGAGGGCTGCCTCCTGCCCATCGCCAGCGTGTCGGGGTGGGTCATGTGAGATCCGCACCCGGGGATTAACATTTTACTTGTCTTTAGGGTTAAGTGAATTCGCCCAGAGTTGCACTGGAGGCCAGTAACTGTAATATTTTCACAATGCTTCCTATTTTGGCATGGTTTTCTAACGAACTAGTACCCAAAGATACGGAGGGGGGGGGGGGTGCGGTCATCGACACTTTGTTTCTAACCGCTCTGAAACCGCAATAGTTTCAAAGTCAGCTCTAAACAACGTGGTGGTGGGAGGTCCAAACAATTAATACGCCTGGAGGCTGGAGGAGCGTAAACAGAGACAATCACTCTTATACTCATAAGAATAAGAGGCCTTAAGATATATGGCCAATTTGTACAATCTAGCCAGTGTGCGGTGTTACATATCCAATACTCACGGAAAGAAGAATTAAACGAAATGTCTCCTACAGAGTAATCGTCTATACTACTATAAACATATCCTATTGAGCTAAAATAGTCAAGGTTTAGTCAGCCGCGTGTCATGTTTGTGCAAAGAGAGCATGAACAGTGACCTCAGTGAAAAATTGATGCTGTTGGGGAACAAGGTGGTGCGGTTGTTGTTGCTGCATTATGTAGCCTAGTGAACTGCGGTTCCAAGGTTTTTATATAAGATAAGCAAAGCATATATAACGAATATGGCTACTGTCATATAACTATCTATCACAGTACAGTAAAACGGGAGGTCACACGACCTTGATGGGGCCTGTTAGTCATCGGCACAAATTAAGAATAATCTCAGACGATCGTGCGGAATCTGTTAGTCATCACTACCTGTTACAGAAAGATAATACATGAATATAACAATATAATAACGGAGTACATATCAGTCATCGGTATGGAAAAGCTTCTGGAATCATGGTATTTGAAATATCACATATTTGAAGCGTGAGATGGCACGATGCGGAAGTTAGCTGCTAGGAGAAGCTGCAGGCGAACTGTCTAATGCGGAGCACTGTTAGGAGCGGTGGAGAAGTACTGTTGTTGGTGCGGATGTCTAGTAGTTCGTCACGTCTATACACAGAGTCATAATTTAAGTGGTATTTAGAAAGTTCCATACTGGTGGGGAAGTTTGACGCTGCCCTGTTGTTATGAAGAGCTACAGTTGAACGTTAGTAAATGTGGATGTATTGTGGTGGATCACAAGACGAGATGCACCGTATAGCTCGTGCGATACATCAGGAAATGTCCCCTGACTATGGTCAAAATGTCTAAAACTGGGCATGACACATGTGCGGATTTGGAACTACCACTGGTCGGCGTGGTATGGGAGATCTGGCGAGTTATCCATCGAGAACATCACTCGACCTACATACTTCGTCGAGGTTTACATCGGGGCCAACATGCCCATCTGCAAGAACGTCCCTCTGCGGTGTTAGTAGCTGGGGTTGCCTTACTTAAAGTTCGTTATTGCTCCCGGGTGATATCTTTCCGGGAGTGTACAAAAACTGTGATGCGGATGCGGTAGTCGTGTGCCAGAGACGAGAACTCAAATCCGAGAGGCACTGTTCCTGTTGTATTTAACGCTGCTAGCAATACGCAGTTGCCTGCGTCTCGCAATGCTATGGCCACACAAACTACCACCTTCTCTCTTCTGTTCTGACTGCTGTCGATTCTGATTTCTCAGCCCCTTTTATACTACTCGTGACGCCACAGCTGGAGCGCCACAAACAATCAGCAAGCCAGCTGCAGAGGCAGGGAAAGCGATCACGTGAGCACTAAGTACATGCATGCGCTATGGCTATGGAGAAGTATATTTTGAAAGGGATTTGATGGTTTAATTAAAGATAACTCGGCCATTTCTGAACCGATTTTAAAATGGTAAAAAGATTTGGAATCCTCGTTTCATTCTGGTCATGGTTGATACCAGAGAACAGCGAAGAGACTTTAATTTAAAGGAATTAAATGTACCAACTCGGTACAAAATATTATGCTTTTCTCTCCAACGATAACGCACGTTGGCACGCAATCTCTGATGCCTGCGCATGTGTGCTAGCCGATCCCACAGACTTAGTCATTTTACGAACCTTCCTCATATGGCTTTATACATGCGTAATATCATACTCAGGGAATCGTACTTGGAACGTACCCGGTTCGGCCATTCCATACCCAGACAGGCTGAGATGGTTCATAACTGACCGGAATTACATTATCAACTCGGTACAGAATATGATACTTTTCTCTCCAACGCTAACGACCGTTGGCAAGCAATCTCTGACGCCGGCACATGCGCGCCAGGCGATCTCACGGACATAGTTTAAGAACCTCTCCCATATGGTTTTATATACGTGTACTGTCCTACCAAGGGGAGCGCGCTTGAAACGTACCCAGTCCGGCCATTCCGTACCCAGACACTTTACCCGAGTACTACCAGTAGGGTGTGCATAGGTAAAGCAGTGAGCGGTGTTGCCCTGACACAATGTTACGTAGTCAATCTCATGTTGGTATGAAAACCCTTTTGGAGAGCTGTCATTAGAATAAAATCAAATACTTTATATTCTGTGATCGGTTGTATTTAGTTACTTTGTGTTAGTTCTCAAAAGGTAGCCACCATAGACAAATACTAGTTTACATTTATTAAGAGCCACAGTGACTGGACTGAGGAAATATTACCCTGCATGTATATATAATTAAACATAGCTTGTAGGTGTAAGTGTGCTGACTTCTAGGATCAGTTACAAGAAAGTTACAATACCATAAACAGATGTGCTGAATCTGCTGTATCTCCATTCATGTATCGTATACTACATATTTGCCTGTTAGAACTCAGACTGTAATTATTTCTATTAATTGGCATTATAAATCCATACACCCCTGAGGTATGCTGTTCAGAGACATACTAGCAAGCAGACGGGTGACACTTATGACAATCCTTATCATGACCTCCTCTGTGGCATGAGGATAGACGTTACAAACATAGATTAGTGTTTAAATTCATGTTAGCAGGAGTAGTAGTGTCGGTAGTAAAATGATACCACCTCCCTCAACTGGATTTCCATTTAGACAAATGAGCCCCCACCCCCCTCAACTGGATTTCCATTTATACAAATGAGCCCCACCACCCTCTCAATCCGTGGGGCATAGGATGCAGGGGGCACCACGGATCGCTGAACGGCTGCCAGGGAAGTAGGATCATCCCAACACTACTATTACCAGGGGCTGAATGCCCATTTAGAGACAAGCCTCCACAGTGATATACACCACTGATCGCCTTCAACCACAGGGCACCTCTCTCTCTATTCTGTGTAGGCTCAGAGAAACACGTAGTCTCTGCCAGAGTCGCATCGGCATGATGGGACCACCCATAGGGGCTTCCATCTACCTTGACAACACCCACCTGGGAGGAGGCTAAAGTGATTAGCATGTGAACCATGGCAGACTCTGGCATGTTCACATGTTACGCAGAGAATCTGGTGCTGAGCAGGGGTCTCCAGCAGACAACCATGGCCTACCCTCTCCAACGCATAGAAGTGGCAGACAGACTCAATCTCATTACGTGGCTGAGCGCGGGCATAAATGTTTCTCCGCAAGAGGTCGACCCAAGGATTGTACTGGGGTGAATCCCGGAAGTGGGCCAACTTGGCATCCAAAATCATGGCAGTCTCAGCGCCCTGTGCCATTGCTGTAGACGCCAGCACAAGCAGTATGATGAGAATCATGGCTATATATGAAGAGTTAAACTGAACAGAGTGAACCCCTCGAGAAATATCTGTGCCAGATCGAGCCCTGTTCCATCCGGATCGATAGTGATCTTCATCCCCTCAGGGGCTGGGGCTAGCTGCTTCACTTTGCTGCTGGCTAAGAAACGTATCTCTAGGACTATATGAGTCATTTGTGGGCTAGTGAGTTCGACTCGCTGAAGCAGTTTAACAGCACCCTTGACCATGGAGACATGTGACACACCATCTACCCATAGGGTGCCCTCCTGGAGGTTCACAGCTTCTTCTGGTCCATCGAAATGGCTGATGCAGCAGGAGCTTTCCACCTGTAACCCCGATCCGGTGACCCACCCTCGTCAGGGAGACACCTTCAATTATGTATGTGAGGAAGGATGATCCCCGATTGTAGAGCTTTCGAACTGTCCCAACCTTTTTCACAACAGTGGAGAGGGGAGTAACCTCCATGTCAATGACTGCGGGTGGCCTATCTATTGGCAACCATGTTTGCCAGTCACCCCTTGGTCCAGCGCGGTACCACACTTCATTGTTCTCAAATATGAATTGCAGGTTTTTGCCAGGGTCAATAGCAGGCCATCATGGGCCATCGTCGGGGCACCGCTCGATTAGGGTTCGGCCAGATCAAAGCTGAGGTTGTTATTTAGGGTGTTGATGTCTGCCACCTCTGTATCTGAGAGCTCAATCAACGGCTCGAGGACGTACTTCCTCTTCGAGAAATCGTACCGAAACACGATCTTTTGACCATCTATGTTGTGACCCAGGCACTCCTTCATCACATCCTTGAGGTCTGTGAGCAGCTCCACCCAATCACCACCAATGGGGTGGAGGGAGAATGCCTTTGAGCTTGCTTCGTACTGTAGGGTGAATGACTTGCCATTGCCCTCTTGTACCTTTGCAGCATCAACTGCATACACATCTGCCAGGTCAGCAAGACCAGTCTAGTGAGCAAATATGGGTTCCATAGCATGCTATAGAAGGGGTTTAAACAGGAGATATAACCATGCCGATTGTCCGACTGCTGCTCTCCGGTGGTGAGAACGTAATCTCCCCCTCTCTAGTGGGGAGACGGGTGGCACAGTACCGTGTAGAATGGGTCCTCTTCGAGGTGCCCCAGTGGGGCACAACATACACACACACTGATGTGCTACATTAACCTCCGAGCAGTGCACACAGCAGCTCACTAGTAGAAGTTGGCCGAGACATGATAGAAGATCTCCCAAGTGCCAACAGCAACCTATGGAATGCTATCGGTCCTAGCCTGGCCACACCTGTAAAACACCTGTTTGACAGCCCCTCCATTAACATATATGCCAGCACGGATGGGATATCGGACGCCCATTTAGAGTTTACACTCTTATTACTCATTGACCTGATGACAACATGATATCATACCAGCATTATCTGACCTTGGCCGAGATGATGAAGAAAGAGGTTCGCCCCTTCATGACCCCTGCACAGATAAATGCCTTAAACGAACAGAGGCTCAGACTGCAACAAGAAGGAGAGCGACTACAGTGGGAGTGCTGGTATCAACAGAACGTGAGCCTTGCAAGGAGGCGAAGGAACAGAGAACATTTCCGATCCTGGCAGGCCCTCCTAGAGGAGCGTAAGTGGGACGCAGGAGTCTTGACAGACAATGATGAGCCATATGTCTTCACAGACGAGGATGAGCCAGGTGTCTTCTCAGACGAGGATGAGCCAGAGGTCATACAGTGTAAAAATGTACCCTTCTAGGACTCATGAGCAGATTCTGCAGGTGATGCCGGTTTAATCTCCAGGTATACTATGGCAAAATCAGAGTGGCGGAAAGAACCAGAAATATACCCCTCCCTGACGGATGATGAGGGTGATACCATCCATGGCTGGCGACTCCAGCAGATAGATATCATCAGACAGAATCTCAGCTATGAGGCAAAAAAGTACAGCAGAACGTGCAGGCAATATAAGACAGCCTACAACATCCTCGCAGGTACAATCATTGCTGTGGCTGTGATTGGAGCCAGTGCTGGGGTGGCAGCTGTGGCCACTCTCACTACAGGGGTGGGGGCCATCGTCGCCATCCCGCTGGGTGGCATGACACTAGCCGCCACTGTCTTGGCCACGGGCTTGGGGGTGGGGCAGCAGCAGATCACAAGGAGGCTGGAGAAGCATGCTAAGTACGTCGCATTGGCACAGAGTATGCTACGGACAATCGACCAGTCTGTCAGCAAAGCTCTCGAGGATGGTCAGGTCACCAATGAAGAGTACCACTATATATTGAAGGTCCAAGCCCTGTGCCGCATGGAGAAACCTAAAGTGCGACAGCAATACCTCAAGGACTCCAGCGGGCGGGTTGATATGGAGGAGTTAAAAAACGAGATGTTACGGCGAGGTCCCCTCGCTGGTCTCTGGAGTCGAGACGACTACAAATAGTGTGCTGCCTGTACGGTAGCTTTAAGAGCACCAGTATAGATGGCCTTCCCACTGAACCTCACGACAGTCATCCGGAGTCAACTGCCCCTCCTGGGTACACCCATGACTGGTCTGAGAGGTATACTGGATGATATACCAGAGCTAACACTGTTCTCCATCACAGTGGATGGATGGTCCCGAACCAGCTTCTCCATCAACCCACGACCGCTGACCAACTGCCCCATCACCATCAAGGATGCGAAGGAAGCTCATACTTGGATGACTGCTCCAAGCCTCTCATACTGGGATCAGCAGCTGAACTTTGCCGTGTGGTGTGCCACGGCAGGATGTGGAGTAAGTTCCACCCTGCTTCACTGCTATTCTGGTACTCCTGAAGCTGTGCTCATCACCAGCTGTCTCAGCTTCCACGTGTACTTCACGGTGCGACAAATCCTCCATGAGCTGAGTGCAAGCCCCCCTGATACAAACGCCTTCGACCCACAGCTCAACAGTCATAGCATCTCAGCGGCCAGCAGACTACAGAGAAAGTGCAGTGCTCACCCAGACTATCGGTGGCATGGTGGTGACAACAGTGGTCAAGGGGTTATGTACGGTGACCCGAGACTTGACTACTCAGCATTCCCATATTGAACCCCCCCCCCCCCAAAGAGTAGGCCGTCGGAAGACAGTGACATTCTCATTCGATCCAGACTCTGACCCTGGAGCACTGGTGCAAAATATGCACATCACTGGTTTGTGGCAGGTCTATCCAGATGTGTGGAAGTACTTTGTCCCAAAGACCACCTCAGGCCTCACACCAGCAGAGATCGTTAGGATCAACCAGTCCCTGGAAGCACTGTGCTGCTGCCTCCTTATGGCACAGACCAAGCTGCGGCGTTCCATAGATGGTGTCAGCGGAGCAGAGGTCCAGGCCATGTTCATCAGTCTCGTTGAGGATATTATCATCGTGGCAGACCCAGTAGTCTTATTGCCAAGTTCCAGCAGGGGTTGCAGAAGGCCCGTCGCAAACTTGATTTTGCTATTTCACCACACCTATGGTTGATTCCGAGCAACATGTTCCCCCGGTGTCAACTTCGGCTTCAACACTGCCATCAATGCACCTATGCGTCGTACGAGCCATGCAGTCGTTCTGACCCTGACACTGCAGCCAGTCGACACGGTAGCTCCAGGCACCCCAACACTGCAGCCAGTCGACACGACACCACTTCCGGTGGTAGCTCTATGTGTGGTGTCAGGCCTAGCTATCGTGGCACTCGGGAGCAGCCTACTCTGCCGCTAGCAAATCAGCTATATGACTATCCTGACTCTCTACAGTAGCAGTGGGGACCTCGGTGAGACACTGAACCAGCTTGGCATGCCCTACCGCCCCTATACCCGCTGCCAACATTCACATCCAAGGGCTGGAGGGTTCGGCAACGCATCCTTTTTCCAGCTTGTAGTATCGCAGAGCCTTGATCAGCTCTGAGTCTGGTGAGGCCATGGTGATTTGCAACTGCTGGAACACATCTGACAGATACTCCCAATCCTTGTAGAAACATTTAGCTCGTAGGAGCTGCTCGATGATAGTCCCGCCCATGATAAGGTATTCGAGAAAGCAGATCTGTCCCTTGTCAAATCCTGGATAGAGCTTCACAGCTGTCAGCTCCTCTGTCAGCTCTGCACCGGAAAGCTGAGCAAGCTCATCTGGTTTCTTCTTCTTGTAGTCCTTCAACTCCCTCCGGAAGACATCATAGTACTTCCCACATAGCGTGAGCCCAGACATGTTTAAGATGTCTCAATAAAGAGATGACTATTCCTGAGTACCAACCCGGCCACCTGGCATATGCAGACTGGGGATGCACACATTTAACCACATTGTATACTCAGTACTTAAACAATGACGTCAACGGTACAGATTGTGAATCAACTGCCTGAGAGCCAGGCGAGTCTTCAGAAGGTGGAGAACCTGCTGCGAAGCAAGACACAGAAGTTTCTGACCGAAGCAAAACCTCTGACAGTCCATGTCGCCAGTAACCTGGCGGCGAATGTGGCCATGGTGAAGATGACAGGGGAAAGGAGGTTCTTCCTGCCGCCACTGTGGCTGTCCTCACTACAGTGGTGAGTGGGGTGGCCGGGCACTCTCTCGGAATAATACACCACATCCCAAGGATCGCCCTCAGTGGTGCCTCCTACACTGTTGCCACTAAGGTCATGGGTGAACGTGTTACACTAATGGAGGCCACGGTTCTTGGGCTAGCCACAAGTGTAATGGCTGAGATCATCGTCGCCTACGTTTAATCCCTTTGAATAGTGAGAGATGGATCACAAGACTCCTGCAGCATATGAGGCATGGCGTGCTGGAGGGCGGTGTGTAGCCCATAGTCGAGCATGCAGACTGAAGATCGCCAATGCCCTGGAATGGTGGACCGCCCACAAGGCATGCCCCTACAGAGAGGGCCAGTACCCTAAGCACTGCTACCTATTCCCTTGGCTGACTGCGTGGTTCTTCTATGCCCAACTATTTCAATGGGGGTATGACTAGTAGGTTTAAGCCGTCTGTATATGACTATGACTCTGTCACTCACAGACCTAGAAAGCAAATAGCTAGGCGATCTTGCTCACTTTGGCGAGGCACGCCTCGGTTCAGAGGACACTGTTGGCCCTAAGTCCTTCCTAGACTTCGATGAGAAGAGAGACCCGCGGGAGATCTGAGGTACCATCCCAACCCGAGATCTCATTGGGAACACTGATATGATAGGACAATCGGCCATTAACAACGCCAAGACTGTATACAAGGGGATGCGCATCAAGGAGAGGGTGACAATGCGAGGTATACTCGGAGTCGATGAGGCTGGAGCCATCAAGGTTATGGCTGTGTCCTATGCACAGAACCTGGTTAGGGATCTCCTAAAACCACGGATCTCATTCCAACAGGATGGAGAGAATCTAAAGATAGGCACCCTCGGCCTGACCATATCACTGTCGATGGCCAAACAAGTGCTACGGCCAGCCTCTGGCGACCAGAGGTGAAGAAGTCAAGGTTCTTTGGCTTGCTGTTTAAGACCACAGGATAGTCATGGCTTCCCATGCATGTATCATACAGATACTGGATGTACTAGACACTGTGGGTGTTGACACAGGCCCTCTACGCTATCTTCTCAGCTACTGCTGGGATTTCATGCTTGACACCCCCATCGCATCCTTCGTATCCGCCGTAGGTGCAGGATTCCCCGCTCTGCAGGCGAAAGAGCTGGTGCAGGAAGTACTGCCGTTTAGTCTCCCAGATATAGACGAGGCTACCGCCGACCAAGTGCTAACCATCCTCTGCACGCATGTCTGTACTATTCGACAGTAGGCCAGGTGGTGCTGATCATTTCCCCATCAGGACACGGGAAAAACATCTTGCTGCCGGCTCTCCTGGCCGAACATCTACACTCTCAATACATCCTTCTGGTGTCTGACTCCACTGCTAAGGCGGTTGACAGTAATGATCAATGGTACAATGGCTCAATCATCAAGACGCAGAACCTGCATGCACTGATGGAGAAGCTGCTGGCAGCCCGACTGACAGAACCACTTGTTCTAGTTATCGATGACCCTGCAATGGAGCAGAAGACAGTCACCTACCTCAGCAACATCACCAGGCGTATCCAGCAAACAAAGATAACTGATCCTCTTTCAGATGTACACCCACGAGATCTCACCAGACATCCGCCACAATGCCCGGTTGCTATACTTCAGCTCCAAGTGTGGACGTGCCCTGCTCGAGACCATACACGACAGCCTAACCCTCAAGGAGACCAAAGGAGACTTTATCGCAGGTGTGCAGAGGGCAGCTGAGCTGTACTGCTTCATCTTCAGCAACAAGGAGACAGGTGAGCTGTCACACTTCAAGCCATCTCTGGAAAAGGCGCAGACCTTCACCTACAAGCTGAATCCAGCCAGGAAACTAGGCTGCTATATGCGTCATCGCAGACAGACCGTCGCAGCTGCTGCAACCTTTTTTTCATTCATCAGAAGGCTGCACGGTCTCCGCTACTTCGTCCGCGGTCATTGCTACATTGTCAGATGCTTGAGGACCTTCGTCAGAAGCTTGATGAACTTCGTCAGAAGCTTGAAGAACTTCGTCAGTTTCATCAGAACCCTCTCGCTTAAACTCTATCCACTGAAAGTCAGATTCTAGGACTCTCTTCTTCTGGAACTTCTCACGGATGATCCACTTTGCCCATGCGCGACGAGCATCTGACTTATGAGCGGATCTGATGAGGTAGTCCTGGTAGTTATCTGGGAATTTCAGAAACGCTTGCAGATTAGTGGTCAATCTCCTGCGCCCTTCTTCGTTGAAGATGTGCTCAACAGCCTACTTGCGGCCAACAGTGAACCCCTACTGAGTACCTTCTGCATGACCGGTGTCATGGCTCTCTACTAGAGTGGCACTGACCTCCTCGCTGAAGTAGTTATTTGCTCCAGACTGGAGGCTATCCAGCATATCTCACTCTTCCTGGCTATGGAGGCTAAATATGGCAGCACACTTCCCAACTGTTAGTAGATCTTTGGGGTCGACCCTCGCCCTTCGGAGAGCTAGAATATAAGGACTGTTGGTTTGGGCCACAGGAGGTAGGTCGAGTGTCCTGCCCTGGGTGCGTGTACAACTTCCTGTAGAGTATCCGAGTCATGAGTTCTTTTGTACTACGAGCTGGCACTCCTTCCTTTATGGCTGCCAGTATCCCCGCATCAGATGGAGTTGTGACCATGGCTCGCTCGTGGATAATGTTGATGAAGCAGTCCTCGGACCCTGTCACAGTGGAACAGTGCACGCCATGGGTGTCATGCTGACTGTCATGCCGGCTTGTCCTGCTGCCTATGGACAATCTGCTGGAGAACTTTACCAAACATGGCAGTCGTTTAACCCCTCTATATACCCAGGCATTAAACATACTGCAGTACGTGCAACATCCAGATGGGGCCATTGAACCCGCGACATCGCACTGCACTGATCCTCGGAAGAACTGCCTGATGATCATTCGACCCAGTATACACGATGAGAACCCGTTGTCTGCTGCTGGGAAGTACATTGACTTTGTAACCTCGGCACAGATCCACGCAATTAAGAGCATGCCACTCGAGTTGAAGCTTCAGAGGCACAGTAGAATAGACGGTAGAGCTCCCGCAAGTGCTGAACAGGTGGGAGATCGTGCAGAGCAACAGCACCATGGACACCACCTATGTGAACGATGAGTACTGAGTCCTAAGTCCGCTGGCTCGTGGTCCAACCTTCTATGCGAAGGGAAAGGGGTACTACGCTGTGGAGTGCAATGAGGGGTTCATGGAATTCGAACTACGGGCAGGTGTCGAGAAGCCCATGGCAGTTCCACTCTTAACCCTCCTCGAGAACACACACGTGAATCACTGCATGCAGGATAGGCTGTTCCTTCGGGTGTACACTGAGCAGCTCGCATATGCGACGATGAATGCTCCATGACTTCATGTCCGGCATGACGAGAATGACCAGGAGCTGAAACAAACGGGTTCCAAACAGCGGAACGTGCATGTGGAGCAAGAACACCAGCAGGTCCAAGCCACAGCTAACCAATGGGTAGAGCTGACATTGCATCGTGGTGCATTGGACTGTGTCACTGTTGCGGTCCTGGTTCAGAAGGGAGGAGCCATCCAGCAGGTAGATAAGCTAGACGACTTCATGCTTGTGGTTGCTGGGACCAATGTTCTTGGTGAGGTACACGAGCTGGCTGATTGCCAACTCTACAGACAGAAAACTAAGTCATATGCACTTCTGCGCCTAACCAGTGGAAGCGACGACCTCGAGTCGGCACTCGAGGACCATCACCACCTCGGGGGCAGGGACATCCCAACTAATCAGGGCAACCGGCTCAGCTTCAACATCAGAACCCTCATGGCTGGGACTCGCTCATTGGGTGAGACGGTACTTTACTTTGGCAATGCTAAGGTATGCGTGTCGAACACATCAGGTATTCAGCTTGAGCGTGGATAGAGCATGACTTCTGTCGTCACCGCTGCAGCTGTTACCACTACTATAAGCTTTGATGTCTTCTGACCTGATACTTCATAGTCGAGCGTTGGCTCAGATATCTTTACAGCCTCGTAGTACTCATCGAGACTCTTATCTGCCTCTTTGAGACTCTGGTTGGCCTGAGCTCAGAGTTGTCGTTGGCGTGCTCCCTGTGGTGCATATGCTCACGTGTTTTGCTGTACTTAAACTTCTCCTTAGACAGCTTCTCCATCGCCTGGTTATGACGCTCATGCTCGACCTCTGCCACCTTCTTGTTGGTGAAGCTGAGTCCCCTGTTCACTAAGGCAAACACGCCTGCATTCAAGATCGTGGAGGCCATGCTATAGACTACAGTTTAAAGCTACTATATAACTGCCCCAGCGATGGATCCCCAGAGCGATGTATGAACCAGAGGCTGATCCAGTCGAAGATATAGATGACGAGGACTATGAGGAGCACTATGATGAGGAGGATGATGCAGACGACTATGATGTAGCAGAGACAGCGGGTGAGTATGATGATGTAGTGGAGACCGCGCCTGAATCCCGCAAGCTGGTACACAGAGCAAAAGGGACCTATCACACTTACGTAAAAGGTTCTATTGGTCCGCTGGCAGCAGCTGGGGCTCTTTTCGCCCTGTTCACAATGAAGGCTGGCGAGATGGTCCGCAAGATCGCCAACAATGGTCTCCATGGGACGGAGAGGATTTCTGAAGCCATATCAGCCATCACCTCAGGAGTAGGTACATTGCCATAGCGGTTGCGGCCATCTGGGCCGCCGAACATTTAAGCCATACTATATAAGGAAGCCGTTTCTGTATGACCTGGTCAAATCCCTTAACTTCCGAGGGTTGGTTGATAAACTACTGTTCAGTGAGGATCCAGCAGAGATTAGATGCCAGTGTATGGAGGTGTTTGAGGAGGTCTTCAGTGGTGGTCGAATGAATGACGGCCGTCTGTTCGTCTGTTTAGAGTTCACCCAGGCCATGCGTGACAGGACGGGAGTGGACGTCAGTGATGAAATCCGGGAGTTTATTAACCGTCTTTCTTGTGGAACTCTGCTATCAGCCTGGTGGATATTACCATAAGCCCCCTCAAGTACTCGAGGCTGCACTTCGCAAGGGCCACAACTTCACATTGGAGACAGTTAGCCAGTGGCTCAGCCACCAGGCGATGTGACAGATATACAGACATCGTCCATGGCACATCATGCATGTCCATTTCGAGGAAACTGTCCCGAACAGAGATCACCAGGCAGATGTTCTATCCCTTCCACACGACTTGGTTGGTTGTAAGACCTACAAGTATGCCCTCACCATCGTCGATGTCGTCAGCAGGTACAAGGTGGCAGCACCGCTCACAGACAAGTCCGCTGGCCAGGTGGCCCAGGCATTCCAGGTGTCTACAAGGCTTCGGAAAATCCCCCTCCAGCGGCCGGAATTGTTGCAGGTGGATGAGGCTATCGTTGAGTGGTGCAATCGGACACTGGCAGAGAGACTGTTCTCACACCAATTCGCCCAGGAAATGGGCGCACCGAGTGAACGATCTAGAGTATGGGTGAGAGGGCTGCCTGCTGTGGTGGAGAGATCCAATGCCGAGGTTACTAGGCTAATCGGGTGGAAGCCGCTAGAGGCTATCAGACACTCTGCTGGTCACAGCTCTAGAGGAGCGAACAAGGGAGAGGAGTGCCTACCGCCTGATGCTCTGGATCGGTACATGTATTAGCCTGGTGAACTGGAAGGTGGTCGACGGCGTGCAAGAGATCCTAACTGATCGATAGATGTTCACAGGCTTGACAGGTATGTGGACGCGGAGGGGCGGCCTACACTGTACTACCTGGCACGCCAGCACGGAGTGCCTAGGCGACCATTTGTCATAGAGGAGCTTCAGCTAGTCCCTCAAGACACACAGCTACCACCCCCTAGGGTGCTAACATGATACTCGATGGGCCTGGTATGGACCCTTTCTGGCAGCACATGGCGCTTATCATAGTAAGCGGAGTCCGAGTTTTTCCTGCGCATACGTCACTATTCCCTGGTTGCGCATGCGTAGGCCTCGGTTTTTAGCTCTGTCCACCCAACCATGTAGGGCACTGTAGAACCTCTGCCAAGAGACCTCATTCTGCTGCTTTGACATTCCCTTAGCCGAGCCCTTACTTGGAGCTCCGCTCTCCATGTAGTAGCATTTGGAGCAGAGAGCGATGCCACGAGAGCTTGAACAGTCCCGGAGTCCGTCTAGACCATTTGTCCCAAGCTAGCCAGTCCCGCTTATGAGCCTGGTACTCTGCTCGCATTTCAGGGTGAATGACGTCGGCGAGGTTGGAGCCTGCCATAGCGATATACGCGGAGTCAGTGCCCATCTGCAGGTACTCAAAGCTGTCATGAGCTACGTAGTGATCGAGGAAGTCGTAGAAGAACTCCAGCATTCGCAGCTTCGCGAGATCATAAATGGCTATCCATACCTGAAAGGGCCTTCGAATTGTGATTCTCGGCTTGCGGCTCTGGAGCTCGTATGACTTACTGATCGCCTCGAGATCTTCGAACCATGCACTAAGCAGGGTCTTGTCTACCACACGTTTATCCTTCGTGAAGCTGGTGTTGCCATGACGTTCTAGGGCCGCGATGAGCTTCCCGTAGGCACTGTTGCCAAGGAGTTTGAAGAGATCTGCCAAGAGCGCTTTGCTCTTATCTACATCTCCTGAGTGGCGGGCCTTCGTAACATTCTCCATGAACCACTCGAATGGGCGCTTGGCCTTATAGTCTATGGTGCGGTATACAGCAGTGATCTCCAGGCCATGGGTTATATACCACTTGAGGGTTGGGGTGTACAGCAGCCGCTTCTTGCCAGAGAGGGCACCGACTACCTTCTGGGTGGCGGGCCGCTTCCTCCCTGTTCGCCCTAGATATGCCAGCATCTCAGATGAGATTGCCTCTACCGGGATCTCGCAGTTATAGAAGAGAGGAGGCATTTCCTCGAACTTTGCCCACAGAGCCTTGGGGACCTCTGTATCCACCTCAGCAAGCCCAAACCAGCTGTCTGCGAGGAGAGCCTCCTTAAAGCTAGCTACCCCACTGGCACTGGACCAATGCCGCACTTTCTCCTTACCACATGACATCTCTTTGGCCATCGTTGACAGGTACAGAGCATTTGCGTCGTAGCCAAGTAGACGTTGGCAGACATGCTCACTCTGGCGGATTTGAGTCACACTGGCCTCGTGGTATCTGGTGAACATGATGCTGGGACGTCAACAACAGCACCTTTCAGCATCTCTTAGGCTTCTTTGCCCAGTGAATAGAGGCTAACATCCGGCATGTGCAGAGTGGTTCCACGTAGGAGTACTGCATTGACACACCTGGGAGAGACACCGCATCTTTGAGGATGTCTATTTCTCGTTCTGTGTCAAACTCCCGCATCTGCTCTAGGGCTTTGATGAATGGACTGACATCCAGGTTGTTGTAGTATCGCAGCCAGTCGGCGAATGTCCGCATTCCATGCTCGCTGAATGTCTGGTTACACTGTTCCCACTCTGTTCACGTCAGGAGGTAGCCACCCTTGAGCTTAGATGTCAATGCTGAGTAGTCAGGAAGCCCTGGATAGTTGAACTTCTCATGTGTGTCAAACCATTCATATGGGAGCCATCTCTTCTGCTATGTACACCTGTAAGCTTTGACCCATACCTCGTACGAGTCTCCTGGGCCGAGGTAGTTCAGCACATCGAGAAACCGTAGCTCAGGTGTTATGAGGAACATGGTCTGACTAGCCTTCTTGGCGACTTTCACTTTACTTGTACTGTCAGTCAGCTCATCGACAAAGTACTTCTTGATGATGTTCAGGTCATACCACCTAGAGTACAGGCACTTGGTCACACCACTCATTGATTAGTCGCTGCTGTCGCTTTGGGAGGTTGTCCAGGTCTGTCGGTATGTACTGTGCCCTAACCCTTGTCCATATTAGAGATTCTCGACGTTGGATCTCCAGCATGAACTCTCTGATCAGTTCTTTGGGGTCAGGATTGCAAAGGTGGGTGGGCTCACTCATGGCGCCCTCTAAGGAGCAGCCAACTGACACAGAGATAGGTATATGAGTACTCTCTATCGTGATTCTCCGTAGGATGAGTCTTGATACCATCTAGGAGTGCTTGGAAGTCGTAAACTATGAAGTGTGGCTATGGGACTCTCAGAACTCGCTTAGGGACGCTTGGGCGGAGTTTTATACAGCACTCCCACTGTACCACAAGCGTGCATCCAGAGGCTCTCAGCTTCTCCTCTCTCAGGACTGTCTTGCGGTAGCTTTGTTCGGCATCCTCACCTCACTGTTGTTGTGGACACCCGTGCCAGTGACAGCCATGGAACTGGTAAATGGTGCTGGTGGTCGGATCATAACCATCTACGGGAGCGCCCTCGATCCAACGCTCGCCACCGTGCCCACATTCTACATGGTGTATGTGTACACCTCTGTTTCTCGACTCATACTCGATCCAACGAGTAGCCGCTGAACTGGATGGTTGGGGCGGATAGAAGGCTTTCTCATATGCAGACTGTGGCGCTTCAACCTTCTCGCCAGGATACACGATTTTTGTTTTGCCGCCTGTACAGTGAGCAGCGTGGCGTTGAAGACTGCATGCCTGTATAAACCTCTGCTAACAGTGGCTGCAGACTAGTGTATGTGCCAGCTTGGAGATGTTCTTGATGTAGAAGGCATGGTGGTCCCACACTCCGATGGTCATTGTGTCACGGTAGTGAGCCGCATGCCTGATCATGTGCCAGGTGCCCTCTTCGGTTGGTTCATACATGCGAATCCCGATCTTGGCAAAGAGCTCTACCGTGTCCAGCTGATCCAGCGAGGTCTTGCGGACATCAGGTACTGTCACTGTCTTGCCGTAGAACTGTGTGGCAAGCTCTCGTGCAGGGGCTGTACTTCTATCAGCTCTCACTCCTCGGTGGACTGCTAGACATTTCTAGAGACACATGTTGTCCCTGTAGGTGTCGAGGGCAGTCATACTCTTCTTCTGTCATAGCCAGTCTGGGAGGGGGCCTGTCCCAAGCAGAGGTTGGCGGTCGATGACAGCCCTGACCTCAACTTTGATTGATCGAATGAAAGCCCACTTGGTGTTGGGTCGATCGATATTGTCTGTGTCGAGGCGGGCTTGGTCTCTTGCTGCCACCCAGTCGTGAGCTGCTCCTATCATGTTCAGCCACGGGCTCCCTGGAGCATTCTTGTGGAAGAGCATCACCCTACTGTCATCGATGTGACGGACGCGATAGGTATGGGTGTAGCGGAGATAGACGGCGTTCTGAACAGTCTGCTGGATCTTTTGCATGATCTGGCCTGTGAGGTCTCCTTCTAGACCTCTGAAGAATGTCCAGCATACTGACCAGCGTCCTCTATCATCTGTCTCCCTTTCGCCGAGAGGCTGGTCGAGAATGTGTTCGCCTTCTCGCCTTATAATCCGGGCTAAGGGTTCAGACCTCGGCCCCCTGATCACTCGCTTAGTGATCCTGCATAGGGGAAGTAAGCGCTCCAGTGGATGTCCGCCATCCGCCTCGCTACAGTCTTGGCTCGCAAGCTAGCAGTCATCTCCTCGTCCAACTGACGAAGCTTACGTATCTGCTGCGCTTTCTTGTGGGGATTCCAAGGATCATCTTTGGTAAGCGCTGGAAACCTTCCCATCTTCAGTGCTCGGGAGAGTCGCTTCTGCCACTCCTCAGCACGGACCTGTCCGATCACCTGTAGCAGGTCGGCTTTCTTGACCTTAGAGTAGCCTCTAAGGCCGAATTGCTTTGCAATAGCGCGAAGCTGTGTGACAGTAATCATGGTGTATATCCCTGTGGATGCCTGGCTCTAAATGGGCGTTCAGACCCTATTATGTGTGGCGCAAAGTACCTGTGGGTGGTGTATATCCCTGTGGATGCCTGTCTCTAAATGGGCGTTCAGACCATATTATGTGTGGTGCCGGCAATGAGTACCTGTGGGTGGTGTATATCACTATGGATCCCTGTCTCTAAATGGGCGGTGCGACTCTTGCATCAACTACGTGTTTGCCTGAGCCTACACAGAATAGAGAGCGCGAGAGAGGCCGGCCCTTCTGGTGTGGTTGATGGCGATCAGTGGTGTTTATCACTGTTGAGGCTTGTCTCTAAATGGGCGTTCAGACCCTGATAGTAGTAGTGTCGGAAGGATACTACCTCCCTGGCAGCCGTTCGCCGATCCGTGGTGGCCCCCGTCTCAACAACCTATGCCCCAGGGATTGAGAGGGCGGCGGGGCTATGTCTCTAAATGGGCGTTCACTTTTCTCTAAATGGGCCTTCAGAATGGAGGTGTTGTCATTTTAATACCGATACAACTACTGCAGGACCAGTTTATTCAAATAAGTAGTAGGCTACTTAGCCGGGATAAAATAAAACCCATATACATAGTTAATGAATTAATTGGGTTAGATTGACAGAACACTACATTAAAATATGCACGTTTACCGGGGCTTTTTTCA
This sequence comes from Chaetoderma sp. LZ-2023a, assembly GCA_034401795.1. Classification (NCBI taxonomy): domain Eukaryota; kingdom Metazoa; phylum Mollusca; class Caudofoveata; order Chaetodermatida; family Chaetodermatidae; genus Chaetoderma; species Chaetoderma sp. LZ-2023a. The sequence continues at coordinate 39,215,574 of CM067375.1, read as the reverse complement.
ATGTATTACAATATCCAGAGCAGATGCCGAGATTGTCACCAAAGTTGTTATTGTTCCTTGGGTCATCCTAATCGTATCCAAGTTGCTGGCTTGCTTTCATCACAAAATTCCTCCAGGTATTCACATGCTGCCTGAGTATGGATAAGGTCTCGTTTTTAACATATTAACGACAATAATAAATAGACCTACTGAATATTTTTTCCAATTTAGACCATAAGCAAGTTTGTAATAGAACAATTTCACGATTAGCGCTGCTAGATTGTAAATGCTGATGGTGAAATAGTAACGCATGCCACTGAGTTTTATACTCATTTATGTAATACTAACTCTAACTTTAAAGAGTCAAGGGATGATATTTTACCAGATCTCCAGAAGATAAGCGATGCATCTAAGAATGAATTAGATAAAGCACTTAATTTGTCGGAATTAACCAGTGCAGTTAACCGCTCGTGTGTCAACAGCGCCTCAAGGCACTCAATGTACATATGGGCATATTATTTGACCATTTACCATTCAAAATATGTAAAAAAGAAGAAAGAACTGTTCATTGAATGCAATCCATCTTCAGCCCAAGAGAAGACAATTTAAAAGGTTTTCCAATGGAATTTACAAAAGAAATCTTTCAGTTGTCCTGTAAATGAACATTATATGGGCAGGAAAATTCAAATTTGTGCATAATCGGTATACATTTGCAAGCCAAGAGGAGACTATTTTTGACTATTTATTACTGGAATGACTGGCTTGGTAACCGTCATTCCCGTGGTAAATTAAAAAAAAAAAATCTTCTCTTGGCCTGCAGATGGATATTCCTCAATTCACACAAGATAATAATAAATTGAAAAACAACAAAAAATCCTGGAATTGATTGTTTGCCATTTGAATTTTATAAAACATTCTGGGAAATTATACAGGAGTTTAAAGGAAATTTTTAATCCAGCAATAGAAGATATGATGTTGTCTATATCTTACAGACGTGCTGTTATCACTTTGCTTGCGGCGATCTTAGTTTTATAAATAATTCGATACCTGTTTCTCTCCTTTGTGCTAGCCTGAAGATATTTTCAATATAATCGAATAAGTAAGTGTCTCAACGAGTTAATACATGTAGATCAGAGCTATTGTATTCCGGATCGAAAGACTTCTCATAATATAAGATTGACCTCAAATGTTATTGATTAGTCAAACTGTTTAAATTTATCTATTGGCGTAATATCACTCGGGCAACAAAGGGCATTTGACATAGTCAGCCACATCTATTTATTAGATACATTAAATGATTTTGGATTTGGAAATATTTTATACGATGTATTCTGTTTTTCATACGCTTTATAGCAGCACATTTAGCATAATAAAAATAACTTTCTTTCCGTCCCTTTCAGGTCAATGTCTGGTCTACACAAAATCCAGAATTAGAGCTTTCCGGATTCAATATGTACACTATTTACTGAATACTAATTATACACAGTCATGTTTCAAATTGACAAACTGGTGCTTGAAACGTGTACATGATGATAAATATGATCATCAGTTGTTTTGTCTTGATCTTAATGTTGATATGTGTACAGATGTACCTTGTTTTTACAAACCCGTACTTGATGTATGGAGCGTCCGTAATATTTTAAAGCAATCAGCACCAGTTTGCAAAGCAGAGGCTTCGGATGAAGTGGTTTTTCTGAACTCATCAATTCCTAATGAAAGAACTTGATTACACTTTTAACCCTTGAATTTGCTCAAGAAAATTTTAATTTTCTCATGGAAAATGTCCATTTACATATCAAGAGAAGACTATTTTTTAGAATTTACCATTGGAATGACTGGCTCGGTTATCGAGTCAGTCATTCCAGTGGTAAAATTTCAAAAATAGTCTTCTCTTGGTCTGACCACCGCAGAAACCGTTTTTGGCTGATATGGGTGTTAAAAGGTTAATTTGATTTTATAAGGATTTCATCGAAGGAGGGATGACTATAATAGGTAGTATTGTAACAGGAGACCATAAAATACATATTGATCAATGGAGCTTCCCAGCTTTAGCTATGCCCCATCCATCACCAGCTAAGCTTCAACTAGACCTCGCTCGTGTTGGGATCGATTGATCCCTGAACTCCCTGACTATCAATTTCCAGAAAACTAAATAGGCAGCAACAGCACCTAGTCAAATTAGTTTCAAAATATTCAACAGCTTACCTGCGTAGTTTTCTGGAATATGATAGTCAGGGAATTCAGAGATCGATCCATCTCAATATGAGCGAGGTGTGAGTGTGGAGGTTAACTAAAGATGGGCGGGGTATAGCTAAAATTGGAAAGGCCCATTGAAGTATGACTCCATTCAGCTGGCCATATTGGTCTTCCTGAATTGAGTTATTCTTTCATTCTTGACATTTTTATGCACAGGTTGTACGACCCTAGTGGTGTCTTTTGACTCGGTCCAGTGGCTAATTTATTCACTTCCGGATAACGTGTGGATATTAGCCTACTCGCGGTATCTGCTTGATCATCTTTGGAGAACTAAATGGATCCACACCAAGTTTCGTTCCACTAATGGACATTTCCAGGTTATCCACCCATCATCTGACGTCATATGTCGTCATAATCAAATACGTGATGTGTAGGGTGACGCCATACTCAATTACAGCATGAATGACTCGATTTAGGCGGTCTTAAACTCTTAATAGTCCGACACGCTGTACGAATTGTATATTTTTACTATTTAATAAACATTGTGTCGAATATCTTGAAACTAATTTGACTTGGCGCTGTTGCTGCCATACAGCACCCAGTCAAATTAGTTTCAAAATATTCTACAGCTACACTGTATAGTTTTCTGGAAATTGATAGGCAGCGAGTTCAGCGATCGACAGATACCAACATGAGCGAAGTGTCAGCGGACCTTAGCTAGAGACGGGGCGTGGAATAACTAAAACTGGAAAGGTCAAATGGCGGGCGTATCATTCTTAAAATATACAGTAGCCCTACTCTTTATTGGATAGAATATGTTGAACGGCTACATGTATTGGACCAATATAAATTTGACAATTTTCATGAAAAATGATCCCATCTTAAGGCATAGACCATTAAGGCATGGTTAATTGCTTAGAATTTATGTGGCAAAAATCTTCAGAATGGGTTCAAGATTTTGCTTCAGATACGAGTGTATTGAGTTTATTGAATTATTACATTCATAATCAATAGACCAACTGATCACAAGATTATAAGTTATCAATCATAACTTTTTGATAATTATTACTTGATTGGTTAGCCTACGTATTCAGAAAGACTTGATTGGGTAGCCTAAGTATTCAGAAAGACTTGATTGCAGATGATTACATACAGAGACTAAGGCCATTGTCTCACTAGAGACTTAAGCGGCTTAACGCAATACTGAGTTATGGCGTTATTCAGGATTAACTCTCCAGTAAGAACACGGCTGAAGATTTCCCCTAGGCATTCGTTAGCACGTGACCTTGCCTTTTCAAGGTTAGAGCTTGTGACGTCCATTAATACACAAAGACGTCCTGTCAGAGGTCATCAAAGGTCATTTGTATGTAACAATGAGTAATTGTGAATGCAAATGTGGCTACCTATATAGCACATCAACGTCTTATGGATGACAAAGTACAAATTGAACCTTTTAGATTGTTTATATCGAGACTACTTTCTTGTTTTTACATTGAATGTGACTTTCAACCTTATCCATACATCATATGACGTCATAATCAACTACGTGAACTAGAGAATGACATCACAATCAATGACGTCATTATGACGTCATGAATAACGTAGATAAGTATGTCACGAACGCATAGTTGAAGACGGACCATGCGTTGCTGTACGAATTGTAAGTCTTTACTATTTAATAAATATCATGTTGAATATTTTGAAACTAATTTGACTGGGCGCTGTTGATATCATATGCACCAATAGCACCCAGTCAAATTAGTGACAAAATATTCAACAGCTTAACTGGATAGTTTTCAGGAAATTGATAGTCAGGGCATTCGGGGATCGATCAACACGGCGAGGTGTGGGTGGAGCTTAGCTAGTGATGGGCGGGGCATAACTAACACTGGAAAAGTCTATTTCAGCATCAATAAAGTATGGGTCAATTGAAAACTTTCTGAATTTCTGTGCTATAAATGCTCTTTTACGTGATGTCCAAAATAACAATTTACGTTCAATGGAATTATATAACCTTATCTTCTAAGTCGTTACGTCTGTATTGCTTTAAAACTGGTGACTGTTATTACACTATAAGCTGAATGTTGTGTATTTATTATTAATCAATCAATATGTCTTGACACAAATTATTTTTTTTTATAAGGTGGAATCTATCTGATATATACCATATGATATGATATTTTTTCAATTTATGTATCCTAACCGTATAATGTCCATCAGTCCCGTTGATGTGGTGAATAAAGTGTTATATGGAAAGTCTTCTTCTTCTTCATTTTCTTCTTTCTTCTCCTTCTTCTTATTCTTCGTCTTCTTCTTGTGATACATTGCTTAATTAGTGTGATTTATCCCTATTCATAACTCTGAACAATACTATCATAAGAGCTGCATTTCTCAATAGGTTAGTAGTTCTTACATAGATATCGGTAAACGGTGAACCACTTAACTGCCTTGTGCGACAAACGGAATATTGATCACGTCTAGCCTACTTATATAGCGTGGCGCACCATCGTTTATCGTTAATGTTGATATATTTGTTCCTTGAAACTTGGCAAATAAGGCTCTCGACGTAGATAATAGTATTTTAACTGTCTCGCGTAATAAATTCAGTAAGCAAAAACTCGGAACTTGCTGAATGTTTTGAAAGTTAAATGTTGTTGGTGCCTTAGCCACCAACAACTTTCAGTCAAATTGCCTTCAAAATATATAGCAGGTCCATAGATATACTGCCTAGAAGATGTCGTCTGCAAGAACTCAGCTGGCAGACGGTTAATTCGAAAGGTGGGATAATGGCGTCACCACATAACACCAGTTACAAGGATGTGCTATCTAATAGCACTGACAATGATCTATATTGGAAAGTGGTTCAGTTCTGGCTAATATATCGCAGTATCGCGACACCACTCTACAAAGCGCTAGTAGTCACTATCTTTGGAACCGGAATGTTGGCTAATGCAATTCTGCTGCTCTACCTCTTCAAATCTGGCAAGTTTCGCATTTCGGTTTTTGCACTCCTATCCAGCTTGGCAGTGTGCGACTGGATGACATGCCTAGGTGCGGTGGTAGCTGGTGTAGCTATGTATCCTCAAATTTCTGTACCAGAATCCTGGGCCTTTATTGCTAATTTGAATGCGTACTTCACAAATACAAGTTACAATGCCAGTCAGTGCCATCTAGTTTTTCTAGCAATATTGCGGTTTTACCAGCTCATCTACCCACTTAGCGCGAGGGGAAGGGTCACTACATCGTGGGTGTTTAAATGGTGTCTGACTATGTGGACCACATGTGCCATAATTTCCATTCCATTCGCAGTGTACTACATCGTATGCCCTATTAACTATCATGGTGAGCGGATTATAGTATACTACTTCATTGGTAACAACCGGCTCAAAGAGATTTCGATTATGGTGTTCTGTCACATCCTACCAACATGCATTGTCGCTTTGTTCCATCTCCTGAAACATTTCAAGGTGGCAAAGAACGCGGGGACCAAGGAGGTCACACAACAAGAACGTCGAGGCACTAGCCAGAAAACATTGTCAGCAATTATATTACTCTTTATTCTGTCGATCCTGCCCCGATTTGTCCATGGCAGCTATCACGAGTTCCTCGGCTTTCCATACCAATCATTTCACCCAGTGTTGTTCCTTTGCACCGCTTTGTTTGGGTTCTCTAACTCGGTGTTTGATCCGTTCTTGTATCTACTTAGCTCGAAAGAAATCAGACAGCATCTATTTCGCATAATCTGTGCATATGACGAATGCTGAGCGGGTTAACCCTACACTAAAAGGTCTGGTTGTGTCAACGTGATACGTATGACATTTAACACTTTAATGGGAAAGAAACCTTTGATTTATCTAGCCAAGAGACGACTATTTTTTGTTAAATTTTCCACTGAAAGTTTTCAATACTTATATTTCTGCTTTTCTGTGAATAGACCTTCCTCAGAACCACTGGAGAGCCTCTTCTGGCCGACTTGGCCGTCAATGCATTAATGGCCATGCAAATCGAAATCTTTAATTAATTAATTAATTAAGTAATCACACAAATATTAAACACTCACAATAAAAATTGTCAGTGCGGGTCAATATTTTCATTGTTAAATTGGCAGTAACAATAGTTATTTAACATTTTCAGAGTATATGGTAATCGTACTTCTCTGGAGTGGAGAACTTCCATTGTTGAGACGTATTGTAGCCATTAGATCTGACCTGGGAAGCATGTAATATTATCCGAATCATATAATATTAATATAACGCTGGTATTGAGTGCATGTCGCTGGTCGCATTAGATGGTTGGCGGGCCAGGACGAACAAGGACGTATTGTTTACCTGGATAGACAAAGATGTACTGCTGCTACCTGCTTTACCAGATGTGCCAGCTGTCATAATCAATGTCATGGAGTTGGTACAGATGCTTTCAAGAATACCAGATGAATTCTCTGAGCTAGCCGAATTAGTATCTGTTAGAATTATAGGTCATGTAGGAACTGTCGAAATAATTAATTTTGCCGGAACCCAGTACCCCCACACCATCTATTAAGAACACTGACAGGCAGGAGTGTGAACACGATATGTGTCTTCTCATTAATAGCAGCAGTGCACGACAGCATTGATCAAAGCAGTGGAGAAAGGTTTTGGCTGATGGCAATAACAAGACGGGGTTGCTCAGCTCTCTGGCAAACGAATGGTCAACTGATAAATATGCTAAGAGGATCGGAACTCGTAGTATTTACATATTACATGGATGTTCCTTCACACGTTTCAAAATGACTGATGCCCACGTTTCAGCAAATATTGTTCAGGAATTAGGAACTGTATAAGAAGAGGCAGCTGCTAGGATGATTCTGAATGTTGCCCCTACATCCCACTCTGGTTAGCAACTTATTGAGAGCAAATATTCTGATACAAATGTTGAGATGTTAGCATGTTACTTCCAAGAAATGATTCCTGGTAATAGTATCATGTGTAGTGGAACACAAGTTGGTTCACGACTAGTGTGCTTTCGAACTCAGCACCTTGAAGTTGATATTTGTAGAAGTCTACCTGGCCTCTATGCACTGACTGATTGTGACACTGTCAGTGCCTCTGCCATAAAGGATAAGAGGGCATTAGAGCGGATACAAACAAATAAACATTATGTTAGGGAAAACGATGTCGAAAATCTGGAGAGATTTGTTTCTTCACTCTGCAATAAGTCGGGTACAGAATATTCATTCACACCACCTACCTACGAGAGCAGCAATAGTCAAACGCCTCCAGAGAGCAAACTACCAGGCGTATATATCTTGAAGACTATTTTAGATTCTACGCTTACAGTCCCTAGCGCAAATGGTGAGTGTTGGTCTAGGAAAGATGACAACCTGATTATTGATTAGATGGATAAGCTTTCCGCTCCTGGTGTAGTCATTCCATTCGTGTGGTGTCGATGTAGATGCCACTGGCAAACTGAGCCATGCCGTAAAACGGTGTTTTCAGTTCTTTCATAGCAGTGTACTTTTAAAACGCTTTCCAGTTATTTCTAAACATTAAAGGTATGTTACAAATACTAGTTACTTAGTTTTACAATTAAAAACAAGCTGCTTATGTATGTTATTAAAACTATATTTTCAAAGTTCTTTGTTAATAAAATTCATCTCCGGCTAAAACATAATACTAATTCTTTAGATCCATATGTACAAGCAATAAAGCTTCAACTTTAACAAATAATCACAATGTAAATTGTCAGTGCGGGTCAATATTTTCATTGTTAAATTGGCAGTAGCAATAGTTATTTAACATTTTCAGAGTATATGGTAATCGTACTTCTCTAGACTGGAGAACTTCCTTTGTTGAGATGCATTGTAGCCACTAGATCTGATCTAGGGAGCATGTATAATTATCAGAATCATCTAATATTAATATAACGCTTGCATTGAGTGCATGTTAAATTATTAAACGTCTTATTTCAAAGGTTGGATCTCTGGACGGGCTGAACATTTAAAAAATAATTTGACTATCAGTTGTTGGTGGATAAGCCATCATCAATCTTCAGTCAACTGTTTTTCAAAATGTTCAATAAGACACGATAATCCTTTCATTGAAATTGTGTCAGGTGGCATGATGAAACAATGAGATAATTAAAGATGTATTAAATGTGATGGCGACAGAATGGTTTCCGCATAATAAGCATAATTTGTTAACTATACTTACCGTTTATCAGATCGACCGTTTGGTGTCCATGTGATAACACGAATACCATTTATCTGATCGATTTGAAACGTCTAAAGGTGTTTTGAACTCGATATGGGGAAGAAACTGATCAAAAGTGATGATCCAAAATTCAAGATGGCCAACGACGGCCATCTTAAAGATCGGTTTCTGGATGAGTGCTATGTTACATTTGTTCGAATTGTTTGGAAACTTCATGAGTGGTCAGACAAGATTTACGGAAGAAACCTATCAAAATCGATGCTAAGAAATTCAAGATGGACACCAGCAACAGGTAGCCATCTTGATTTTTGTTTGTGTCTTTCATATGATAATTTCATTTCTATTTAGCAGGTCACTTTGAAATATGTCGTTTTAAAACTACATCGGTTGACTGAATTAGGCCCAATGTAGTAATCTCTCGTAATTGATGCTACTCTTATATCCAATATGGCCGCCAATCCCCGGCAGCCATTGTGTTATTTGGTTTCGAGACTGTCGCTGTGTAACCATTTAGCAGATCGCTTTGAAACTTCGTAGGATAAGTGGTCTGATTCTAAAGAAGGAAGTTTAGTGACTGGTTAGGAAAGGTTTTGGGAAGAAACCTACCAAATTCGATGATACGAAATTCAAGATGGGCACCAGCTACCGATGGCCATCTTGATTTTTGTTTTTCATATGATAATTACATTTCTGTTTAGTGAATCACGTTTGAGATATGTTGTTTTGAAACTTCATAGGATGACTGGATTAAGTCTAATGTAGTAATCTCTCGAAAATGATGATGATCTTATATACAACATGCCCGCCAACCACTGGCAGCCATTGCGATATTAGGTTTCCAGACTGATAGCTCTCTTACCTTGATTTGTCATCAGGGCGGGATATTATGAACCATTTATAGAGCTCTTATTATAAATTATAAGATATTAAAGCCATTAATTTGACGACTAATAAATATTTTCAGCAATTGTTGCATAATACCGACGATATTTACTATCATGGCACTTATTTCATGTCATTCGTCATTTTAGAACCTTTCACTATAATGTACCTGAGTTCTTAGGCATGTGCGTAAGTTACGCACTCTTCGTGAATACGGCCCCTGAGTTCATATATATCTTATTAATTACCAAAAATTCACCTATTTTTGCTTAATCCTAATGTACATTGAACAACATTGTGCTGTTCTGCTGAAGAACACCTACACAATATTATATGATCTAAGATATGAGTGGTCTGGTTATGAATTTCATAATTATGTGAAATTTGTTTAGGTCTGTCAGACAATATGTAAACCTATCTATCTGTCTTAAATTCCATTGATAGAGGAACGACACTAGGTCATGCTGTTAGACTGCAAACCGAGTAATCCAATGGCACCATAGAGGTTTTGGGCATCACGTTTTGGCAAGATGTAATTATGCATTATGGCTTGCTATGTGTCTCCAAAAAGTGAAAGGCAACCCCTTCACCCGTTTTATTGTAGATTGAAGCGCAATGAGGAAGTGGGTAGAGTATGTCAAGCCACGCACCTCATAATAGGGTGGGCATATGATTAAAACTGGAGATCAGCGAAAAAGAGAGAGAGATAGAGAGAAAGAGAGAGAGAGAGAGAGAGAGAGAGAGAGAGAGAGAGAGAGAGAGAGAGAGGGGGGAGGGAGAGAGGGAGAGAGGGAGAGAGGGAGGGAGAGAGAGAGAGAGAGGGAGCGAGGGAGGGAGGCAGGCAGGCAGCCATGCAAGGAGGGAGGGAGGGATGGAGGGAGGGAGGGAGGGAGAGATGGAGGGAGAGAGTGTGACAGAAGCTGTGCAAAAATGAAGGACACATGCCATTTTCTTAAGGAAAGGAGTATGTAATGACCTGCAGTTGAGTGACTTCGTCAACCTGAATTGCATTTTGAGATCAACACAGTAGTTGTGCATGAAAGTAAACTTGAAGGGCAGCTGGCTTTCACGAAAAACATAGCTACCTAAATCATATGACCTAACATTGTGCTCTGGACAGAGGAACCAAAACAAGTGGCATTGTGGAGCTCACTGTGTAATGAGCAGTGAAAGGAGAGGAGATGTTCTGAGACGAAGCGATTGTAGTATCAAGGCCTTTTAGACCAATACACAAGGAGAGGCTGTATGATCTCACATGCAATCTACGTGATGGCCAACTTCACTTCAACATGTGTCAATGAGGTATCTAAAGACCAATCATTCCGACATTACAATTGGAAGCTCAACAGTGCAAAATAGGATCTTAAACCATGTCCTTGTGTGTCATCTGAAGTTATTTTGCAGGTTTGTCAAGCTCCTTGCATTAAATGCGTTAACCACTTGATGAGTAGGCCATACTTCCTTTGTGTTGATACCTTGTCCCTACTCAAGTACTGCCAGTAGCGTGTGCATGGGTGAAGCAATGAGCGGTCCTGCTCTTGCTCAAATGGATAGCTGTCAGAGTCAGTTATTCCAATGATAAATTTTCAAAGATAGTCTTCTCTAAGGATGCAAGTATGAATATGAAGAAATTCGCTATGGGTTGGCGGGTGCGTGGGTGGTGGTGGTGGGGTTAATCATGGTGTTGGGTGTAGGTCGTAGTGGTGGTGGTGCTGGTGGTGGTGGTGGTGGTGGTGGTGGTGGTGGTGGTGGTGTTGGTGGGTGGTGGTGGTGGTTGGTTGGGGTGGTGGGTGTTGGTGATGATGATGGTGGACGGTGGGGGTGTTTGCCGGTGAAATATCTAGACAAATGATAGCCTGCAGTGGCAGTCATTCCGATGATAAATTTTCAAAAATAGTCTTCTCTTGTACTACAAATATGAATATGAAGAAAATGGACATTTTCTTGAAGAAATTCGAGGGTTAAAAGGGTTAATATCGTCCATGTAATGGCGCAACACGAGGTGGTCGCTTAGGGCAGGACTGAATTATATAGTAAAAAACGTGGTTATAACGTATCACTGCTCTGTAGCCAAAAGGATATATTTATATTTGTAGTAAACGCTCATCTATGATTATGCTACTACGCTCAAAATGTTGCTCTTAATTGTCGTATCTTTAAGTGTCGGTAAACAACAATAGCCGGTGAGCGGGTGCACGCGTTATTATCGATTTTTAAAAAACTCTCGGCGAGGACATTGTAATATCCCGTGCTTATAACGAGCCGGGTGGTACATTCTTATAGTATTCCTTAACACATGACATGTTTGTATCTCGATTGAAGTTTGATCTTGGTGCTTTAACATTCTTTCATTATTAACACGTGTCGTGTTTGTAACTCAATTAAGGACCGATCCCACAGCTATTGCGACAGTAATGGTTAAATCATACACAACAAATAATCTTTTTATCACTGGTACGCTCGACATACCATTCTATAAACGCATGGAGCACTCAGAGACATAATGAGTACATTTTTAATCATCGTGCAACCACAAAATCTAAAACGACTGACATTATTGCAAATGAAATATTAAGTATTTAAAAACAATTTGCGCGTAATGACGGTTAAAAGTCAATACATCTACAAAATATTCAACAAAAATAGTTTTCTAATAACGTTAACGACGTCAAATTAATTTCAAAATATTCAACAGTTTTACTGTATGGTATCGATGAAAATGAGATATATATATTCATCGGTGAAAGGGTTAACTTTTTTAACCCAGGATACAATCCAATCCATCACCACCAAGTCTTGGTTACCATTCCAACTGAACATACCATTAATACAAGATTTTTTTAAATATTTTGTTACTAATCTGTCTGGTAGCTGTTGCTTACTAAGACAGTAACAGCTTACAGGCAGTCTCTAAATATTCTACAAAATAGTTTACTAATAACGTTAGCGACGAAACAGTCAAATTATTTTCAAACATCAATATCCTAACGTAATTCCTCATACATCCTCAATCTCATACTCCTACGACCTCCATTCTCAGACCACCTCTTAAACTCTATTATTTTTACATTACTCTCTTATTATTTTTACCACGGTAGATAACCACGGAGCGGGGGGGGGGGGGGGGGGGGGGGCGCACCGCCACTACATTTAAACGTCAAATACACAACTTTTAAGGGTTAACTAATTCAAAATAACACCGATATTGCGCACTTCGACACTGTTCCCAAAATCTAAAACGACTGGCGTTATTGCAAATGCAATATTAAGTATTTAAAAACAATTTGCACGTAATGACGGTTAAAAGTCAAAACGTTTCAAAATATTCAACAAAAATAGTTTACTAAAAAATTAACGTTACCGACTAAACAGTCAAATTATTTTCGAAATATACATCAATATCGGTCCGTAATTCCTCACCCCTCCTCAGCCTCATACTTCCTCCTCCTCATCCTCCTACGACCTACATTATCAGACCACCTCTTAAACCCTATTTTTTTTACTATTATCAATACAACTTTACTATTTTACTATTATCAATCATCAAACTCTATTATTTTTACAACGGTAGATAACCACGGAGGGGGAGCACCGCCGCTACATTTAAACGTAAAATACACAACTTTTAAACTTTTAAGGGTTAACTAATTCAAAATAATAGAACATTCCACAGTGTTGCAGATCTCAAATACGTGTGTGGCTGTACGCCACTGTTATCAAAACTCTCAAACGTGTGCCACTGGTCGCCATTGTTCTTTTCCTCTGGGCGGCTGGTCGCCATTGTTCTCCAAAAAATCCCTTTGTTCTCGAAGAACCCCTGCTGGGAAGAACAATAACGTACAGCCCCCACCCATTACTACTGTGACCATCTTATGCCATTATTAACAGAGGTCATCAAGAGCTTATTATTATTATTGTTATTATTATTATTATTATTATTTAAGAATGATTTAATTAAGAATATTTTTAGTAAAAATAAATAGAAAGCAAATTAATTATTCATGTTGCAATTTGTATCAGGTGAGTGTCCGCCATAATGTTTTGCAGCAGCCACTTTCTTATGAGTATGAAGTGGCCACGCGCACAAATATCGGAGTGGCCATACCTCTGGTTCATTAAGGCGGTTTTAAGTATTGAAGCATATAGGGGAAATACATAATTTGTGGCATGTTTCGTCATTTATCGATGGATTAAAACCAAATTTTGCAGATATTTTCCTTTCTGGACTATCTATTTGGCAGATGAAGACGAAGTGGCCACGCCCGCAAATAGCATAGTTATGGCCCTTGATATATTTTCAAAGTATCAAACCTTATGGGGGAAATACGTCTGTGGCACATTTTGTCATTTATCAATGGAGTGAAACTAAATTTGGGTGTCCACACCCTTAAATAAGGGCCATAACTCTGTTTCATTAACGGGATTTTAAGTATTGAAGCCTATTGGCCAACATGCCCCTGCAGGCAAATATCTATTTGAACTATGAATATAAAGGGTCTGCAAGATTAAACAAGGGCCATAATTCTTGTTCATTAAGACAGACTATTCAACCATATTGCTTGATGGTCAAATGGTGCTTTTTGTGCATTAATTAATATAAAAATTAGTAGAGTTCCTCATCAGCTAGGTGAGCACTAAGGCCCTTGGGCCATTCATTAATTATGCCCGATATGAATAAGGAATATATAGAAGATAGATGATTTGCTTTTTCTGTCCAAATCCATTTTGCTATAATCAGGGGTCAAAATATTAACTCTTCCCCTTGTTTTTATACCCCGTCAAAGAAATTAGTGGGGTATTATGTGATGACAGGGTAGGGGTGGGTGGGTGGCAAAGTGGTTTCTGGATGATAACCATGCGTTACCGTATATATGATCGCTTTGAAACTTTATAAGGGGTGGTTGGCCTAGGTCTGGGGAAGAAACCTATTAAAATCGACAATGAGCCGAATTAAAGATGGCCATCAGTCACTGGTGCCCATTTTGAAAATTGTTTTCCGGATGATAACACCATTACCATTTATCGGATCATTGAAACTTCATAGGGTGGTTGGACTAGGTCTGGGGATGAAGCCTATCAAAATGGGCAATGATGTGAAATCAAAGATGGCCTCCAGCCATGGGCGCCCATCTTGAAAATTGGTTTCTGGAATCCGGATGATACATGTATCTCATTTACCATTGATCAGATTGCTTTGAAACTTTATAGGATGGTTGAATTACGTCTCGTGAAGAAACCTATCAAATTGACGATAACCTGAAATACAATATGGCTGCCAGCCAACAGCGGCCATCTTGAAAATTGGTTTGTGGGTGTTAAATTTACCACTTAGCGGATTTTTTTAAACATCATAGGATTATTGGTTTCAGTCTGAAGAAGAAATAGCTATTGTCTGATAGCATTCATTCATTGGTTTGTCATCATTGCGGGGTATTATGCGCCATTTGCGGAGCTCTTACTAAGACCTCAAATTGCTATGGATGGCCTCTAATTTATGTGGATGAATTTAAATCCTGGAAATTTGGATTGATTATTATGAACAGATGACCTCAGTTCAATTTGGATGACCTCATTAAATGTCATTCCATGGATGAATATAAATTTTCAATGTGCGTGCGTGCGTGCGTGCGTGCGTGCGTGCGTGCGTGTGTGTGTGTCAGTGTGTGTGAAGTATATTTTAGTCTAATAATGATAACATGTGCTTTTCTTTCTACTTATAATTGTATCACATTAGTTTTAATACATTTTCATTCTACACGTATTGATGATCACAACTGAAACTGCCATGTCATTGGAACTACATGTATTATGTTCATGCAACAAAATTGCATCCTGTAAGTTATAAAATTATAAATCTACTGAGCTTGTTTTGCTTGTTTTATGAAATGGTGAAATTCACAGTTACTGGAGAATTCGGCCTATAACACTCATATCTCATTAGCTTGTTTAATAGTAGCCAAATTAGTGTACAGATCCCATGGATCAGTCCCGGGAAGCTTCCATAACATGGTTTATCTACATATATATTAATTTTCCATCTGATTAGAGAGAGCCTGGCGACTGACTTCTAACATGGTAAATGTGAGTGTGTCTAATACAGTGATAATGGTATACCATCTGGTCCATTGCCAATGGTCAAACCAATACATGATCTTCATCAACTATAAGAATAAATCAGACCCCGTATACAAGGGTATGAAAGTGGAATGGGCACAGCTGCTCCTACTAAACTCTAGAAGCCATTCATTTTGGGATATTGACCCAAATACTTATTCTAATGGTCATTAAATTATTTTGGAGATCATTAATATAATTAATGGGTTACTATTCCTAAATTAATGGGTTTAAGGTTCAAGATTTAATTGCCATGATTATTTTATTTGTACCATTAAAATTTACTGGTGCCATTAACCGTGGCAATTTTCAGGGCTTTTTAATGGGAATATTTAATGGGACGAAAACCCATTAATTGTTTAATGTGTGCTTAATGGCCATTAACCTTTCACCATTAACTTCTTACAAGATTAATGGCCATTGAACTAATGGTCATCAAATTCACATTAAAATTCATGACCATTACATGAGAAATTAATGGTGTGGAGTTCCTGCTACTTGATGGCCATTAAATTGTCCTTAAAATTAATGGCCCTCATTCACAGATATTAATACTAATTACATTTTTTAATTAATGGCAAGATATGAATGGGGTTTTAATGTGGTTTCTATAATTAAATCACCATTAAAACGCCATTAAATTGGCCATTAACCGTGGCAATATTCATGGTGTTTTAATGGTTTTTCTTTCATGGTATTTTAATGGCTGGATAATGAGGCATGCGTCCAGTAGTGTAAGACCCTCTGGACTGAGCAAATATGGCACTACATGTATGTATAATTAAAACATGGCTTGTATGTGTAAGTGTGCTGAACTCTATGATCAGTTACAATAAAGTTACAAGCATCAACATATATGCCCAATCTGCTGATTCTCCGTTCTTGTATCATACACTGGCTATTTGACTGTTAGAACTTAAACTGTAATTATTTCTATTATTGGCATTATAAATCCATACATCCGTGCACCCCTTGTGTTATGCTGTTCAGAGACATACTAACAAGCAGATAGATAATACTATCCTTAATCTGATCTTTTATGTGGCATGGGGAAAAACATTACAAACAGACTAGTGTTTAAATTCATGTTAGCAGGGTCAATTTATCAAAATAAACAGTACTTAGCTTGGATAAAATAAACCCCATATGCATAGTTACTGAATGAATTGACGTAAATTGATAGAACACTACAGTAAAATATGCACATATACAGGCTTTCAGAAAAAAATTATTTTAACACCCAGAGCAGATTCAGGGATTGCCACCAAATTTGTATATTCCGTTGGTGTCTCCTGATGACATCCAAGTGGCTGACTTGCTTTCATCACAAAGTTCCGGTTTTCAACATATTAACGAGTGTAATACACCTACTTAATATTTTTTCAACTTAGAACATAAGCAAGCTTGCAATAGAACAATTTTACTGTTAGCCCTACTAGATGATGCGGTTATCAATAGTGATGGTGAAATACTAACGCATGTCAATTTTATAGTAATTTATTTATTAGTAACTCGATGTGTAAAGATTCAGGGGATGCCATTTTATCAGACCTCCAGAATACAGGTGAGGCATCCAAGAATGAATTAGATAAAGTACTAAATTTGTCAAAATTAATTAGTGCAGGTACTCAAATGAAAACACCAAAAGTCCTGGAATTGATGATTTGCCGTCTGAACGTTATAGAATATTCTGGAAAAGCGGGATATTTTAGAAGTTTTTAATCAAGCAATTAATGTTGCATACCTTTCAGACGTGCTTGTATAACTTTGCCTTCCAAAAACCGCTCTTAGTTTTATAAATAATTCGAACCCGTTTCTCTCTCCTTTGTGTTGACCTCAAGATATCTTCAACATAATCGAATAATAAATATCTCAACGAGTTATTACATGTAGATCAGAAATATTGCATTCCTGGTCGAAAGATTTCTCATAGTGTTAGATTGTTCTCAGATGTTATTGGTTACACAACCCATTTAAATTTGCCCTTTGGGATTGCATCTCTTGATCGACAAAAGGCCTTTGAAAGAGTCAGCCACATCACATTTAGCATATTCAAATGGGGTATCAGGCAGGGGTTTTATCTTCCAGGCGCCATATATGCAATTTGTATTAAGCTAATGCTGTGTAAACTGCGATCTGAAAATGAAATAATAAGGATAGCACTGCCTGATTCTCCAGGCGAAAGAGATGTTTGTTCAGCCTATACAGAATACATTACAACGTGTCCTACATGGGATGAGGATATTCTATCATTAATAATTACTAGTTGAAGTTATATGAAAATGCATCAAATCCAAAAGTTAATTATGAGAAAACACAAGGTCCTTGGACAGGTTCTTGGAAGAACTGTACTGAGCAGCCACTAGGAAGTTTGTGGAACAATATTGGTTTGAAGTTTCTGGGTATACATATTGGAAACTCTAAAAACCGCTCAATAAGAATTGGGAATCCGTAGACGGAATGAACGAGAAATCTAAACTCGTCGACCAGCTAAATTTATCTAAAGCATTGTCGCTTAGAGGGCGAATTATTATAACCAACTTGTGATCTGCTTCTAAGATGTGGTATAAATTTACATCTCTTAATCTATCCACTGATCTTCTTATATCAATTCAGAAGCGGCTGGTGGATTTTCTTTGGCAGGGCAAACATTAGGCAACAAGAGAGCTACTGTCTTTACCTCTACAAAATGGTGGGCAATGGCTGGCCGACATAAAATCAAGAATTCCAGCTTTCTATATGAAATATGTATAATGTTTACTGAATACTAATTATACACATGCAGCCATGTTTTAAATTGACAAACTGGTTCTTGAAACATGTACATGGTATGAGATAGGATCATCGGTTATTTTATATTGATCGTAATGTTCATATGTATACTGATTTACCTTGTTTTTACGAATCTGTGCTTGAAGTATGGAGAAACATTAATATTTTGAGGCAATAAGCATCAGTGTGTACAGCAGAGGCTTCGAATGAAGTATGTTTTCTAAACTCATCAATTCCTAATGAAAGAATTTGATTAATTTGATTTTATCAGGATTTCATCGAAGGAGGGAGGACTATAATAGGTAGTATTGTATCAGCAGACCATAAAATACATATTGATCAATGGACATTTCCAGCTTTAGCTATGCCCCGTCCATCACTAGCTAAACTTCAACCAGACCTCGCTCGTGATGGAATCCATCAATCCCTGAACTCCCTGACTAACAATTTCCAGAAAACTAAATAGGTAGCAGCACCCAGTCAAATTAGTTTCAAAATATTCAACAGCTTACCTGTGTAGTTTTCTGGAATATGATAGTAAGGGAATTCAGAGATCGATCCATCTCAACATGAGCGAGGTGTGGGTGTGGAGGTTAACTAGAGATGGCCGGGGTATACCTAATACTGGAATGGTCCATTGAAGAATGACTCCATTCAGCTAGCTATATTGGTCTTCCTGAATTGAGTTATTCTTTCATTCTTGACATTTTAATGCACAGGTTGTACAACCCTAGCGGTGTCTTTTTACTCTGTACAGTCGCTAATTTATTCACTGCCTGATAACTCGGCGGATGTTATCCTAATTAACTACATGACGTGTATGATAATGTCATAATCAATTACAGCTTGAATGCCAACACGGAAGCCAACCACCGGCAGCCATTGTGATATTAGGTTTCCAGACTGATAGCTCTCTTTCCTTGATTTCAGGGTATTATGAACCACTTATAGAGCTCTTATTATAAATTACAGAGGAGGTTTGTTGATGAATTGTATTTAGTGTGTACATTGTGTTTTATTTTATTGATAATATTTAAAATTATTTAAAGATATTAGACTTAACTTTTCGATTATTTTAGCATACATCCACTCGCTTACTAACTTTTTTTCTTTCATCATCTTTCATCATGATACTTACTTCATATCATCAGTGATTTTAGCACCATTCACTATACATATATATTAATGATAAACATTTTCAGCAATTGTTGCAACGATGTTTATTATCATGGCACTCATTTCATGTCATCAGTTATTTTGGAACCATTCACTATAATGTACCCGGGCCGTATTCATGAAGGGTACTTACGTCCAAAAAGGTGTGTAAACTATAGATAAGTACAAAAATGGACGTAAGTCTGTATTCACAAAGGGTGCATAACTTACACGGGTGCCTAAATATGGTCGTAACGTATGCCACCTAACACACATGCGTAAGTTGGGCAAAAGTGCATAAGTCGAGAAATTCTCGTTCAAAGTCCCTTTTCCAGTAGTGAGCACTTGCGAGATCCTACAAGATTTACGAAAACATGTTCTTTTCAAGTCTTTATATTTATCTTTAATAATTTCGTTTGAGGAAGTCTACAAGTTTTGTTCAACTGTGCAACTAACACTAGCAAAGAACTGTCAGGAAAGTACAGAAATGTGTGTATATAGTAATTGACTAACAATAGTCAAGCTACATCACCTGTTTCCGTAATTTGCTATTGCCAATCAGCTGTTTCTGAGGCTTGGCCCTTGTTTTGGTTTTGACTCAAACTTAATCGATCATAGAAGAAACTCTATGTACATTGATTCTTGGGCCAGCCGTCATCTGTTTAGAGATTAATTGGACTGGAGTGATTACGCACCCATTCTCTGGTTCCTTTATGCCTTATGCTTCAAAACCTACTTCATGCATATAAAGTAACCTATTGTAGAAACAAGTTTTACGAATGGTGTAGATTTCACACCCATTCCCTAACTCATTCCACGGTTTTGCAATTCATACGATAATTTTACAATTCATATATTATAACAACAATATGAGATATATAAATATTAGGGGTTAGGAATGATGTGATTACACATCCTTTCCCTTTCTCCTGATACATTTAAAAACAATTAATATAGTGACAATTGTCACCCCTATTCCCTAGCTCATGCTACATTTATTACAATACATATATGTGCCTACATCCATATGAATACATACAATTAGAGCTTAGGGACGATATGATTACACACCCATTCCCTATCTCATACTACAGTTAAGCACTTCAAAATCTACCTGTAGAATACGTAACTTTAGGTATTAGCAACGATGTGATTACACACTCATTCCCTACAGCTAAGCAATTCAAAATCTACCTGTGGTATACATGACTTAAGGTATTAGGAGTGATGTGATTACACATCCATTCCCTATCTCATACTACAATTAAACAATTCAAATATACATATGGAATACATAACTTTAGGTATTAGGAACGATGTGATTTCGGACCCATTCGCTTCTCAGAATAAAATTATACGGGTACGTGCCTAGATTAAATATAAATTACATAGTTATAGATATTAGAAACGACGTGATTACACACCTATTTATTTCTCAAAGTAAAATTATACTAGTAAGTATCTAGCTTATATAGAAATACATAGTCTAGACATCAGGATCTGTGTGATTCCACACCCAACCCGTGTCTAATTCTGTAGCCTCAAGACCAAAGATGCAAGGTATCTGAATTAGTTGGCATAAGCTGCATTATGATAAAATTTCATTTCTAAATTGTTCCAGAACTTGTCAAGTTGGTTCTCAAGACATTTGATGCTCGGCGTACGTACAACCTCCTGTGGTAGTCCGTTCCAGATATCATGGTTTACAAAGGAATATTTCTTGATGTCCAGTCTAGCAAAGTTTCCTGTATTTTATGCTCATGCTCTCTGGTATCTGAAATGTTGAACATGAAGATGTATTCTGTGATGTGTTTATCATATATACCATGGATGATCTTGAAGGTTTCAATAATGTCCCCTCTCATTTGTCTATATCTCGGTGATGGAAGCTTCAATCTGCATAGTCTATCTGCATAACATAGTCCATTTAGTGAAGGTACACGTCGAGTTGCACGTTTTTGTACATTTTCTATGATGTCTATGTCACACTTTTAATTGGGCGACCATACATCTTCCGCATATTCAAGTTTAGATCTTACTATTGCCTTATAAAGCCGTGTACAGCTTTCTTCATCCAGGTATGTATGTTTTGTGGATGGCTGCCATGATTTCCATGGCCTTGTTTACCTTGGCTTGCGTATGGCATCTGAAATTTAGCTGGCAATAGGCTTGCACAATTCAGTTTTCATAATCATGAGCATTTTGAAAAAATAATCTCGATTTTCACTTATATCGTACATGTCATTCTACGTTAGGGTGAGGTAACTTGAACAAAGTTTTGTTCAATGCAAATAACTATGTAACCGTAAATATTTCGACTAGTTCAACCACTAGTATTGATAATATTTTTTTAAATCCTACAAACTTTACTTCGAATGAGAATAGGTAACATAACACTAAAAGCGAAAATTGGTATCGCTTACCACTAAAACCAACTCCAGTTTAATTGCCAGATAGTAAAAGGTGTTCAGAAATGCTATTACAACCAATTAGAATACTAATTTCGAACACAATATCGCTATGATCCCGCAGGTAAGCAACCAAGAGAATACGATCCCAAATGGAATCAAATGTGCAAGAAAATTTGCTTGAACGCCTGAGAATTAAAATGGGGGAAATCGCTTTTTATGTTGGCAACAAAATGACTCCTTTGTGATTGGAGGCGAATGACATGTTGTCGCGAGATTTCATACAGTAATGGGAGCTTGAGATGGAGGTAGATTGTATTATCATAACACTTCCTATTATCAAATGCCTTCCTCTTATCAAATAGGTACCCATTTTACCGCGATCGAATTTAAAGTACGGTTACCATCACTCAATGATAATATATAGAGATATCCGGGTTTCGAATCAAGGATATTTATATCTGAGTACGCGCTCTAAAAATGTTGATCCCTCTTAATATTTATATTTTTCTCCACGACATTTTATATCAAATTTGGATCAATTTTGATATGATAAACGGCTTTTATTAAAGGATGTGCAATATTTAGGCCGCCACATTTAATAATTTCACTCCCACGATGATGTGTTGGTGATGTATATTAAACATAGTCGTAAGGTGGCAAGAATTCGTACCAGGAAATTATTCAGTTTTCGTGGTAGCGTCTTATAAGTTTTTAACATTTTAGAGAATTGATTTCAACGTTTTCTTGAAATATACCTAAAATAAGGCTATCGCTATATCAGAGATGGTTCTTTGGAAATTTAACACCTCTTGTCCTAATACAAGCATAGGCTACTAACAGACGATGTACGTTACTTCGCATTGTGATAAAGAACAATCTTGAAGATTGAAAATCTTCGATTATTCGATTATTTAATTTTGTAATCGTCAACGATCATATTTTAAAGAATAATCGCGATAATCGAGTAAGCGAATAATTGTGCAAGCCGAGCCACCATCTACAACAACTTCAATATCTTTTTGTTGCTCGACTGACGCTAGTTCCATTGTCTCACCTTTACAGCCATACAGCTTATATTGTTTGCCTTCATTTACAGCCTTGTGTCCAATTTCAAGTACCTTACATTTATACGGTGAAATCGTAAGAGCCAAGTTTCTGACCAGTGGGGAAGGACATTGAGATCACTCTGTATTGTTGTGTTGTCTTGTTCATTTCCAATTTCCTTGTATACTTTGGTATTATCGGCATATAGGTTGACCATGTTAGCATACAATAATATCTTTTCATTTCGCAGAAAGCATAGTGATTGCTTCCCATTTAGACTAATCAGGGGTGTAGGAACTTAGGAAGGTACTTGGACCCGGGGTGTGTGCTGAAATATGGGTGGGCGAAAACCCCCAGGTGGACGCTATGGGGATACACCATGGGAGAGGCAAACCTGGGTGGAATATACCCCCTGCCCCCATCCCCACCCTTACCCTAGGTCATGGGAGTCATGAAAGATCACAAAACATTCAGTGTGAAAAATTATTAACAATTTAATTTCTATGACAAAGACAAAATGCATGAGATGCCATCTGAGCGTATCTAGATTTCAAAGGTTTCTCGGTTACAGACATTATCTAGGTCACTCTGTGAAATTCCTTGACTTTTACATGCTTTTCCATGACCTATAAAAGCATAATATAGGCATAAGTCATGGCTCTGTCAATTAGACATTATGAGCCTATGCATAATCCTTTAATGCTTGACATTACTTCACGAAAATTTTATTGTTATGAAGAGAAAATGTCCGTTTGCAGATGTGATTATTTTTGAAAATTTACCAGTGGAATGACTGGATCGGTTATTGAGCCAATCACGCTAGTGTCAAGGATTCAGAAGTAGTTTTCGCTTGCTTTCTATATGGACATTTCAGAAGACCACTGTAGATAGTAGATAGCATATTGAGTATTAATTTATTAAAGTGATAATAATTTAATAGCATAGAAAATGGCTTATGAGACAGACATTTTAATTAACGGTGTGTTTCAAACAGGCTGTTTTAATTCTAGTAAGATTTAGATGTGGGAGCTTGAAATATATGATGTAGGCATACACATTTGTTCCACATCAGTTCTATTTCAGTCCCTAGCTCAGTATGTCAATGAATTCTATACTTGGAATGAAGTCAGTTGAATGCAATTCAAACTGACAGCCAAATAACGTTGAGTGAAATTGAAATATGGACAACTGAAAACAAAATGGCCTAATTCTGTAATTCATTATTAGGTGCTCCTGCCCCTCCAGTGTATCCTGTGGAATATCTTTTATGTAGATGTTGATAATTTGGAATTTGGTGCTTCAATTTTTCATTTTCAACAATAAAGGCATGTCAAACGGTTTTCTAATTTCTAATATTGCTTCAAGAGATTTATAACGAATTAATGACAGCTGAAAAACATAAAGACCCATATAAAATGGAATGATTATCCTTACTGACATGACTGGTATTATCTGGCGAAATTGGTCATTGCCTCATAAAATCAGTTTCTCAATTTTTAAGTAATTAGTATACATGTGGGTAAATTGTTGAATGTTCTGAAACCAATTTGTCTGGGAGCTTTTGGTTACATTTGAAACTTTTCTTGGACATGTTAGAAAGCAACAGTTTCCAGGTACATTTATCCTTAAACTATTCAACATAATTTTTCATTAATTTAAATATTTTGATACAAATTATATCACCCAGGTTTCCAGCTGAATTTAATTTTTCAACATCTTAAATCTTTAACACAGATATTATCCCAAAATGGTGTCTGCAGTGGTCTTGAGAAATGTCCATTTGCAGACCAAGAGAACGCAGTTTTTGAAAATGTACACGTGAAATGATAGGTCGTAAATTTTCAAAAATATTCTTCTCTTGGTCTGCAAATTGAGATTTTCTTTGAGAAAATTTAAGTCTTAAAGGGTTAATCATTAATGGTCAAGAATGGTTTAGACAGTCAGAAAGTTTGCTTATTGAAATGCCAATTTGCACTTTGCAGACCAAGATTAACCTTTACCCCTCTGATGCCAAAATTTAAAGTTTTCAAATTAAATTAAAAATGGTGATTCATTTTTCAACAAATTTGATGGAAGATGTTGCTGTGGTTGAAAAATGTAGCCTACAGCAGATTCTTTTGCTAGCGACACGGAAAATGATAGAATATTGACACCAGAGTGGCAAATGTTAACGAGAATAGTATTTTAGAAAATTTTCCACTGAACTGACTGGCTCTGTTATCGAGCCAGCCATTCCAGTGGTAAATTTTCTAAATATCCTCTTGACATACATAGGCATTTTATCAGGACCACTACAAAGGCAGTTTCTGATTGACTCGATCATTCAACACAACTGTCTTTTATTTTGCGGGTGCCCTCGTGAGCCAAAGCCTACTGAAGCAGAGTCGGTGTTACAATGAGCATGATGAGATGCAAAATGGACTGAACAATTGGTCATGGTTTAGAAAGATCAGCACTTTTAAAAGACTGTGTCTTTTAAAATGAATACATGTGCATTCTCAGATGACCAACTTTGCAAGAAGCATTCTCAATGTAGAAATCTGCAGACTATGCCAAATCAGTGTGTCTTCTCAGGAAATCATCATATGACAAACTGAATAGAGATTTACTCTGTATGTAGACGAACAAAGCCACATACATATCGATATGGGTTATCAACTCACACCGTTAACACAGCCATGACACCCTAATCAATTTTCATTCAACACGGATGGTAAATACCTGTATGTACTGCATTCTATGTGTTTTAAACATAAATGCTACTGTAAATGTGAATGTTGTTAAATGAAAGCAATAAAGTAAGTATGTATAGTCATGATAGTTGATTATTTTTCAGTTTTAGCGTTTGGAGTTAGATTTAGGTTACGATTTCAAGGATTTACGCAGATTAACCCTTTAATGGCTAAATTATGTCAATAATATCAAATAATTTGCTTATTTAATAACCATTTGCAAGCCAAGAAGTATTTTTAATAATTTACCACTGCAATGGCTGTCTGCTTATCGAGCCAGTCATTCCAGTGGTGAAGTTTCAAAAACAGTCTCGTGGTTTGCAAATTTATGAACATTCCTCAAGCCTACAGCAGAGGCTGGTTTGGCTGACTTCTCCATGGAAAGTCTGCATTTGCAGGTCAGTGGTATTTTATCTTTTAAAGATTACCACTGGACTGAGTGCTTGGTTCAATACACGAGACAGTCATTCCACAAGTAAATTGCAAAAATAACCTTATTGGCTATTTTTGCAAATGGACATTCTCTAAGCAAAAATGTAATATTCTTTACAGATGCTGACCATTAAAGCGTTACATGCTTGGAAGCTGTTGAATGCTCCGAAAATGATTTGAATAGCAGCCAGTAATTTGTTAACTCTTTAATGTTCAGCCCGGACAAAACCAGCCTGTGCAGTTGTCTTGGGAAATACCCATTTGCAGACCAAAGGAAATCGTGTTATTTTATTTTTTACCACTGGAATTACTGGCCCACTGCCAGTAATTGAGCCAGTCACGTAAATTTAAAAAAAACCCTCTACACCTGCCAATGGATACCCACTAAGCAAAGATTTAAATTTTCATGACAAATCTTAAACATCAAAATGTTAAAAATAATGATTATTGCTTGTTTTATTAGATCTCACCTTCAATGAGCTTAAGCAATTTTCAATTCTTCCACCGGATCCTCCATAAAAATAGTGACAGATTTTACAATTTGTTGATGGTCTAAGAGGTTGTTTTAGCAGATAAGAAGTAAGAAGTACGCTTTGTTTGTGTTCCTAGAGACCATCTCTGTGGATTAGTATCAAATGTGTTATGTTAATAGATCTACTTTGTGGCAAGCCTGATTATATGTCAATATTTGTGTCCACGAGAGTTATCTCCCTTGAAGTATTACATACGTTTACTTAAAGTTCGTCATCTATTTTTAAAAGATACATATCCTAGTTAAATTTAGGACTATTTGTTATCTTATGGACACTTTAACGAACTTGGACTGAAGCCGACATTTTAGATAGATATTTGCGGGCGCCATTATTTCAGACTCTGTTGTATTTGCCGGTGAGCAGTTGTTCGTATAAAACCATTCGCGTAATACTAATGCTGGTCATTCTTATGCTGGTTTCCAAGGTGAGCGCATACAAAGCATAGCATAGTACAATACTAGTTCAATATTTCCTATGGTGCAAGTAAATACAAATATATCGAAAACAAGTTTACCGAATGACGTTGCTCCCTATAGCAGCAACAGCGTTCCGTCAAATTGTTGTCAAAATAATCAGCTGATAATACAATTGTCACTAGGCAAAGTTTTGATAACAATTTTGCTGAAAATCGTTGATGAAACAACTTTCAATCAAATTGTTCTCAAAATAATCAGCAGGGTAGTCAATGTTGCAAGACCTGCTGAAGATATTTCGAGCAACTTTATTGACAGTCATTTCTTTATCAGGCAGCAACAGCGTTGTCAAATTGTTCCCAGAATAATCAGCGGGCTTTCTTTTGTGTTAGCTAACAAATGCATATACAATAATTTAGGCCTATATGATATACAGAACCCAGTCTCAGATATGCTCGAAAATTTTGTTCATTTCATTGTCAATCAGGAGGTAATCATATTGATCATATGCCTTTAGCAACACCGTTGATTGAGAGAATATGCTTCTCATGCGACGATCTGGAAGACGAGTACCATTTTATTTTAGTTTGCTCACTATATCAAGAATACCGAAAGAAAAGTATAAAACCCTACTACTGGAAACACCCAAGTGTTTATAAATTGACCGAATTATTAAATTCCACAAATGATTAGGTTCTGAAGGGACTCGTGGCTTTTACTTACAACGCATTTTTAAGCGGGTTGAACTCGTAGAATGAGTGCTTCCTCAGCAAGACACCGTAGTCTCCATAAATTATATAGATAATGGTGCTCGGTAATAGGTTGATTGCGCAATTTTGGTGAACATCTTACATTTTAGGAAGCAGTCATCGGAAACTGTCAAAACACATTTGTACATTTATCAAACTTTGCTAAAAGAAGTATGTGGTCGTAAGCTCTCAAATAGGTTCACAATCAACGTTGTTTGGTAAATATCTTGCTATGCGGAATCTGAGGTCCTATGTCCCGGGTGAGCGTTAGGGCATTTGTTTTATCCTAGATATGATATGATATGATATTTATTTGTATTTTTGCCTGTTTAGGCAAATCATCATAAATAACGCGAGACAATCAATACAACTTACAGTAATTAAAGGTGCATGCTCGCGCCGGAATGCTTGAGAATAGAATTGTTGAGAGTCACAATCGTGCCGCCATGAATGCCTCGATATAGTCAGTCTTAAACGATTAATAGTCTGACACGTACGAATTCACCTTTCCAAAGTATCCATTCATCGTCTGACCTAGTATGAGGTCATAATCAGTTCAGAGCGTGTATGAAATGTTTAAATGTAGGGGGGCCTACACTCAAGGGCCTATGGCTTATTGTGGAATAAATCAATACAATCTATTTCTATTCATATTAATCTATTCACGGCAGGCACGTCAGAGGCGATCGTGCACGTGCTGGTGGACTGCTTGATCTGTGTGAACATATTTCACTCTGAAATACACATACGATATATAGGCCTAACTAATTGTGTAGGCACTTGCTCGCAAACAAAACGGGGAGTCTTCTGCTTATTCTGAGAAAAATTTGACAACGCTGTTGCGGCTTGAGTAAGAGGTGATTGCCAATAAAGTTGCGCGAAATATCTTCAACAAGTCGCGCAACGTTGACTACACTGCTGATTATTTTGAGAACAATTTGATTGAAGGTTGTTGCGTCAACGACTTTCAGCCAAATTGTTATCAAATCTTTATTTAGTGACAATGGTATTATCAGCTGAGTATATGGACAACAATTTGACGGAAAGTTGTTGCTGCTATACGCAGCAACAGTTTTCAGTAAACTTGTTAGAAATATATTTGCTGTCACTTGCGCCATAGGAAATATACACAACTGGTATTCAGCTAAGCTATGTACATCTATGGGCTCACCTTGGAAGCCAGCAGAAGAATGACTAGCATTAGCATTACGAGAATGGTTTTATACGAACAATTCCTCACCGGCGAAGACAATAGAGTCTGAAATAATGGCGCCAGCAAATATCTATCTAAAATGGCGGCTTCAGTTCTAGTTAGTTAAAGTGTCCAAAAATTAACAAATAGCCATAAATTTGGCTAGGATATGTACCTTTTAAGAATAGATGAGAACTTTAAGAGTTAAGATTAGTAAAAATGGTATGTTGTATAGATAACTTTAAAATGCAAGATGGTATGAAAATAAATATAATTCTATTTATGCGTGCATACATTCTCCTGTCTTCAGACAGATGGTTCTGTTGAAGATTTCTGAACATTGTCAGATTCTAACGTAAACAGGAAAACCATATTTGGGATCAGAGCGCAATCTGGATTGTGTCTCAGTTACTTAAAATTAGTCAAAGTATTGCTCTATGCTGGAATATCAGGATAGCTTCAGTACATATTCCCGTGTGAGATAGAATTTGATTCTGTAAGCAAATTTATGGTCACTTGTTCAACTGTTTGAATATTTAGTAGTCGAGGTTGGTAAAAAATTGAATTTTTTCTTAGTCCATGTCAATTTACAGATTATGAGATGATTAGCTCTGGAATGATTGGCTTGTTTATCAATGGACCTTTCTATTTTAGCTATGCCCCGACCATCACCAGCTAAGCGCCACCCACACCTCACCGTGTTGGGATTGATCGATCCCCAAATGTCCTAGCTATCAATTTCATGAAAACTATACAGGGAAGCTGTTGAATATTTTGTAACTAATTTGACTGGGTGCTGTTGCTGCCTATGGCAGCAAGAGCGCCCAGTCAAATTAGTTTCAAAATATACAACAGAATATTTATTAAGTAGTAAAAGCAAACAATTTGTACAACAACGTATAGACCGTCTTCAAATATGCGTTCGTGACGTACTTATCGACGTCATTCATGACGTCATTCATTATGATGTTATTCTACACATGACATCATATGAAGGATGGGTAGTCAGGGAAGGTGAATTCATCCATTACACTGGTAAAGTATCTGAAATTTTATCTTCTTTCTCAAGACCAGTGCGGATGTCATTTTTTGAAATTTTCAATTTCCCCATACAAAGTGCCCACGTATGCAGAACAGGAGATTATTTTTTGAAAATTGATCACTGAAATGACGTCTCTGCCCAACTTGTTATACAAGCATTATGTTATTTTGGCATTGACAGGGAATCGACCCCACAACCGGCGAGAGCGCTTCCACCACACTAACACCGCAGGACTGCATTATCTGGCGGCGTTGCTGTGGTGGAAGGGTTTGCGGGTTATGATGCTAGGCGCTATCGTCGGTTGTGGTTTCGATTTCCTGTCAATGCAGGTAAACCCTGAAATTCCAGTCTCAAGGCATGCAGATGAGCTGCTATGTACCCGCATCTTATTATTAGGTCACCAGGCCTTATGCCTTTGGAAAAAAATCTGAAAACGTTTTAGTTGTAAAATATGACATAAACGAGAGGGCGAAGGGCTGTAATCTCTTCTCTTGCACGAAATTTACTTTGACTGTTTCAAGCGTCATAAATGCTGCTTGAGAAAGTTGTTTTGGATTCGATTATTTGGAATCGAATGTAGGCTTGAAATTTTCGCCATAGATATAGCAGGGTGTGTGTGTGTGTGTGTGTGTGTGTGTGTGTGTGTGTGTGCGTGCGTGTGTGGGTGTGTGGGTGGGTGTGTGGGTGGGTGTGTGTGTATGTGTGGGTGGGTGTGTGTGTGTGGGTGATGGTGTGTGTAGCGAGACTTGCAGATACATGCATTGTAGGCCGAATTTGTGGCTAGGTGGGCTGGGTGGGGAGGGGGTGGGGTGTCCATTTCACCTCTTGTTTATGGGCTTGCTAATCAGCATATCTATAGCGGAATATTTATAGGAAATGCTGATATGCTATATATTTAGCAAAACGCAGGCCGACCTGTATTTCCGTGATATAGTCTCCAATTTGCGCCGAGTCTTCTCCAACCAAGTAGTCTGTACACTCGCAACACCTTTAATAACCTAGTCCTAATGTCGTGTTTTCTTATTTCCAAATATTCCTTTCTAAATAGTTTGTGGAAATTATATTAAAAATATTCAATTGTTAATGTAGTAGATAATGATAATATGTACACAGTTCTTGATATATGTTGTCAACGGGGATTGGGAAACTTGAAGCTAAGTAATGTTGTGATACTTTTACACTTCTCGGCGCTCTAGAGAAAGATTTGATGACCTCGTCCGCGTCATAAGGCTGGCTTTCCATAGAAGCTCACGCCTCCCGCCTCACGTCTCACACCTCACGCCTCACACTACATGCGCGTTTCCATCAATGTCATTTAAACCAATTCACGCTTCATTTCTGAGTACGGTTTGTTGGAATAGGATGCATTCTTCTGTGTATCAAATTTCGTCAAAATATGCAAAAGGTGTTCAAGATGTTCACTTGTGCAAAATGTATAATTCAAAGTTTGCACCAAAAATGTGTCTCTGAATTTACTACAAAACTAGTAACACATTTTCAGAATTTCATATCTCGGCTATTTATTATCGGCTGGAAAGACTCAACTTACCTGGTGTGATTTTCAGAGAGATTGGATTATAGTCTTGGAGGAGAAGAAAGTAAACATTTTCTGTTGAATTTAAAAAAATAAAATCGTATATTTTTGCGTAAAATATTTATAAATCATAATTCCGAAAGTAAGTTCTAGAAATTACCTGTATTATGACAACGATTTAAATGCTTGCTGCAGCTACCAGTTACGATTCACCTCACAAAGAATGAACATGCCCATTCCTTGCCTCATACGTGAGGCATGAATCGAACGCAAAAGTGACGCGACAATGCCTATGGAGACCGTCGTAATGCTATCCCTATGTTAATTCTTCCGTTCACGTGTGAGGCATGAGGGGCGAGTCGTGAGACGTGTTCTATGGAAACTCAGCCTAAGCGGCGCTCGAGAACAGCTGATTCTAGCCTTAAAACGCTAGAGAGATCCATGAACAAGGCCCGTTTTATAAGTCGAACCTGCTGTCGGGCCGCGCTAATGACGACTAGTTGATTTATTTAGTGGACTCTGTCATTTTCAGGCATATTTAGCTGGCACGGCACAAGAGGGGTTCGACTTATAAATCAGGCCTAAGTTACGCTTTTTGACGTAGGTTAGGCACCCCTTTGTGAATACGGAATACGTAGGGGGCATAAATAGATGCGTAACGCCGAAGTTGCGCGTGAAAGTGAACTTGAAAGGCAGCTGGTTTTGGTTGGAACACATAGCAACCTAAATCCTATGATCTAATATAGTACTTTGGTCGGAGGAACAACACAGAACAAGTGGCGTTGTGGAGCTCAGTGTGTCGTGGCAGTGAAAGTAGAGGATGTGTTCTGAGAGGAAACGATTGTCGTATCAGGGCCTTTTAGACCAATATACAAGGAGAGGGTGTATGATCTCATGCTTTCAAGTGGATGTAGGGTGCAGGGTCGTCGTATTCTTGTAGCAAATGATCAGAGCACTAGGAGCAGTAGAACAACAGAGATAAACAGCAGTGAAGCAGTGGCAGACGAAACTGAGCTGGCAATGAATTGGCTTTGGTTGAAAGGTGTCAAAACCAGAGTGAGGTCGGGGTAGCAGAGCGGTCTGTATGAGTAAGTCTCCGCATATGGGGCCAACCTGCTAATGATCCATGGTCTTAGCTGAAGGAAGATGCAAACTGTACCATGTGCAATCTGCTTGACGGCCAACTTCAATTCAACATGTGTCAATCTGATATTTAAACTCCATTGCTTAATCATTACGACATTATAATGGGCAGCTCAACAATGCAAAGTAATATGCTATCTATGCTCATGTGGGTCATCTGAAGTGATTTTGCAAGTGTGTCAAGCTTGTTGCATTAAATGAGATGAATGTTTGATGAGTAGACCATGGTTCTTTTGTGTTGGTACCTTGTGCCTACCCTACTACTATCAATGCTTGCTTTCTCTGATCAGTTGCATTTATTTACTATGTGTTGGTGTTCCTAAGGTAGCCATCATAGACAAACAATACTTTATTTTTATTTGGATCCTCTGGACTGAGCAAATATGGCAGTACATGAATGTGTAATTAAAGATAACTTACAGCAGTAAGTGTGCGGAATGGACCTTTCCTTTTTTACCTATGCCCCACCCATCACTAGCTAGGCTCCACCCACACCTCGCCGTGTTGGGATTAATCGATCCCCAAATGCCCTAGCTATCAATTTCCTGAAAATTATACAGGGAAGCTGTTGAATATTTTGTAACTAATTTGACTGGGTGCTGTTGCTGCCTATGGCAGCAACAGCGCCCAGTCAAATTAGTTTCAAAATATTCAACAGAATGTTTATTAAATAGTAAAAGCAAACAATTTGTACAACAACGCATAGACCGTCTTCATATATGCGTTCGTGACGTACTTATCGACGTCATTCATGACGTCATTCATTATGATGTCATTCCATACATGACACAGTTCATTATGATGTCATATGATGGGTGGGTACTCTGGAAAGGCGAATTCTAGGATCAGTTGCAATAAAGTTACAACAGCATCAACATATATGCCCAATCTGCCGAATCTCTATTCTTGTATCGTATACTAGATATTTGACTGTTAAAACTCAAACTGATTATTTCTACCTATTGACATTAAAGAGAAAGAGACAGATAACACTTATCACAATACTCAACTTGACCTTCTCTATGGCATGAGGAACGACATTACAAACATAGATAAGTGTTTAAAATCATGATAGCATGGCCGATTTATTCAAATAAACGGTATTTAGCTTGGATAAAATAAACTCATATACCTAGTCAATGGGGGAATTGGGTTACATTGATAGAACAGTACACTAAAATATGGGCTTTTACGGGTTTTCTGGAATAAATTACTACAATATCCAGGACAGATTCCCAGACTACCACCAATGTTTATATTGTTCTTTGGGGAAATCTCATGACATCCAAGTGACTGATGTACTTTCATCACAAAATTCCCATGGAACGTCACATGCTGCCTGAGTGTGCATAAGACCACGTGTTCATCTGATTAAGGACCTACTGACTATTGCGTTCAACTTAGAATGTAAGCAAGCTTGCAATATAGCAATTTCATGGTTATCTCTGCTGGATGGTACGGTTGTAAATAATGATGGTAAAATACTAACGCATGCCACTTTTACAGTAATTTATTTATTATCAACTCAATTTGCAAAGAGTCGGTGGTGGGGGTTGGGGATTGATGCCATTTTACCAGATCTGCAGAAGACAAGTGATGCATTCAAGAATGAATTAGATAAAGTACTGATTTTGTCGGAATCAAGCAGTTACCAGTGCAGTTAAAAATGAAAAACATCAAAAGTCCTGGAATTGAAGGGTTGCTGTCTAAACTTTATAAAACATTCTGGGAAAGTACAAAGCACGGATTCTTTTAGATGTTTTTCATTAGGCAATTACAGATATTATGTTGCCTATATGTTACAGACGTGCTGTTATAACTTGGCTTGCAAAATAGGCCCTCATAGTTTTATAAATAATTGGAGACATGTCCTTCTCTTTTGTGTTGACCTGAAGATATTTCCAATATAATCGAATAAGTAATTGTCTCAGCGAGGCAATACATGTATATAAACATATTTCTCATAATATTAGATTGATCTCAGATGGTAGTGGTTCCTCTAATTGTTTAAATTTGCCACCGCTGTGAAAATTGCGATCTGAAAATGGACTAACATGGATAGCCCTTCCTAATTCTCCAGACGAACGCGCTGTTTGTTCAGCCTATACACACGACATTACAACCTTTCCTACATGTGATGCGGATTTTCTATCATTGAAATATTAGTTGAGATTATAGGAAAACGCATTAAATCAGAAGTTAATTACGATAAATCGCAAGGTCTTTGTGCAGGTTCTTGAAGAATTGTACTCAGCAGCCACTAGGGATTTTTTGAAAAATTATTTTTTAGATATTTCTGGGTGTACATATTGGAAACTCGAAAAACTGCCCAATAAGAATGGAGATTCCCTAGACTGAATGAACGTGAATAATAAACTCACCAACTGGCTAAATTCATATAAGGCATTGTCACTGGGCGAATTATTATAGTCAACTTGTGAGTTGCTTCGAAAATGTGGTATGACTGTACAGCTCTTAATCCATCCACTGATCTTCTGATCTCAATTCAGAAGCAGCTGGTGAATTTTCTTTGGCAAGGCAAACATGAGACAACAAAAGCTACTGTCTTTACCTCTAGAAAATGGTGGTCAAGCTATGACCTCTATTCTCCTGATTTTCTGTTACTCTGGAATCACGCCAAATCACTGTCCAAGCTGTCAACCAACACGACCAGAAGATGATCCTAGTATTCGGTGGATTCGCTCTCAGAATTTAGTAGTCATTTGCGAAATGGCCACATTCCGCCCCTTCCCCATAATTTTGGTTAGAAATAGTTGGGACCCAAGGCCCACTTATCCCAGACAACCATTCCCCAAAGGATCTATAGCCCACTAGCCACATGCGACATAGATCAGCCGCCAGCTACATATTTTACAGGGCGCGTTATCTACAATTATACATTGGATTGCAACTAAAGATAGTTGAGATACCATTTGCAACCTCCCATCTACCTTAGCCACTGATGAAGATTCATTTTGTACAAGCTAATATACAAATATACATACTAAATACACAAGTTAGTTACAAAGTGTTCCCATTCAAGTCACTAAACCTTTACCTCAGACCTCTCCCGCTTCCAACTACGCTTTTGCCAATACACCCCACCCCATCCTCTGGTAAGAATTCATCATCACCACAGGTGTTGACTGACAAATGTTGACGCTTGTTTATTTGAATCTCTCTGTTGACCATTAAACCTCATTTGACCAGCAAATCCTTGCAAGGATGAACCCCATCTACCAACCTGTTTAACATGTATTTATACTCCGCCCACCCACCCCTTCCAAACACGATGATTTATGGTTAAGTGCAGCAATGGTGTGAATAAATGATTATCGCTATTAATTGTTAAAATTAATTTATTAATCGTGACTAGTGATGTGTTAGGTGCTAATTGATAATCAGAGGATTTCTCCTCAAATTTTAATTCATTTGCCCTTCGCCTTTCTAACCAGTTTGGATGCCGAGTTCTAAATGGCATTGACGGAACAGTGACATATGCCACTCGACAGACCAAGTCATTGTGAATACGTTTAGTTGT
The DNA here is from genome assembly GCA_034401795.1 of Chaetoderma sp. LZ-2023a. Lineage (NCBI taxonomy): Eukaryota > Metazoa > Mollusca > Caudofoveata > Chaetodermatida > Chaetodermatidae > Chaetoderma > Chaetoderma sp. LZ-2023a. Next base: position 39,179,522 of record CM067375.1, on the reverse strand, counting down.
TTTTAATTTTTTAATAACACCATCAGCTAATATTATCAGGTCGACATTATATACAACCACTTCCTCATAGTTTCGAGGTTGACTCCTAGACAAATCACTCACTTTATCATTTAAATCAGGAATGGCCACTATGAAATATATTATACGATTACTCCCAGTCAATTCACCCGTTCCAATATCTTTAACAGCCAGGTCACAGAGCTGACCTAATTTGGCACCTGACTTATCCGTCACCACCGCATTGCAAATTGTTAATCTCACACACACACCCCCCGCACCCCCTCCTCCCAGACTTGTGAAATAAACAAGACCCATTACTATAAAAAAAATATAGTACAAGCCAGTTTTAGTCGTTAACATAACTATCTAGCCTTACAGGCCTTCTAGTTACCTTTCCCGTTCGTAAGTGCCTTGTCTACCATGTGTCCCCGTCTTCACCCTCTTCATCCCCAGAGTTGCTCACAGTCCCAGATTCATCGGTAGCTACATGTATGTCATCTTCCGATACTAAAATCAGAGGAACCTTACCCAGAATTTTTTGCCCCATACTCTCATGGCCAACGTTAATCTCACCAAGATTATCTTTATTTAACCCTGCCTGGTCATCATTAACAAAGCCCTCCCCTACTGGCTGAGCAAAATGCAAATTAGCACCCCTGACATCACACACCATACCACTATCATGAAAGTTCGAGGATCTATTGCTAATCGCAGTAAAGGAATCAGACATGTCTAAACTATATTGTGTGCTAATGTTCAATATGGGCTGGTACTAATTTTATGGAGCTGTTTTCAAATTGTTAAAATGCACCACCCTTCTAGTTTTCTTACCCTCACCCACAAGCTGGATCCTATTTACTAGGTCCCTCATGACTTTGATGATTTTGTTTGCGCCAGTATATGGACAATGAAGTTTGGGACTCCAGCCTTGTTTTACAGCTGGTTAATAAAGCATAACTTCATCGTTTACTTTTAACGGTGTCCCTACCATTCCTCTCTGGTGCCAGTCCTTTTGATAGCGCTGTGCACCTTGACTATGCTGTCTGACTTTGTTGAATGTGTGTTCCATATTCTAGGACAGGTTTTTTAACATACTGACCATAATTACTTGCTCGATCTGATGATCCTCCAAATATTGCATCAATTGGCAGTCGCATTTATCCACCTAACATTATTATCGACGGTGTAAATCCTGTGGTTGCTTGCTCGCAGGATCTAAAAGCCATGAGTACCAACCGGAGGTGATCATTCCAGTCAGTTTGTCTCTCATACACGTAAAGCCTCGACATTCGCGAAACGGTCTGAATCGTTCTTTTGGACAATACATCTGACATACACAATTCCTTTATTAGATTAGATTCAAAATCACGACCCCGGTCAGTGTGGATCTGTTCAACTACCCAGAACCTACAAAACACATCAGCGACCAGGACATTTGCAATGGACTCCGCTTTATGATCCTTTAATTGGAATGCTTCAGGCCACTTACTAAAGTAATCAGTCACAAACAAGATGAAGCGATTACCTTTTGTTGTCAGTGGCAAAGCTCCGAGTATATCCATGATTAAAATTCCCATAGGATACCCAGAAGTAACTGGTTGCATTGGCCACCGTTGCTTCCAATGGGGTGGTTTCACAGCACTAAACTTTAAACACGTTTGGCACCATGCCTGAACATCTATGAATAAGCATCTCTGGTGAACCTTCACAAGGGTTTATCAAAACCTAAATGACCAGCATTCAGCGCATCATGTAGCTCATAGGTTAGACCCTGCGTTCCAGTGAGAGGTACCACTATCTGTAAGACTTTACTGATGCCTTTGACACTTTCAAAACTACAATATAGTAGTCCCTCACGTCATAACAACTGATCCCATTGTGCCCGATTTCATGGGTTTCGATGCATTACCAGGAAGTGTAGCTCTTGTCATCGAGCCATCTTTTCATTGAATTAATTGTCCTATAACAGGGCTGAGCAATTGAGCTTATCTCCATTTAGGAACGTCTGTCAACCAACTCCTACTCTTTCCCATTGCATCCAAAACTGGCCATTCCCTCCTCTGTTGTCATTGATATGAGTACATGACTGGGTGCCACAACTTCTGTAGTCATCATGTCAGTTCGCTTCTTGCAGTCCGTTGTACAAATATTCGGAAGACGTGATATTCCTTACCACTTCTATGTTGAATGGATACCGCATAAAGCCTCAGCTCTTTTACCCTAATGAGGGGCATATGACGTGGCACTACAATAACTGGATGCCCATATACATCAGCTCTGAAATGTCTTATGGCCCATATTATGGCTCAAAATTACATATCATATGCCACCCATTTCCTTTGCCATGAATCCAATACTTTCCCGTCATATGATATAACATGCTCCCCAAACTTTCCGGGCTGTGATAGTACTGCACCTACAGACGTTCCTGAGGCATCCGTGTGACCTAGTTTTCTAGAAATTGATAGTCAACGAGTTCAGGGATCGATCAATCCAAACACGAGCGAGGTGTGTGTGAGCTTAGCTAGAGATGGGGCCGGCATAGCTAAAACTGATGGGCGCATTCATTCATAAAATCTCCCACCTTGGACTACGTTACTCTTTATAGCCCATTGTATTGCATAGCATATGTTGAACGGCTACATGTATTAAACCTATATAAATTAGATAATTTTCATGGTCACTTATCCAACCTTGATACATAAAAAGATTAATTGCTTATTACTTAAAGTGGCATTATCTTCAGAATGGTTTCACGTGTTGACTTTAGATACGAGCCTGTATTGAATTATTACATTCATAAGCAATACATCAACTGATCACCAGGTTATCTTCAAATTTGGTTCTAGCAAATTGGTTATCAATCATTTGATAATTATTAAATGATTTGGCTAGACTAACTATTCAGGAAGAATTGATTGCCGATGAGTACATTTGTAGGACTTCCACCATGACATACTTTAGCACATGGTGACCTTGGCATCCATTAATATACATAGAGATCATGTAAGATGTCACTAAAGGTCATTTCTATGTTACACTAGGTAATGCTGAATGCAAGGATGGCTACCATTATAGCGTGTCAACGTCTTATGGATGGCAAAGTACAAACTAACCCCCTATTAGACTGTTTATATCTTGAATAGGTTCACTTATATACATTGAATTTTGGCATCAACAAAATATAGGTCAATTGAAAACTTTCTGAATTTCTCCCCTATAAATGATCTTTAATGCGGTGTCCACAATAGCAAATCATGTTTCAATGGAATTTTATAATCGTATTTTCTCTAAGCCGTTACATGTGTATAACTTGAAAATGGGTGTCCGTTATTACACTTTACGGTGAAGGCTGTGTATTTATTATTATGCAATCAATATGTCGTGTCACAACTTATTATCTGATACATATGGTACTATATTATATATATTTTTTAATTTATGTATTCTAACAGTATAATTTATTATCTTTTAAACTGTGATATTTAATGTTTAACTGGTCGTCATTCCCGTTGAGGTGGTGAATAAAGTACTATATGGAAGGTTTTCTTCTTCTTCTTGTTCTTCTTCTTCTTTCTTCTTCTTCTTCTCTTCTTTTTCTTCTTTCTTCTGCTTATTCTTCCTCTTCTTGTGATACATGGAGTATTTAGTGTGATGTAACCCTATTTTTAACTCACAGCAATACTGTCATAAGAGTTACATTCCTCAATAGGTTATTGTGAGAGAGGATTTTTTAACTACCTGATGAGACAAACGGAATATTGATCACGTCTGGCCGACATATATAATACATGGCGCACGTTCCCTTATCATAAATGTTGGATATATTTGTTTCTTGAAACTTCGCAAATAATGTACCATCGCTAGGCGTAGCTGATGGAGTTTTAACTGTTTTGCTCAATAATTTCAATAAGCTAGAATTCGTAACTTGCTGAATATTTTAGCTACCAACAACTTATAGCCAATTGTTTTCAAAATATTCAGCGCGTCCATAGATATATTGCCTAGAAAATGTCGTCTGCAAAAACACAGCAGTCAGACGGTTAATTCGAAAGGCGGGATAATGTCCTCACCACATAACCCCAGTTACAAGGATGTGCTATCTAACAGCACTGACAATGATCTATATCAGAAAGTGATTCAGTTCTGGCGAATATATCACAGTATCGTAACGCCACTCTACAAAGCGCCAGTAGTCACTACGTTTGGAAACGGAATGTTGGCTAATGCCATTCTGCTGGTCTACCATCTGGCAAGTTTCGCATTTCGTTGTTTGCATTCTTATCCAGCTTGGCAGTATACGACTGGATGACATGCTTGAGTGCGTTGTTAGCTGGCGTAGCTACACATCCTCAAATTGCTGTACCTGAATCATGGGCCTGTATTGCTAACCTGAAAGTTTACTTCACAACTACGAGTTACAATGCCAGTTTGCGCCACCTCGTTTTTCTAGCAATATTGCGCTTCTATCAACTCATCTACCCACTTAGCGCGAGGGGTAAGGTGACTACATCGTGGGTGTTTAAATGGTGTCTGACTATGTGGACCACATGTGCCATAATTTCTATTCCGTTCCCAGTGTACTACATCGTATGCCCTATTAACTATCATGGTGAGCGGATTATAGTATACTACTTCATTGGTAACAACCGGCTCAAAGAGATTTTCATTATTGTATTCTATCACATCCTACGTTTCATCTGCTGAAGCATTTCAAGGTGGCAAATAACTCGGGAACCACGGAGGTTACACAGCAGGAACGGCGAACACTAGCCAGAAAACAGTGTCAGCAATTATACTACTCTGTATGGTGTCATTCCTGCTACGATGTGTCCAAGGCAGCTAGCATGAGTTCCTCGGCTTTCCATACCAATCATTTCATCCAGTGCTGTTCTTTTGCACCGCTTTGTTTGGCTACTCGAATTCGGTGTTAGATCCGTTCTTGTATCTTCTTCGCTCGACAGAAATCAGACAGGATCCAGCTCGTGTAATCTGTGCATTTAGATAACTCTGAGCAGGGTATGTAGTCAGAAACTGTATACTCGAAAGTCGTCATACTTATGACATTTAACCCTTTAACGGTAAAGATTTATCAAGAAACATTTGAGTTTTCTAGCCAAGAAACGACTATTTTTTTAATAAATTTACGCTGAAAGTTTTAAATGTTTCTGCTTTTCTGTACATGGACCATCCTCAGAACCACTGGAGAGGCTATTGTGACCGGCATGGCCGTTAATGCAGCAATGGTCATGAAAATCGAAATCTTTGCTTAGCCAGTATCCATTTGCAGACCAAGAGCTGATTATTTTTGAAAACTTACCACTGGAATGACTGGCTCGATAATCGATCATTCCAGTGGTAAATTTCCAAAAACAATCTTCACTTGGTCTGTAAACTGCGATTTGTAAAGATGACCGCAGAAACCGGTTTAGCAGGTAAGTAACCAAGTCTATTTACCTCTTAGGTCTTTCAACGCCTAAGTTCCTAAAAGACAAAATACAGTGTAGTTGGCGTAGACTGTATTAGTTAGAAATACATTCTAAGCTCGGTTCTTTCAAACTAATAATTTAAATAGCCAAACGTTGTATCAATGCTAGAAAATGACGTTCGTAACACACACACGCACGCACGCACGCACGCATTCACGCACGCACGCGAACACACACTCCTGCCCCACCCCACACCCCACACGCACCATAATGGGATATAGTTTCATTGGTATCAAATTAAAGTTTTAGTCTGCTGTTTTAGAATCAGCCTCTTCATACATTTGTCCAAGATACACTGCCTACTAATTCTATTAACCTGTTGATATGCTTCCCAAACTTAATTTACGAAATCTGTAATCTCTGGAGACAATTGTCTAGTACACATAGCAGACAGAAAAATATGTGAAAAACAATTGCTTCAGTACAAACCTGGACAAATGTCTCTGTCTCTGGTCGTAGTGGATGGTTCACTGGACAGCATGAACAAAGCGTATTTCCTACCTGGATAGAGAATGGTGTACTGTTGCTACCTGCTTTACCAGTTGTGACAGCTGTCATATGCGATGCCATGGATTTGGTACAGATGCTTTCAAGAATACTCGGTAAATTCTCTGAGTTGGCCGAATTAGTTTTTGCTAGAATAATAGGTCATGTAGGAGCTGTCGAAATAGTTAAATTTGCTGGAGACATGTACCCCACATTTTCTATTAAAAAACTGAAAGTTATGAGGGTGAACAGGATATGTGTGTTCTCGTCGACAGCAGCAGTGCACAACATCATTGACCAAGGCAGTGGAGAAAGGTTTTGGCTCATGGCAATAACAAGACGGGTTGCTCAACTTTCTGGCAAGTGAATGGTCAAATAATAAATATGCTGAGAAGATCGGAACTCATATTGTTTACATAGCACATAGATGTTCCTGCACAAAGCTTACAGTGACTGATGCCCAAGTTTCAGGAAATATTGTTTAGGAATTAGGAACTGTATAAGAAGAGGCAGCTACTAGCAAAAATAGTTTTGTCATTAGAATCAAATCAAATCGTTCTATTCTCTGATCGGTTGAATGTAGTTACTATGGGTTAGTGTTCCTAAGGTAGCCTTAATAGACAAATATTACCGTATTTTAATTGGACCCTCTGGACTGAGCAAATATGATAAATATGTATAATTAAACATGGCTTGTAGGTATAAGTGTGCTGAATTCTCGGAGTCGTAACAATAAAGTTACAACAGCATCAAGCTGAAGCTGCTGATGCTCCATTCTTGTACCGTATACTAGATATTTGACTGCTTGGACTCAAACTGTAATTATTTCTATCAATTGCCATTATAAATCCATATATCTGTGCACGCCTGTGTTATGCTGTTCAGAGACATACTAACATATAGATAATACTTATACATATCCTTAATCTGACCTTTTCTGTTGCATGAGATTTCTCAAGACGACCGCAGAAACCGTTTTAGCCGGCTCGAGTACTAAGGGGTTAGTATCTAAGTCTATTTATATCTTAGCTCTTTGGACGACGAAGTTGCGCGTTCAGAAAAGACAAAATACTGAGTACTTGGCGCAGACAGTATTAGTCTTACTTTCTAAAATTGGTTCTTTCAAACTAATAGCCCATGGGGTAAATCTTGTATCAAAGCAAGATAAATTACTTTCGTAATAGCCACCACCACCCCCCCCCCCCCACCCCTACCCACCCCAACATCCCCACCCCACCCCACCCCACCCCACCACCCCCTCCCTACCCCCACCCACACCCACATCCAAACAAACCCCTCTCCACTCCACTCCGACCCCCAACCCCACTCCAAGCCCTCCCACCATGGGTCTATTGGTATCAGAATAAAGCTGTGAGTCTGCTGTTTCAGAATCAGCCTCGTCATTCACTTGTGCAAGAAACACTGCTTACTAATTATATTAACCTTTTAATACTTTTCCGAAACTTAACTTAAGTGCTCTGAAATCTGGAGGCAATAGTCCCGTAATCATAGCAGACAGGATCATATTTGCAAGCTGGTCATAAACGCAAAACTGGCATCAAAAATTGTTTTAGTACAGCCTTTGTCGCTAGTCGTGTTGGATGATAGAGAAAAATGTACGGTTGCTACCTGCTTTACCAGATGAGACAGCTGTCATAATCGATGCCGTGGATTTGCTTCAAATGCTTTCAAGAATACCAGATAGATTCTCTGAGTTGGTCGAATCAGTGTTTGATAGCATTATAGGTCAGGCAACAACTGAAGAGACCGGTGCCCCAACATTTTCTATTAAGAACACTGAAAGGCAGAAGTGTGAACGGGGACATCGGCAGTGCGCAATGGCAAATGGACCTTTCCGGTTTATCCGTCCATCCGTTGACGTCATAATCAACTACGTGACATGTGTGGATAACGTCATAATCAATTACAGCATAAATGACTCGATTTAGTCCGTCGTAAACGCTTAATCGTCCGACACGTTGTACGAATTATATGTCTTTACTATTTAATAAACATTCTGTTCATAGACCGCAACAGCACCCAGTCAAATTAGTTTCAAAATACTGAACTGCTTACCTGTATAGTTGTCTGGAAATTGATAGTCAGCAGGGATCGGCCGATCCTAACACGAGCGACGTGTGGGTGGAGCTTAGCTAGTGATGGGCGGAGGGTAGCTAAAACTGGAAAGGTCCCTTGCCCTAGACAGTGCTGAAAATGTTTGGCTGGTGGCAATAACAAGACGGGATTGGTCAGCTTTCTGCAAATGAATGGTCAACTGATAAATATGCTGAGCAGATCGGAAATCGTATTGTTTACATAGCACATGGAAGTTCTTGCACTAAGTTTGCAATGATTGGTGCCCACGTTTCAGCAAATATCGTTCAGGAATTAGGAACTGTATTAGAAGAAGCAGCTACTGGGATGTTTCTACATGACTTGCGTGCATCCCGCAATGATTATCAACTTATTGCGTGCAAATTTTCAGATACAGATGTTGAGATGCCAGCATGTTACTACCAAGAAATGCTTCCTGGTAATAGTATCCTGTGTAGTGGAACATAGGTTGGTTCACGACTAGTGTGTGTCAGCACCTTGGATTTGATGTTTGCCGAACTCTAGCTGTCCACCAAGCACTGACAGATTGTGACACTGTCAGCGCCTATGCCTTAAAGGGTAAGAAGGCATATCAGTTGATACAAGCAAATCAACATTTACGAAAAATAGTACAAATACTTGGGGGATATCTGCCAGTTAGAGAAAACGATGTCGAAAATCTGGGGGAATTTGTTTGTTCACTCTACTATAAGTCGGGTACACGTGTGAATGATCTAAGGTATGACCTCAAAGAATGTTCAGCCACACCACCTACCAACGAGAGCAACAATGGTAAAGCCCCTCAAGAGAGCAAACTACCATATGTACATAACGCAAATGGTGAGGGTTGATCTAGTAAAGATGACAAACTGATTATTGACTGGATGGATAAGCATCCCACTCCTGGTGTAGTCATGACATTAGTGTGCTGTCGATGCAAATGCCACTTACATACTCAGCGGTGCCGTAAAAGCAGTCTTCCTTGTAGTGATGAATGCAAGTTACAGGGGTAGGTGTTTGAATGGATACATTGATGATGGTATTCATTTGGTAACCCAGTCGCAAAATAAAACAAAAGAAAACTGATAAAAGCTCTGTTAGTGTGGTCAGTGAAATACAAAACGATGATGATGATGATGATGATGATGAGGAGGAGGAGGAGGAGGAGGAGGAGGACGAGGAGGATGTTTTACAGATTGTATTTCACCGTGAGGCAGAGATCTCGCTTTTGGAAGCGTTGCTAATTTCTACACAGATATACATAAAGCCATGTGAACGTTGATTCTGTATTGAGCTATAAGATGGTCGATCACTAAACGCCTTTGCTGAAACCAGGGCATGATCTTTACGATAGAGTGAGAAATTTTGCGGAATCTAGTGAAATGCTGCCTGTCTCCTCCTGAGAAATTGTTGCTAAATTATTTTTAGCCGGACAGGTCAGACGTCGACAGCACGTCCATTCTATCAGAAATCAGAGATTTTAGTAGTGTTATGGTGGGTCAATTGATAGAGTTGTGGAATTGCATAACATTCCCAGGCTGCAGCCTGGTTTCAAATCTTGCTCAAAAGACCTTGTGAATTATACAACGCACTTACTATCTCAGTCATGTATGTGTTAGTAAATATAGCTGATAAGTTATGTGTTCACAGGTTACTGCGCTATCAGCACTCTAGATCTTGACGTCACTTCGAGATAACATGTATCAGCGATTTCACAACTAAGAGATAAAATTACTAAGAGACGAGATATTAATGGTGTCGCAGTAGCTCTATCAATAGAGCTGACAGAGTCTCATAGCGGTCCCAGGCTGCAGACTGGGGTTCGAATCCACTCTAAAACTAGGTAATACTAGGGCCAGGGTTAGACCCACCGCGACACCCCCCCCCTCCCCCAGTGCGGGGTTAAAGCACCACCAGCCGGCTGGGGTAGGATAGGATAGGTAGCATAGGTAGGATAGGTACAAAAGAAATAGGTAGGATATGTAGGATAGGAACAAAAGCTAGGTAGGATAGGATAAATAAAAAACATACAAAAAAAACCCACCAGATAGAAAAACCTCCTCAGGATACCGGTCAGAATAGAGAGAGGCCGGCCGGCGAGCCGGTATCCTGAGGAGGTTCTCCCAGACAGGTGGGTCCACACGGGAGTTTTGTATTCGCCACGCCTTCCATGTCCGGGAGAAGATGATCACATGTATCAGTGATGTCCGGGAGAAGATGATCACATGTATCAGCGATGTCCGGGAGAAATGATCACATGTCTCAAATTCCTATGCCCCAGGGATTGAGAGGGTGGTGGTATCATTATACTACCGACACCACTACTCTCTGAAACAGCTTGGCATATTGATGTGAAACTCAGTAGAGGAGCGACGATCTGGAGGTAACAAAAGAAATTCATACCTAGGTGTAAAAATCTTTTGTGTAATGGTGTCTTTTGTTCCCTTCAGCTCTTCTCTGTTCTGATTGGATGTTAGATGTAGAAGGTGGGTCATAAGCCCCTCCCCTCATTAAGTCACGTGACTCCTGGCATCCTATCGTGTAATGATGATTGACAAGGCTTAATAAGGGTAATTAAGTGCCTTAAAAAGGCGTCGATATCTTCGAGAGATTACAATGCGCAATGGTTAATCTATTGTGTAAGAATGATTGACAGGGTACATATCTTGTACAGGACTTGTCTTTTCTGGGTTAATTGGGTTGGAAAATCGTATAAGAGGTTAAAAAATCTGGTCGGTTAAGGCTAAACTTTGATTTTCGTTTAAACGGTTTGTTCAACATTCATTATAATTATGAATTCTGCATATTTTATGGGCAGTGAAGTACCCATCGTGCTCAGTAACAATGTGTACGTTCGAGTCATGAAACATAATGAAGAATTTGTAGTAGACATACGCGAGTTTAGTGTTGGTAGTGTTTACCCCACCAAGCGCTGTGTGTTTATGTATGGAAATGTGTTTTTCGAAAGTTTACCGCTATTATTCCAGCATTTGAAGAAACTGGACTTAGGGCTAGGTGAACCGATTGAGAAGAGCCGATTAATTATCCATATGAATTAGAGCCTCAATTAAAAGTCACTATCGGTGCTAAATATCTGTACGCCAAGCTAACTTGGTACTTTACTCCACCCGGTCAAACTGAGATGAAACCATTCAGAAGCGTGACATTCCTTAGGGACCCGTGGAGAATCTTGAAAGAGAATTTGCATGAAATGTTTGGCTCTATGACGAACTCTACACGCGTGTTAATGTTTTATACTCGAAAACAACATTTTCAGTCAATTTTA